>CM035117.1:49712596-50230464 GCA_020205555.1 Panax stipuleanatus | reverse complement strand
GTTTTGATGACATGATAGTATGACATGATTTCATAACATGGAATGTACATTGAATCTTGATATTTACAATGTAAGTTAGAAATTTGACATTAAATTGAAGGATGAAGGCATGAATAAGCTTCCCTTCAGATTTGGTTAATCAGAGGCTGACCTATCTTAAGCTACTCTCGCGACTTTTTGGCATGAAGGTCCCTAGATCATCACAATCTACTAGAGGCGGTCTTTCAATTGGAGCGGATCTGAGTGGTGCCTTTCCTAAGCCTCGCATAATTAGTCTTCTTTGAGTCCAGTAATCAAACACCGAGGGTTTGCCCCCTAGAGGAGGAATCACACAACATACATTAACATACATAGCGTCTCACCGTACGATATAATGACATTGTGTGAAGCACTAATATAAAGTAGTAAAGCATTCAATCTTATCTACTCAATGTAAAACGTAGCATCCACACATGCAGATATTAAAGGAAATTTTAAAAATATTTGAACGCGGCCTAAGCCCTTTACTGTCCCCAGTAAAGTTGCTACCTGTTGACGTCGAAAAAAAAATCAGGTTTGACTTTGGACCCGATCTTTCTCTCTTCCTAAGTCTTTTGTGTTTTATTGCCTTATCTGTTTTATGAAGGGTGAAAATGTTTTTAGGAAAAGGCCAACATGTATCATGTCGAAGATTTAAACGGTTTACAGAGTCGTCAGTTGGTAGATTTGAAATGGTTGTACCAATTTAACCGAGTTTTGTTTGCAAGTAGGCCCAATTGTTGGACACTGTCAAAACTTGATCTTGAAACTAAAGTTCTAAGTTCAGGGGCTTGGTTAAGGGGGGGAAGGTGTTAGGCACCCCCCAACTCCCGTGAAACATGGTACCACATCTTTTCATATATTTTATTTTATTTGCAATGTGTGTGTGGATGCTGGAAGTAATTGGGCCTACGTTTGATTGATTTGAAAGTATTGTTGTGCTACGTTGAGCCTATATACGAAGGGTTTGATTTGATTTGCAAAAGTCCTTTTTAGACAAGATATTAAAATGATGTTTTGAAAGCATGTTTTCAAACCCTTACGCTCACGTAGGAATTGAAGCATGTTGATACTTCTATTTTTATCTTTTTTAGCCTTTTGGTTCAATTTGAATGGTAATTATCGGGCTGCGAAGCATCCTCGACCACAAAATATATACAAGTGCCGGTCTTCTCATGGGCATGACAGCCATCCGAGGGACTTTGGCATAGCAAACCATTATTCCATTATGGTTGAGACCTTAAACCCAGATAACGGTTTTCAGGTTTGTCGGATGTATATTTCTATAGAAAAACTGGCAGGGTACATTTATAATGTGGAGTTTGTCTATCGTGGGAATCAGATTCTGATAAGTTTGATCATGAATCCTAAGATTCCTAGGCTCACATAAGGAGGCCAAGAAAACCTGCACAGCAAAAATATTCACAGAAAATGTATATTTACCTCTAAACGTCGCAAAAATCAAGAATTCATCAGTCAAATCCTGGCATGCACGTAACCAAAGCTTCTCATTCCCACTAGATAGCGATCTAAGGGTAGCAAGGTTACTTTAAAATCGTTAATACTAGAAAGAAAGCCAGATTTAAAGAAATCTTAGCCATTCTAGTTTCCCGGGTCCGGTTTGACCTATTTTGAACCGTTTGAAAGGTAGAAAGGGCTAGATTTAAAGAAATCTAACTTGCGAGAATTGATTTAAGAAGAACTCATATCAAATATTTGCAGCAGATATTTAATCACAGCGAATAAAGAATATATATATATATATTTATATATTACGAAAGCTGTAAAGGGCGAAGGCCCTTACTTGAATATATATATATATATATATATGTATATATATATATATAAAGCTGTAAAGGGCAACAGATATCCAATCATATGCCTGGACAGAATATATATATATATATATATATATATATATATATTTATAAAAGCAATAAAGAGTCACGAAATGATCCAGGCTCAACTGAGTGTAAATATATATATATATATATATAATATATATATATATATATAAAAGCTGTAAAAAGCCATGGAATGATCCAGGCTCGACGGAATGTAAATATATATATATATATATATATATATATATATGTTGTAAAGAGCCACAAAATGATCCAGGCTGACAGAATGTAAATATATATATATAAAGCTATAAAGGGCGGCGGATTCTAATCCAGGCCCTGACAGGAAAATAAATAAATATATATATTTATAAAAAGCGATAAAAAGGTCACAAATTTCCAATCTAGGCTAAACGAAAATATAAATGTTAATATATACAGTTAGTATATATATTAAAGCAATAAAAGCCACGAATTTAGCAATCCAGACCAAATGAAGTCAGAAAAATTTATATATATATATATATATATATAATATATATAGTTATATATATAAAAGCAGTAGCTACCACAGATTTGCCATCCGGGCTTGACATAATTGAAAAGTTAGTATATATAGTTAAACATATAAAATAAGTTAAAAAGGTCACGAATCAGCTATCCAGGCCGTGCAAGTTAGTACATATATGTTATATATAAAAATAAAAGCGAGTAAAAGCCGCGGATCGTCGATTCGGGCTGTGCAAATGCGAAAAAACGTATATATGTACTAAAATATACTAAAAAGTAAGCAAAAACGGCCACGGAACTGAGTTCCGGGCAAAATCAAGAGATGAAACTTTACGTGCACGTGTATAAATACGCAATGAAGTAGGAAACGAGTTCTGATCGTAAAAACACTTACAATGGACTGCTACACGGGCTTTTTGCCACTTGATAGACTTCAAATGGACGTTTCCACAGGTTAATTTTTGGTGTGTTGTAGTATATGAGTATACCTACGTGTTTAGAGTAATAAAAACGAGGTTTGGAGTACAAGAAGTCAGGCTAGGAAGTGAAATGGATGGAGTGTCAGAGCGTTTCTATTTATTTTATTTTTTGGTAAGGGGCACTTGTATTTAAATACTCGATGGAAGAAAACCTACCCGCGGTAGCCGCGGGTCTACCTGTGGCTCCATGTGGCAGGGCCCACATGTTGGGTTCCATCGTCTCGAAGTACACGCACTCGAGCAACGCGATGTCTGGTTCAAAACTTTCTAACTTTTTATCGGAGCATCCGTTTGAGGTGTGATATACCTTTTCAGAAAGCCCTCACCAAGAGCGTCACTAGTGACATGGGACTAACCTTTTCTGAGTCCAAGAAGACGGGTTCATAACTAGATCTTTGTTTTTTTATAGTTTATCCGTTAAGCTGTATTGTGCTATTTTCACTCGGGATCAATGTTATGGTTTTTTTTGACCTTCATTGCATCAATTTGGCTTGATTTGATAGGATTGGCTTCAAGTTAGTAAAATGACCATTTTACCCCTCCAGGGGTTGTTTCCTGTACTGGCACGTCTTCGACTGTCTTCCCGGGGTTGTCTTCGATGGTTTTGGTCCCAACTGACTCTGTTTGTCCTCAATGTTATCTTCGAGGCTGACTTGGTTTCCCAGGGTTGTCTCTGGGTATGATATGATGCTTTAGGATTGTCTTCGAAGTTGATTTGGCCTCCCGGGTTGTGACCGGGGCTTCACTTGACATCCCGGTATAGTGATCAGGGTTGAGCTTGACATCCCGGGGTTGTCGTCGGGGCTACTTGACATCCTAGTATGGTCACTGGGGCTTCACTTGACATCGCGGTGTTGCTGAGGTTTCACTTGACGTCCCGATATAGTGACCGGGGTTAAGCCAGACATCCCGGGGTTGTCGTCGGGGCTGCTTGACATCCCGGGTAGGTCACCGGGGCTTCACTTGAAATCCCGGTGTTGCTGGGGTTTGACTTGACATCCCGATATAGTGACCGGGGTTGAGCTTGACATCCCGGGGTTATCGCTGGGACTGCTGACTGTGGTCTGAACTTCAAGGGTTGTCTCCGGAAGGTAAAAGATAGTTTTACCCTCCTGCAGGGTTAGTAACAGGAATGCAAAATTTTGAGTGTCTACACTTAGTAAGCTACGTTCAGTGAACTTATTTTCCAATAAGAACCTACATACTTGCTTTAGTGTCTCCACACAAATGATTATGAGATCAATCATCCTCATCCAATGAGCAAGTCAACATATGTACCAATTTATCCGGATTCACTAATCCCCTTTTTAGTAATCCAACGATTGGGAAATATTTTAGTTTTAAGCTATCTAAGAATTTAGATCTCATTAGCATGATTATCATCATGATTCCAAAAGCATTGCTTAAAACTATGGATTTATCACATATTATAAAAATAACACCATGTAGATAAATTAAATGCCTTTAATTAAATAATACTTTTATTAATAAAAGAATAATATGCCTCAAAGTATATGATTTATCATCATACATGATTGGCTTGTATACATACTACTTTCAATTAGTATTGTATTCTTTAACTGCTTGGAACTATATAGCCCTCTATTGTCATTATTGTGCCTAAATTAAACTATGGACGGTCCGAACAGTTGTAATATGATGATCAATAGCCTAATTCATGACCAAAATTCCCACATCGTGTTAATAAATTGACACCAAATCTCAAGTTTGGGGGTACAAGGGTTGTATTTGGTGTTATGCGATAATTTGGTTTATGATAATTGATTTGTTTTCCATTGCAGAGTCTCATCATGGCCTCAAAGTGACAGCGCGGTGAGGGATATGGTTCCTCCTCTGCCTCCTACCCCATTTGACAAAAAGAGGTTTGTGAGTGCCGAAGCACAAGAAAGGTACAATCAGAGACATCACGATCTCTAATTTCGGAAAGAGGATTAAGGTCGGGTGACATAAATAATGGAGAAATTGCTATAATTATCGCCCGAGCACAATTGGTTTGACTTCACGGAACAACCCAACCTAGCTATCATTGCCGTGGTGAAAGAGTTTCTACGCAAATGTCAAAGAGCATCACTACTACAGAGTCCAAGTTCGGGGAAAAATAGTCAGGTTTGCTAGTGAAGATATCAACCAAATTTATAATCTACCAAATGAGGGGAGCCGTTACCGATATGCAATTTTTGTGAGTCAGGGCCCAATTATTAACAAATAATCCAAGAATTATGTCAACCAGGTACCACGTGGACCACTCATAAATGTGGGAGCAAGAATTTTTCCTATTCATACCTTAGCCACTATGGGAAACCTGGTACACCTTTTTTTGTGCTAAAATGATGTCGGGCACGTATGTCAGCGAGGTCACTAACTAAGGGCCATATTCCTCTACTGTCTGTTCAATGGTAAGAAGATGGATGTTGGCTTAATCATCCAGTAATCCATTATGTGAGCCGCAAGGGGAGGGCACCACTGGCAGTCTACTGTACCCTTCTCTTATCTGTGCTTTATGTCAAAAAGCTGGGGTAAAATGGAAAAATGATAAATGATTCAGCAGCCTATGCTCGTTCTAAACCACAAGATGATAATAAGGTACTAAATTTGGACTGGCGGCGAAAATCACCCAAGGAGGTTAGGGTTCATTATTCCACAGCAGGCCCCTAATCCTACAGCTTCGTATTCTTCCTCCGCCGCTCCTCGCCATACGGTGTCCGATGAGGTTAAGCGTGAGAATGACGGTTGGTTTTACGACCTTGAGTCCTAGAATGTCCGACTGGCTGAACGTCAAGATGTTATTTTTAGGTACATGGTCGCGTACAATAATGCCCAGATAAATATGTATGTGTGGCTAAACCCTACAGTCGACCCTAGCCAGTTTCCAGTTGCACCTATTTTGCCCGTGTTCCCCCGTCCGATCAAGAGATGAGCGAGGATGAGGAGGTTTCTCCTGACGAGTGACCTAATCAGGGAAGTCCTCAACTTTAATTGTTTATATTTCGCATGAGGACATTGCTCAGTTTTAGTTTGGGGGTAGTTTTCTATTTTTCATTTTCATAGTAGAATTACATGTTCATATTAGGTTGTTTTGCATCTAGATTGTATTAGTTTGTATTGTGTTTGCGATATCACTTGAGCATGATGAAGCATGAAATCTTGTGTTTGCCAATGATAAAAAAATTTGTGAATTAAGTGACAACTTGAATGGATGGATGATGAAATCAAAGTTAACTTGAGGATATTATTGACTTGATCTATTGAAGAAAACCCTATTTTTATTGCACAATGTTAATATGTTGAATTAGCCTAATATATTTGAACTGAAAGAATCTGAGGCTTAGGACAGATATAGATCACCCTCTATGGTTTAGTTTATTCCATATTTTGAAAATTAGTTATTTATATTAACAAAAAAATTGAATAAAATAAAGAATAAAAGTTTGACTTAGTTGTCTTTGTGGCCTCTGT
Source organism: Panax stipuleanatus (assembly GCA_020205555.1). Taxonomy (NCBI): domain Eukaryota; kingdom Viridiplantae; phylum Streptophyta; class Magnoliopsida; order Apiales; family Araliaceae; genus Panax; species Panax stipuleanatus. The sequence continues at coordinate 50,224,136 of CM035117.1, read as the reverse complement.
TACTTGAATAAGTACGCCCTTACGAGGGTCTCTACACTTAGAGGCCCTCAAACAATCTGGTTGGGAGTCGTTGGTTAAAAGTTCGTTACCGGATAACTGAAGAGCCTAATAAAGATTAACATTGCACAAGTCAAAATAAGTAAATATAAATAAATAGTTGACTAAGTTTAGTTTAGTGGCCTTTACTATTCGGGTTATTAGATCCGTAGGTGTGTCTTAAACACCTAGTACCCTAAAGCCAACTGGTTTGAGAGTATTGGTTAGAAAGCTCGTTACATGGGTAGCTCTGAAAAGCCTAAGAGAACTAAGCATTGCACTATTCACATTTAAAAAAAAAAGAAAAAAAAGTGTATAATAAAAGATAATTGAAATATGGGATAACTAATCTTTAGAGGTGTGTAAAATTGCTTATATTTGTAGTCATCTGTTTTGAGGTCTTGTGATTCTTAAATTTGATTGTTTTGCGGTGAGGTTGACATGTTGATACACACACACACGGTGGGCTGGAGAGAAATTGTGTTGATAACTTTTCAAGTTAACTGATGTTGGATTTGAATATTCTTTCGGGTTGTGTTTAAGGATCTTGAGGTTGATTGAGGTTAATAATGTTAACTCATGCTCGAGTTGTGGTGTCTTGTAGTTAGTAGGTGCATTCACGTGTTTTGTTTATTTGCATTGCTTGAGGACAAGCAATTGTTTAAGTTTGGGGGTATTTGATGAGCGGGTAATATACCCATGAATTATGTATTTTTAGACTTACTATATAGTTTTGTTTTTAGGTATTTAGGACATTTTTATTGGGTTATTTGTTATTTTGCACGATATAGCGAGGCGGGGGGCAAAAGTGGAATTGTGCATCATTAAGCGCAAAACAATCATCTGCCGAAACAAGCCAGCGCCGGGGCGCTATATCACAGTATAATCCCAGCGCTTCGGCGCTAGGAGGCAGATCTTGGTGCGTACGTTTCTGGTTGAAGAGGAAGGAAAGGAGATTTAGACTCTTAATAGGATTCTTGAATGGAAGTTGACTTATGACGGACTAAAAGGCTATAAAAGGTTACGCAAGTCATTATATAGATGCACACATTCAATGAGACATATACTGAAGATTCAACTTGGAGATTTCAGAGGAACTTTGAAGAATTGTAGTAGAGAGTGAAGATTTAAGGCCATCATTGAGTTTTTCTTCTTCTTTATCTGTAATTTAATTGAGATGTTTATTATGGGATTTTTTATTTTAATTTTTAGCATGAACTAATTTCTTAATTAAGGTTACAATTGAACCTTTTATGCTTATGATTTGATTATCCATATTAATCCATTTAGTTATTCATATTGAGTTGTCTATCATATTTCATGCTTATTATTTAATTGTTTGGCCAATAATTACCATGTTACACTAGATGAATTCAGGAGATGAAATCTAAGGTTAGAACTAAGTATGATAGCATGTATTCTTGGTTATCTACATGAGATAAATAATTAGAGTTGTGAATTGAATAGGGATAATCGCTCTTCACTTCATATAACAATTGGAAAGTAGAACTTATTTAATTTAATTCTTTGGTTTTGCATAGGAATATAACATAATTAATTGAATTAGATAATTTTAATTAATCACTTGGAAAATGGCTTTTAAATCCATTGAATTCTTGTTAACAACTCATGTGGATTTAATAATTGGAGAAATTGGATAATTAAATTATATTGCATAATTGGAGATATTGTAGTCTTAAGCTTTAATCATCTAAATCAATATTTGTGTTAAAATTAGTTAGTTGATTTAAATTAGTTTTAATTGAAAAATCACAAACTTGGGTGTTTAAATAAAACTGGGTTGATATAATACTAGTAGTTGAAATTTATTAAATAGGATTTCTCGTGGGTTCGACACTCGTTTTTATCACTTTTTTACTTGTTGACCGTGTATACTTGCACGTAATTATTGATTGTGAAATCGACCAACACTGTATGTACTTTAAATCACAAATATCAGTATGTACCAATTCAAGAGGTTCTGTACTTCCTTAAATTAATTTAAAAGAAGATTTTTGAAGTTTTGCCTCAACGCAAACTTCACATTTATGATTGAAGATAATCTCACATTTTGGCAAAAGTTTCATATTAATTAATCTATGTATAATATTATAATTAACATGTCCTAATCTACCATTGTAAGACCCCAGATTTTATGAAATAAAAGTATTCAATTTTTCTATTTAGTAAATGGTTAAATTGATAAAAGTTTAAAGTTAAGGGTGAAATATGCAAATTTTGTAAAGTAAGCAAGTGGTTATAAATATTCATTGTTGTCGGGGAATATTAGTTTGGCCGTGAAATATTCTTGTTGTCGGGGAATATTCGTACGACGGCGCAGCTATTTGTGGGCCCCACAACGGAATAACTGTCGGATATAGAAAGCGACAGAAATAACCTTTTATAAAATAACGGCGTAGTTGTTACCGTTAGTACTGTTAAAATATTCGGTGGTTAAATACAGTAATACGCGGTGTTGCACAGTAGCACACGGTATTACACAGTATTTTGAATTATTGATTCTTACGTAAGAAGGCACTTACTCAATTATTGTTACAGTAATTACTGTTCAATATTTTATATTATTGACTCAATAATTGCTACGTTGATATTTTATATTATTGACTCAATAATTGTTACATTAATATTTTATTGACTCAATAATTGTTACGTTGCCATTTTATATGATTGATTCAATAATGGCTACAGTTGATAGTTTGTATTATTGATTCAATAATTGTCACTGCATAGTATTTTACATTATCAACTCAATAATTCATATTATTTAAATAATATTATTAGATAGTATTATTGACAATGTCTAAGGAAGTTCTGTCTAGAAGGGGTTATTTAATTGCCCGCCAGTAAGGAGAAGTATTTATCGGAAGGCCCCCTTTTTTCTGGGAACAACCTGGTTGTCAATATTGTAGTTCCATAATATTATTTGTGAATAATTAATTATTGATTTATATGATAAGAAAATATTTATTTTGTGGATATAAAAGAAGGAATTAGCGCTGATGTGTTTTTATTAGTATTTTGGTGTGGAAAATCATCCGTTTATGGATTTCGAATAATTTATGTTTGGAATTTGGAAAAACTTCTTTCTACAAAGTTGTAGAGAATTAAATTTCCTATAGAAGGACATAGAATTTATATTTTTCTGACAAAGGGCTATTTATTATGAATTATTGAAGTTTCGGAAAATAAATATTTTTAAATAAAATGGTGGGCCCCACTTTTGTTGTTTTGTTGAAAAATTTTGAGCAGCCGGCGGCGGAATTTTTAAAAAATAAAATTTTATTTTATTCAAAAGTCTACTTTGGCATCCTAAGCTTTTCCTATAAATAGGGTGCTTAGGTTAGAATTGAAAATCACACCAGAATTAGAAGTTTTCTCTCTTTATAATATCGAGCGTATTTTTGTGAGTATTTAGATACTTTGAGTGTTACTATTCAGTGCAAGTTTCCTTCGGTATTATATCCGATATTCCAGTCAGAAGTACTATTCTTTTGAGGTAAGGGATGGTAAGGGATGTTATTTTCTTTCATAAATGATGTTATTCTTTTCAATATCATTATACCAAAATATTGGCATGGATTTTATTATGAAATTCTTACTTTTTTCGTCGGGGTTACTATTTACGTATACGGCACTATTCACGTATACGGCACTATTCATGGAAAAATTAAATTTTCTTCTATATGTCCAAGTTGCTTGTTAAGGTTCCTATCTTTGATTGGATCCAAGTTTTTATCTTTATTCTTGAATTTTGCTCCACAAAGTATTATTATGGAGTATTTTTAAACTTGGAAATCGATGTTTTGATCATATTGTTTTTATTATCATATATAACATTTTTATAATCCTGGTGATGAAATTTCTTTTTGACTTGAGTGTAAAGATGGGTAGATTATTGGTATGATCATGACTATAGATTCTCTTTGGCCAGTAGTGCAAAGATGGATTGTTGACTGGTATGTTCATGACCATTAAATTTACAATTGATTATCTTTAACTTAAAGGCAAAGTTGAATTGATCAACATGGTTATAATTATTGTTTATATAAATTCTGGAATGATTAGATATTTTTTTGAGATACGAATATCTTTGGCATGTAGTGCAAAGATGACCTGTTGTTGAATATTTTTGGCCCGTAGTGCAAAGATGAACTATTGATGAATATCTTTGGCCTGTAGTGCAAAGATGAGCGGTTGATTTGTGAATATCTTTGGCCTGTAGTGCAAAGATGAATGATTAATTGTTGAATATCTTTGGCTTGTAATGCAAAGATGAATTGATTAGCATGATTATGAACAGGAACTGTGATTTGGTATAACCATGATCTTTGGAATTTTAGGTAAAGACAGGTGATGAGAATTATCTTCGTCCTGAGTGCGAAGAGGAATTCATCGAGATAATTATGATCATGAACTTACATGATTGTGGACAGGAATTGTTGATTGATGTTACAGGGATAAAATATTATTGGTGGACTTTTAACATGGAGAAGATAATAGACATTATAGTCTATTTGACTCTTCTAATGGATTACTCGTTCCGCCGCAACTATGGTTGAAAAGTTTTATCATCTACCATATGTTTAAATCTCTGATTTATTACTAATGAAAACTATTGATAATTTAATTATCAATAGTCAAGATATTCTTTACTGGGCTATTTGTGCTCATCCTTTTGTTTCACAATTCCTTTCAGGTAATAAGAGTATAACGGGGTCGAGCAGGGATAACAGGGGAATAGAACGATGGTCTTTAGCTGTTGAGGTTTTCCATAAAACAGTATGAGAGAAATTATATTGAGAATTTAAAATGTGTGTGTCGTATTTTATACGTCATTTTAACAGTTGATTTTGGTGAACCAAATAGGCTGAGGTGAACCCAACTTTGGAAGGGTATTTTTTCACTATTATACAAGATGTCTAATCACCTACAACTTCGGGTTATCATAAGACATGGTTGTGCACATCCACTTGCTGATTATATCTATGAGCACTACCTATATAATATTGGAGTTTGGTTGAAATATAATTCTCAATTGGAGACAATGGAGATAATTATATGGCAAGAGAAGACCCACCATTGGAAAGAACATGATAGTAATCTTCTCATTTTTCTTTGGGGTCTATTGGGTCAACCAAGGATAATTCTCAAGTCATATGATATCTATTATAACTTAGACGCATGACCTCCTATGTATGAAGGTTTCCTTGAGCATTTTCCAAAGATTTTAATTCCTAAAACAGTTATTGACTGTACCTTTCTGTAACGTATTATTGATTTGGAGTATGGGCACTGTATTTGTATTGAAACTCACAGTTTAATTGTGGTCGTATTTTGTACGACAGTTTAAAAGTTGAAATTTGAAGATTTATATTTAGAATTTTTGTTGAGTGTATTTTATGGCGACCCAGAATGGGTTGGGTGGATTGGACCTATTTTGGGGGCGTTACAACCATGCCATAAATTAGATGACTCAATCATATAAGCAGAAGGTGTATTTGTATTAATATTGAAAGGTAAAATTTGTTAGGTTTGTAAGATTCATGAACACAATTAAATTGCATAAAATAAGTGGAAGCTAAAAGTAGTATGAATACAAGCCAATTATGTATGATGATAAAGCATATACTTTGTAAACGATCGTATTTATTTATTAATAAAGTATTCATTTATTAAAGGCATTTAATTATCTACATGATGATGTTTTTATAATATTTAATAACCCATAGTTTTAAGCAATGTTTTTAGAATCACGATCTTAATCATGCTAATGAGATCTAAATTCTTAGATAGCTTAAAACTGAAATAATTCCCAATCGATGGATTACTAAAAAGGAGATTAGTAAATTCAGATAGATTGGTACATATGTTGCTTGCTCATTAGATGAAGATGATTGATCTCATGATCATTTGTATGGAGACACTAAAGCAAGTATGTAGGTGCTTATTGGAGAATAAGTACACTGAACGTGACTCGCTAAGGAATACCTAATGAAGTTTTACTCACTTGTCAATAGGAATTTATAATGTGATAGTAGTACAACTGATCCTCAGACTTGAGATCATCATAGTATCTTGTGTATAATTAATTATACTTTGACTTATTCCTTAAGACCCTTATGGTATATCAAAGGATATGCTTGGGTGTAATAAGTTATATATGGTGATAATGAATGATCAATAAATAATCTATCGCTTATAGTAAAGAAAGAGATATACCATATGTGATTCGATAAATGACAACCGAGGAATCCTTGGTCATTGTGGAATGAAATTGGGAAGGAGTTTTTAATTTGCATTATTTAGAGTTGTGCATTTTTTGATCAAAATACATATAATTAAATAAAATAGGACTTGACAGTAAATCCATGTCTTATATTTAATTGGGACATTGTATGGTTGAAGGATTGAATTGTACGGTAACTATTAACTCAATGGTTCTTTTATGATTAATATTAAAATTTATATTATCTAGAAAGTCGTTGATCGCTAGGGAGGTTTATCACTATTGTAGAATAAATATTATTTATTTAAATAGATTATTAGTTTAATTTATTTATTTAAATAAGATTAGAATTGTTCTAATTGATTTATTCACAACTGGTTTAATATGGAGAACCTAAAGGGTCTCACCATAAAAGGAAGAATAATTATTTAAGAAGGTAATGTCATAATCGTAATAATATGTTAAGCGCAATTAATTTAATCTATGGTAATAGAATAAATTAAATAGCTTAATATTTATTGCTTAATATTTTGAAAATATTAAATATAATTTAATAAGAATAGTCTTATTAATATTATTACAATTATTATTATTTTAATTTCTAAAGGAGTTTAGGAATTAATTTAATATTAGTACTCTCATTTATTCCTAATATGATTAGGAGGCAAATTAATTACAAGAGTTTAATTAATTATTCCCAATGGGTTGGAAGCCTAATTAATTAATTAAATAATGTCTTATTTCTAATTAGATTAGAAGGGTTGACCAATATCTATATAAGAGGAGTCTTATGTTAGATATTAGTAGAGGAGATTCCAATTGTTGGAGAGAGTATTCATTTTCTATAGAGAATAGAAAACTAGGGTTTAGCCAACCACCCTCCTTCTTGAACAATTCATCTTCCTTGGTGGATCACCTCTAGAGGCCAAACACATGGGTGGCTAACGTTGATCAAAGAAAGGAAACAATCTCGAAGATTCAAGGAGATTGTGAAGAATAAATAGTTGAACTCGTACCTATGGAAGCTTAGTTCTATAAGGGTATGATTCCATAATTTCTTATTTATCGTTTTAAAATAATAATTTTCATAAAGGATGATCCTGGTAATTGGTTTGTAAAAAAAATTTAAGCTTTGATTTTACTATGCTTCCGCTATTTTTGTAATTTGATTGCGTCATGATTTCTTACAAACCTAACAGAAGCATGGTAAATTAGAGTTTTAAAATTTTACAAATTATATACCCGGATCATCATTTTTGCACAGTTATTAATTAAACAAAAAGATTAAGAATAAGATTCATACCCTTGAAGAAGAAGAATTCAAGAAGGTGTGTATTTGGCTAAACCTTAATTTCTATCTCTCTAGAAATTATGTACTCTCCCAACTCTTGGAATGATCATTTTCCCTAAATCAAAATAAGACTCCTCTTATTTATAGATATAGGCATCCCTTCTAAACCATTTAGGATTTGGGTTTTATATTAATTACTTAAACTCTTTTAATTAATTAGGCTACCTAATCTTATTAGGAATAATTAATTAAACTCCTTTAATTATTTATTCTCCTAATCTTATTAGGAATATATGAGAGAGTACTTTTATTAATTAATTCTCAAACTCCTTTAGAAATTAAAATAATAGTAATAGTAATAATAATAATAAGACTCCTTATTAATTTATATTTAATATTTTTAAAATATTAAATAATAAATATTAAGCTATTTAATTTATTATATCACCATACATTAAATAAATATACTTAACTTATTATATATTACAATTATGCCATTTGCTTCTTTAATAATTATTCTTTTTATGGTGTGACCCTTTAGGTTATCCATATTAAATAACATTTATTCTACAATAAGGGTAAGCCCTCTTAGCGCTCAACGACTTTCTAGATAATATATATTTCAATATTAATCATAAAAGAATCTTTGAAAAAATAGTTACCGTACAATTCATTCCTTCCACCATATAATGTCCCAATTAAATATAAGATATGAAATTACTATCAAGTCTTATTTTATTTAATTATATGTATTTCGATCCTAAAATGCACAACTCCAAATAATTCAAATTAGAAACTCCTTTCTAATTTCATTATGCCTTGGCCAATGACTACTGGGTTGTCATTTATCGAATCACATATGACATTCTCTTCTTTTACTAGAAGCGGTAGATTCTTTATTGATCATTCATTTTCTCAATGTATAAATTATTATACTCGACCATACCCTTTGATATACCCTTAGGGTCTTAAGAGATATGTCAAAGTATAACTCATTATACACAAGATACTATGATGATCTCAAGTCTAAGGATTATTTGTAGTACTATCACTAAAGGAATTCCTTTTGATAGGCAAGTAAAACTCCATTACGTATTTCTTAGTGAGCCACGTTCAGTAAACTTATTCTCCAATAAGGACCTACATACTTGTTTTAGTGTCTCCACACAAATGATCATGAGATCAATCATCCTTATCCCATGAGCAAGCAACATATGTATCAATCTATCTGGATTTACTAATTCCTTTTTTTAGTAATTTAGTGATTGGGAACAATTTTAGTTTATGAGCTATCTAACAGTTTAGATCTCATTAACATGATCATCATCATGATTCTAAAAGCATTGTTCAAAACTATGAGTTTATCACATATTATAAAAATAGCACAATGTAGATAAATAAATTACTTTTAATTAAATAATATTTTTATTAATAAATGAATAAAATTGTCACAAAGTATATGTTTTATCATCAAACTTGATTGACTTGTATGCATACTACTTTCACAATTGTCATTACATTCAATTTAAAGAGTGCATCGCTTATATATCCCTTCTCCACATACATCCCATTTTTGGTTAGGACAAACTTGTCCGATATAAAGACTATTTTAAATTCCTTTTGGCTAAGAAAAGATCCTGATACTAAATTCTTCCTAATATCAGACACATGGAGCACGTTGTTGAGGGTGAGTTGAAAGTAGTATGCACATAAGCTAATCATATATGATATGATAAAGCATAACTTTGTAACAATCTTATTCATTTATTAATAAAGGAGTTATTTAGTTAAAGACATTTAATTTATTAACATGGTGTTGTTATATTAAATGTGATAAACTCATATTTTAAGCAATACTTTTATAATCATGACGATGATCATGCTAATGAGATCTAAATTCTTAGATAACTTAAAAACTAAAATTGTTCACAATCGTTGGATTACTAAAAAGGGGATTAGTGAATCCGGAAAGATTGGTACATACGTTGTTTGCTTATTGGATGCGGATGATTGATCTCATGATCAGTTGTGTGGAGACACTAAAGAAAGTATGTATGTACTTATTACAGAATAAGTTCACTGAACGTGGCTCGCTGAGGAATACCTAATGGAGTTTTACTTCCTTATCAATAGGAATTTCTCTAATGATATATAGTAGTACAAGTGATCCTTAGACTTGAGATCATCATAGTATCTTGTGTATGATGAGTTATACTTTGACATGTTCCTTAAGACCCTAAGAGTATATCAAATGGTATGCTTGGGTGTAATAAGTTATATATGGAGATAATGAATGATCAATAAAAAATCTACCACTTCTAGTAAAATTGAGAGAATGTCCTATGTGATTCGATAAATGATAACCCAGGAATCCTTGGCCAAGGTGGAATAAAATTAGAAATGAGTTTCTAATTTGTATTATTTGGAGTTGTTCATTTAAGTATCGAAATACATATAATTAAATAAAATAAGACTTGACATAAATTCAATGTCATATATTTAATTAAGACATTGTAGGGTAGAAAGATTGAATTGTACGGTAACTATTAACTCAAATGTTCTTTTATGACTAATGTTTAAATCTATATTATTTGAAAAGTCATTGATCGCTAAGGGGGTTTATCCTTATTGTAAAATAAATGTTATTTATTTAAATTAATTAAATAGTTTAATTTATTTATTTAAATAAGATTAGAATTGTTCTAATTGATTTATTCACAACCGGTTTAATATGAACAACCTAAAGGGTCACATCATAAAAGAAAAATATTTATTTAAGAAGTAAATGACATAATCATAATAATAAGTTAAGTGTATTTAATTTAATCTATGGTGATACAATAAATTAAATAACTTAATATTTATTATTTAATATTTTTGAAATATTAAATATAAATTAATAAGAGGAATCTTATTATTATTATTATTACTTTAATTCCCAAAGGAGTTTGATAGGTAATTAATAAAAGTACTCTCTAATATTCCTAATAAGATTATGAAGCCTAATTAATTAAAAGAGTTTAATTAATTAAAATAAAACCCTAATTCTAAATTATTTAGGAGAGTTGCCTACATCTATAAATAATAGGAGTCTTATTTTGATGAAGGACTAATGACAATTCCAAGAGTTCGGAGAGTACACATAATTCTATAAAATAGAATCTAGGGTTTTGTCAAACACCCATCTTCTTGAGTAAAGATTATTCCTTGGTGGATCATCTCTAGAGGTCAAATACTTGGGTGGCTAACGTTTATCAAAAGAAGAAATTTAACCCGATAAATTAAAGAAGAGCACAAAGGATTTGGAGTTAAACTCGTACCTTAGGAAGCTAATTTCTACAAGGGTATGAATCTTTTTTTTCATCTCTTTCATTTTATTAATAATTGCGCATAAAGAGTGATCCGGGTATATGGTTTGTAAAATTTTAAAACTCTAATTTTTCATGCTTCCGCTACTTTGATTGTGTCCATGAATATTACAAACCTAATAGTGGTATCATAGCCAAACTTTATGCGAATTATTAATGTATTGATTCCATATATGTATGGGTATGTGTTTTGAGCAATTTATTGGGCATAATTTATTGTATAAAATCATTTTTTGGAAGAAAAGATCAAAAATTACGATTTACAAGAAAACAAAAACATCATATTTCTATCTGGCGCGGGGCGCGCCAGTCCAGCAGAATTTCTAAATTTTGTGTGTGCAGTTTTTCAAAATTAAAATAGAAGAGTTTATTCTATTTGAAATTGGATTATTAATAAAAGAGTTTATTATACTATGAAAGGGATTCTATGTTTCCTAGAATAAAGGACACTACAAGGAAATCGACTATTTACGATGGACTTAACCTCGCCGGACTGATTTTCGTCGGCCCTACGACTGTTGCTGGCTGAATACTCTGTCATAATTAATTCCCTCGTAAATAATATAATACCGACGGAATTCTGTCGAAAGTAGTATTCCCCCCGTGGCGCGAGCTTTCACGCTAACGCGAACCCTAATTGCATGACTGTTGATGAAATTGGCATATATTATTTGTGTTCTGCAAATTTTTTTGCTGAAAAATGGGATTATTGGAGTTCTAAAAATTCAGATGTTCTGAAAATTGGGATTATTGAAGTTCTGCAATTATTATTTTTTTGTTGAAATTGGCATATATTGTTTAATTTTTGGCATTGTATATTTGCTATTTCTGACGGAATTCCTGATGGAATTTCTTTCAGAAATGTTCAATTGCAATATTTGTGGGCCCTATTTCATTTTATTTAGTTTTCCAATATTAAAATAAACTAATTAGCATTTAATTAATTTTAACACTACTAAATAAAAAATAATAAAATAAAATAAAATAATATAATAACATAAACTAAATTTACATAATATAATATAAGATAAAATAATAAAATAAAATATAATATAATTAAATTAAATAGAATAGAATAGAATTAAAAAGAATAGAATAGAATAGAATTAAATTAAATTATATTTAATTAAATTAAATATAGTTAAATTAAATTAAATAGAATTAAATTAAATTAAATTAAATTTTATTTTATTTAATAAATTAAATAAATTTATATTAATATAATATAAAAATAAATAAAATGAAATAAAATACTAAGTAGTACTTTCTTAGTCTTCTACAACTAAAGTAAATTAATTAAAAATTAAATTAAATAAAATGAAAATAAAATAAAAAAAATAAAATACTAAGTGGTATTTGCTTATAAGTCTTCTACAACTAAAGTAAATTAATTGAAAATTAAATGAAATTAAAATAAAAGAAATAAAATAAAATACTAAGTAGTACTTACTTAGATTTGTACAACTAAAGTAAATTAAATGAAAATAAAAAATTATTAATAAAATAAAATAAATTAAAAACTAAGTAGTACTTGCTTAGTTTTCTACAACTAAAGTAATTTAAATGAAAATAAAATAAATTTAATAAAAAACAAAATACTTAGTAGTACTTGCTTAGTCTTCTATAAAATTAATAAAATAATAAAAAATACTTAGATTTGAATTGGTAAAATAAACTAAGTAGCATTTGCTTAGTTTGCCGCAATATTCAATAAACTCAATATGACTTTCTCTTTGATCTTCAATACACTCAATTACAACTATACATTTTATAGTACAAATATCATTTTATTAACCATCAGATATGTAGACCGTTTTAATTGAGCTGGCTAGGGGTATGCTGATGACAATAGTTGCAAGGTGTAGGAACAACTTAGGATGACATCAGCATGGTATAATGCAACCTATCACTCAAGTCAATGTGAACAAAGCATTGTGCTATGAATGGGTATATTATTTCAATTCATTCGAAGAAGAAGCGAATGCTTCTAATCCGGGAATAACTCCAGCATAGTTGAAAGCATTCACTACTGAAAATTTTCACCAGTGGTTTAAGAGCAGGGTTGAAGCGGATAGCGCTTATGAGCGTTTTAGAGACGTTGTTTCAGGCCCGTACAAACTAATAAGTTCATTTTCTGGTTGCATCGTGAATGGGTATAGATTCAAGGTTGATGACTTGAATGAAATGACATCAGTCAATTCTGGCATTGTCGTGTTGGGAAGTTGCTACCAATACTCCGAGTCCAATTACTATGGACGATTTGAGGAAGTGGTTGTACTAAATTATCCCAGTGGTAAAAAGGTTATTACATTCAGGTGTCGCTAGTTTGATAATGTTAAGGGTGTTAAAATTGATCGTAATAGAATCGTCAAGGTAGACATAAAGACAAAACTACAGTATAATGATGTATTCGTTCTAGCCAGCCAAGCCACTCAAGTGTACTACAGTCTAATGATGTAATCATTATGTGATTGGATTGAACATTATAGCGTTGGATGTTGTTGGTATTAGCGTATGTATATATTTTCTATAGCAATGTGATGGGATATAACAGGTTTTTACCGTTATTTTGAATTGGGAATATAGTATTGTTTGTATTATTGAGATGAAACAGGTTATAAGGACACTATTGGGGTTTAAAACCCTGGAAACTGCAAATTCCGATAAGTAGTTAAAAAAAATTGCTAACCTCGACAGAATATGTAAATTCCGACGGATACTCCATCGGCCTTATCTGCCTGTATTAAAATTAAATTTATGGAAAAATATTATTTTCGAGGAAATATTTCGTCGAAAATATTCTACGTTCATCGAGGTTGATTTATATCCGACAAATCCGTTAGTCGATTATATTCCGTCGGCATTATTTATTCTCTACTGAATAGTTCATTTTTGACGGAGAGTCAGTCGACATTACATGTCTGTATTAAAATTAATTTCATAAAAAAATGTTACTTTCGAGAGAATAGTTCGTCGAAAATAACCAACGTCCGTCGAGATTTGCTTATATTCGACAGAGAAGTCGTCGAGTATAGTCCGTCGACATTACGTATTTTCGATTGAATTCTCGACGGAGTTAATGTCGAGGGGCATAATTATGACTGAAATGTTGACGGAAAATTCCTTGGAAATATACCTAATATCGACGGAAAAGGCTTAAGATCGACGGAATAGACCGTCGGAATTAGCCGATTTTCTTGTAGTGGGAGTTTATTCGCATATGAAATAGGATTCCATGTTTTCTAAAATTAAAAATGTTTAATTTTGATAAGGAATATGATTCAACATATTTTATTTTTCCATCAATTTAAGTTAAAATAAAGTTCTTATTTTAAACTTGAAATTGGATTCCATTTTAAAAATAAAGGAATTTATTTTGATTTGGAATTTGATTAAAAATAAAAGAGTTTATTTTTTTTCAAAATTGGATAAATTAAAATAAATAAATTCATTTTGATTAAAATAAAAGAGTTTACTTTATTTCAAAACTAGAGTAAATGCAACTTTAAATTGCCCGTTAAATGATATCTGTAGACACTCGAAATTTTGCATTCTTGTTTCTAACACTGCAGGAGGACAAGACCACTTTTTACCTTCCAAAGACAACCCTGGAAGTCTAAATCATCAAACCAGACCCTCGGAGACAGCCCCTGGAAATCAACAAGCCAGACCCCTAGACAAAGCCCCGAGAAATCATCAAACCAGAACCCCGAAGACAGCCCTGGGAAATTATCAAACCAGACCCCCAGAGACAGCCCCGAGAATCATCAAATCAACTTTAGAGACAGCCCTGAAGACAGACAAAAGTCAACAACAGTCAAACCCCATAGATAACCCTGAAGAAAGACAGTTACAGCCACATCAAGCTTGAAACCAATCACGATGGGCAAAAGAGTAATTTTGTCAACACAACATCAAATCAAATCAAATTACTGTGAAGAAGGTCGCATAGAACCATCACATCAATTTCGAGTGAAAACTGCGCTAGACAGCTTAACGGACTGATTGCAAAGACTCAAAGATCTGGTCATGGACCCATCTTCTCGGACTCAAAAAAGGTCAATCCCCATGTCATGGCATAGCTCTCAGAAAGGGATTTTCGAAAAAATATAGCACACGTCCATCGGATTCCCGGATTGCAAGTTATGAAGGTTCAAGCGAACAACGCGTTGGTCGGAGTGCACGTACTTTGAGACAGTGGGGTCCACCAGGTCCAGCTGCAGGTGGACTTATGGATGCCGCAGGTGGGGCCTTGGCTGATCGGGCCTATATTTATGACATTCCCCCTTACCTTATAAAAAAAAGAGAGAGATTAAGAAAGGGCCACGACGAGAGAAATAGAGGCTAGGAGAGTCAAACGGAGATTCTATCTTACTCCGATTTGCATAAAACTTCTTTGTAAAAGTTCATATACATATATACTACAACATATCAAATTTTAACTAGTGGGAAACAAGTATCGAGGTGTCAAAAGCCATTCGAGAGCAGTTCTCGTGAAATACTGTAAGATTTTGCCATATTTGTCTTCTTCGCTTACTCTAATACGTATATAAGTGCTATATACATATATTTAGTAACTTATATTCATCAGATCTAAAGTTTTAACCATTCTTTTTTTGTAAATAGTTAATATTTGAGCTGTATTGACTAGATCTAGCCAGATCTAGCTTTTGACCCTGTTCAAAAGTTGTAAAACTTGAAATTGAAAGCTAGAATGGCTAAGATCTGTACAGATCTAGTTTCCTTTCTAGTTTTTTGTATTTAGAAACCATGTGACCCTAGATCTGTATCTAGAGGAATCTGGAAGCTATGAGCTACTCGCGTACGGAGATTTGACTGATGAATCTTTCGTTTAGCGATTTCTAGTATAGTTTTATGTTGTATTGCAATATATTCATTATGTAGGTTGTTTATTTGATTTTCTGTGAGCCTAGGAGCTACAGGATCTATGATTCAACCAATGGATCTAGATCCAGTTCCCATAATGGATCCGGTTGAGTTGTACAACCAGTTTGCAAATTTTGTACTTGTAAATATAGGACCTTAAAACGGTTATCCGGGTTTAAGGTTCCAAAAAAATGAAAATCATATGTGTGGTGTCTAGGCATACTTTGATGGCTTTCATGCCCATAAGGAGCCCGACACTTATATATATATATATATATATATATATATATATATATATATATATATTATTTTGTCAAAGATGCCTCGCATCTAGAGAATAAAATCAAAACGAGCCGAATATAGAATAAAATAGAAGTATCAAAGGGCTTTAATTCGTATGCGAGTGAAAGAGTTTAAAACTACTTTTCAAAACATCACTTTCATATTCTTATCTAAAAATGGAATTTTTAATAAATCAACCCCTTCGTATATAGGTCCAACGAAGCACATCACTACTTTTAAATAAAGCATCTAGGCCCAATTAACTGCAATACACACACACAAACATATATAATGATTAGGGAATGAAAAGATGCGATAACCGTGTTTCACCAAAGTCAGGGAATGCCTAACACCTTCCCCCCACTTAAGCAAGCCCTCGAACTCTATGAATCTCGGTTTTCAAGAACAATTAAACAGAGTCCAATATTGGGCCATATTGCAAAATCTTTCAAAACTTGGTTGAGTTGGTACAACCATTTAACTTATACCAACTGGCGGCTCTGTCTAATTCGAACCAATAAAGCAATCTTTTCAAATCGTCGACATTTTATGTCGGTCTCTTCCTAAAATATCACCCTTAAAGAAAGATAAACCACGTAAAAAACATAAAGGGTAAGAACCAAACACCTAGGAAGAAGGATTAATTTTTTCTGGCGTTGACAGGTGGAGACTCTGCTGGGGGTAGTAGAGGGCTTAAGCCGCATTTTCAAAACTTTTAAATTCTCTTCTTTGTTCCTGTATGTGAAATGGCATCTTTAAATTGAATGAATGTCTCTTTACCACGCTTTATATTAGTGTTTCGCACAATGTCATCATTTTGCATGCTGTGAAACGTGATGAATGTATGGTGTGTGATTCCTCCACCAGGAGGCGAACCCGTCAGTCACTGAATACTGGACTCTAGTCGCGATTAAGTCCAAATGAGGCTCATGAAATGTACCTCTCAGATCCGCTCTAGTTAAAAGATAGGATTAGCTTCCCATCTAGTAGATTACGATGATCTGGGAACGTCCATGCCAAAAAGCCCGTGAAAATAAACCTAAGATAGGTCAACCTCTGATAAACCAAATGCGAAGGGAAAGCTCTTCATACCTTTCCCTTTCAATTCCATGTCAAAATATCAAATGTTGTAAATACTAGTTCCTATCAAATATCAAATATTAAAGCATAGATTCTTTCAAATTCATTGTCAAATATCAAATTCTGTCATGATATCCTATCATCAAAACAATCGACATCTGTTTTGCAGGAAAATATTAAAAAACCCCTGAACTCGACACATTGCATAGCATGCATACTGTTCGGGTCTATCAAGACTAAACTACCTACTTTTATTATAGGCAAAATTGGTCCCACTAAAAAATCCAAATCTAAGAAGGCAAAAAGCCTACCCACTAATATGGAAGAAAGTACCCAACAAGGGACAGGCTTCATGTCTAGAGAAGAATTCGAGGGACTCAGAAATCGGATGGCAGAACTAGCTATCTTCCTGAAAGAACAGAGCAAATGTACTCAAGGTTAACATATACCCACTCAACCAGAGTCCTCTGCACAAGGAGGCAGTCAAAGTGCTAACAAAAAAGGGGAAATACAGATACCAAAACCTCGATTTAGTGAAAGAATAAAAAAAACCCATGAAATCACAAATCTCAGAGAAGACTGGGAAACTGGTGATATCCAAAAGAAAGTCCAACAAATGTAAGAAACCATCCGTTCAATAATAGGAACTGGAACGTATGGGAGTGTCAATTATTCATATATTTGTATATTCGCAGGAGTTCGTTATCCAGATAAGTTCTAAGTACCAGACTTAAAAAAACATGACAAATTAGGAGATCCTTACAATTATTTGAAAGTATTCATTGTAGAACTCGAATCTTTTGTAGAGGACGAGAAGCTAAGAATGCAATTATTTCAGAAAAGTGTGATCGGAGAGGCCAGAGCCTGGTATGCTCAACTAGACAATTCCAAAATTCATAGCTGGAAAGTGCTAGCCCATGCCTTCCTAAATCAATATACCTTCCTGTCACAAATGGCTCCAGAAAGATATCAGATTACCAAGGTTGAAAAGCAGAACAATGAGTAATTCAGAGAATATGCCCAAAGATGGAGACATTTGGATGCTCAAGTCATTCCATCAATGACAAAAATAAAGATGGTAATTACCTTCTTTGACATACAAGAAGATCCATTCTATGAAAGGGTTCTAGAAGGCATAGGAAAACCATTCTAAGAGATGATCAAACACGGAGAAATGGCTGAGATGGGACTGAAATCTGGAAAGATTAAAAACCTTACTACTTTAGAAGCCGTTGCTGAACACATTTAGGCCGAAAATTATGGGAATAATCCTCTAATAGTTCATAAGAAGAAAGAAGAGGATGTATCCTTGGTACTACAAGGTTAAATTCAAAAAGCCAACCAAAACCTGCCCATTCAAAGGAAAAATTAGTCCCCTTTCCAGATGATAAGTAGGTTTTTAACCTACTTAATAGGTATTTCTTAGCTTGATATATTGTTATTACATAAGTGCGTATGTTACTTTTCATATGTTTTGTGTATTTGCAGGATTGGAGTGAAGCTGAGCTTAAAGGGACAAAAGGGAGGAATAAAGAACAAAAAGAAATGAAAGATAGAGTTATTGGCAGCCAGGCGCGGGGTGCACTGTCTCAATACTACATCAGGCGCGGGCCGCGCCGCATAGCCAGAGGAGATGCTGTATACCTAGCGCGGGGCGCGCTAGGCTGACGACCTGGGCAGATTTAGTTGATTTTAAATGCAAAGTTGATTAGGAATAGGATTGCAGACTTCCTTATTAGACTAGGGTTTTGTCTAGACTATATATCATTTGTTTTATTAGGTTTAGACTATCTTTTAATCTTGGATCTTATATTTCATCTTTCATCTTGGAGGCTATTCATCAAGGCATGTCAGGCTAATTCATTTATTCAATTCTAAAGGGATGTTGAACCTGATTATCAATTTATAGTTTGATTAAGTTTATTATATTTATTCTTTCATATTGAGATTTATTCTGATTATCTATATAAACTTTCATGTATTTTATTCAATTGACTAATTTGGTTTCTGCAGGATTAAATTAGTAAATTAATATTATCTGTTAGATTAAGACATATTTTAAGCAAACGAAGTGTGTCTAATCTAAGTAACAATTAATGATATTTTACTGTGGTCAAGCTTTGAAATATTGTTAAGGTTTTCAGAAGGCAAGTTAAATAATTTCTGATTATGTAATTATTTCTTGGAATAATCTAATTCTCATTCTTAATGCTTCTATCATATTAAATCTAGACTGGTCGTTCTAGGTTGTATGTTAGTTAGAATTATTTGTTGGCGATAGTCGCATTAGATTTACACATAAGAAGAATTTCGGGTAATTTGCAATCGCGGTTATCTAGGGTTATTAATCTCATTGAAAGGGTAAATAGTGTAATTACTTTATTAAATCATAATTGTGAAAAGAAGATACTGAACTGAGGAATTGAACTCTTTTACTCATTGATATTTTCTTTATAATTCATTTTAGTCAATTATACTTTTCAAAACTAAAAACCCCCGATTCTTTGGAAATCATTGGATAACTAAAAGACAATTCATTCTTTGTGGGATCGATCCTTGCTTATAACTATACTAATTCTTGAGTTAGTTTAATAAAGATTAAGGTAAATTTTGTAGTGCTAGACGACAGCTACCAAATTTTGGCGCCGTTGCCTGGGAGTGTTATTTATTTTTAATTATTTAATTGTTTTCATTTATTTATTTATTTTTATTTTTATGCCTCGATCCTCTCACTCTTGATTTGAAATTTGATCCAGAAATAGAGAGAACCGCACGAAGGCTTAGGATGGAAGCTCAAAAAACCCATGGTCCACTTGCAGATTCCGTAGAAGCTCCATCACCGGGCCTCAACATCGTACTCACACTACTTTCGGACCAATCTTCTTCAAGCGAATCAGACGAGGATATGGCGGTGCCAAATAACAGGACTATGAAGGAGTTGTCAACTCCTAATCTTACTCAACAACCCCTTTGTATTGAATATCCTATTTTGAATGCTGCGTTTGAACTAAAATATGGACTAATTCACCTTTTGCCTACTTTTCATGGTCTTACAGGTGACGATCCGTAGAAGCATTTGAAGGAGTTTCATGTTGTGTGCTCGACCATGAAGCCACATAATATTACGGAGGAGCAGATAAAGCTGCGAGCTTTCACTTTCTCACTGGCGGACTTAGCAAAAGATTGGTTGTATTATCTCCCCTCGGGATCAATGCAATCATGGAACGACATGAAAAGGATATTTTTGGAAAAGTTCTTTCCTGCTTCGAGAGTAGCCAACATACGGAAGGAAATTTGCAGGGTTTGACAATTCAGTGGTGAAACACTGTATGAGTACTCGGAGAGATTCAAGAAGCTTTGCTCCAGCTGTCCACCTCACCAGATTGACAATTAAGACCTCATCGTCTACTTTTATGAGGGACTCATACCGATGGATAGGAGTATGATCGATGCTGCTAGTGGACGAGCATTAATGGACAAAACACCGGAGGCTGCAAAGAATCTGATTGCAAACATGGTCGCTAATGCATAGCAATATAGAACACGGAATGATCATCCAGCACAAAGGGTAAGTGAGGTAAGCACGACCAATGTAGAACAACAGATTTTTGACTTAACTACTTTAGTGAAACAATTAGCTACAGGTAACGTACCGGTTGCACAAGCTTGCCAAATCTGTTTAATGGCGGGGCACCCTACAGATGCATGCCCGACATTACAAGAGGAAGCTAGTACACAGCAAGCTAATGCAGTGGGAAACTACCAGGCTCAGCCGTAGAGGAAATATGACCCTTTTTCCAACACATACAATCCAGGATGGAGGGATCATCCTAACTTCAGTTATGGGGGTGCTAGGCCGCAGGCGCAAGGGTTTTACCCAGTTAAACCGTAGTTTTAGCAAAATCAGCCACAGTACCAACCCAGACCAGCATCACCGGTCAATCCTGGAACATCCTGGGAAGATATGTTCAAGGCATTCATGCAACAGACACAACAGTTCCAACAAGAGATGAAGTCGTCCATCCACTGCTTGGAGAGTCAAATGAGCCAATTAGCCACTACTGTAGGTCGATTGGACTCTTAAGGTTCAGGGAAGCTTCCATCGCAAACTGTTGTGAACCCAAAGGAGAATGCCAGTGCCATAACCTTGCGGAGTGGGAAACAGATGGATACACCAACAACTACAGTTAAGTTTAAGAAAGATCAAGAAGAGGAGGAACCGAAAAAATCAAAGGTACATCTTAACCCTCCTTGTCAGATTAAAGATATTCCACTTCCCTTCCCTTATAAAAATTCTAGAAATTCAAAGAAAAACGAATAAGATAAAGAAATTCTAGAAACTTTTAGGAAGGTAGAAGTGAACATTCCACTACTTGATGCAATTAAACAAGTGCCACGGTATGCTAAATTTTTGAAAGAATTGTGCACTAATAAACGTCAATTGGAAAATGATGAGAAAGTCACAATTGGGGAGAATGTATCAGCTGTTCTGCAAAGAAAAATGCCACCTAAATGTAAAGATCCATGCATGTCCACGATCCCATGTAAAACAGGAAACACTAGATTCGAGAAGGCCATGCTAGACTTAAGAGCTTCAATAAATGTGATGCCATTATTTATTTATAAGTCTCTAAAACTTGGACCTTTGAAAAATACTGGTGTTATTATTCAATTGGCTGATCGTACTAACACCTAACCCCGAGGGGTAGTTGAAGATGTCTTGGTACAGGTGAACAAACTAATCTTTCTTGCAGATATTTACATAGTGGATATGGAAGATGATACATCCCTGAACTTATCACACATCTTGCTAGGAAGACCCTTCCTAAAGACAGCAAGGACTATGATTGATGTTCACAACAGGACTTTGTTAATGGAGTTTGATGGCGAGAAGATCCAATTCAACATCTATGATGCCATGAGGTACCCTAGTGATATTTGTCACGTTTTTGTAATTAATGTATGCGACTCTTTAGTGCAGCAAACTTTTGAACAAATTCAAAGAGACAGCTTGGAGGTTGCGATTTCCAGCAGTATGGACATGGATGGGACATATGAACTTTAGCATAGTTAGGAATTGAAGGAAATTGTGGCTGCACTACAGTCATTGCCTAAACTCACAGATAAGCATGCAGTCCAATTAATTCAATTACCTATAACTCATTAAAAACTATTACCATCTGTGGAGCAAGCTCCAACACTTGAATTAAAACAATTACCGGCACACTTAAAATATGCATATTTAGGGACTAAAGAAACTTTACCTATCATAATTGCTAGTAATCTAACCAAAGTGAAGGAAGAGAAATTATTGAGAGTCCTTAGGGACCATATTACAGTGTTTGGTTGGACTATAGCAGACATCAAGGGTATTAGTCCCGCGATGTACATGCATCGAATTTTGTTAGAGGAAGGAGCTAAACCCACGAGAGATGCACAAAGATGGTTGAACCCACCGATGATGGAGGTAGTGAAGGAAGAGGTAATTAAATTGCTTGATGCAGGAATCATCTACCCCATCTCCGACAGTCAATGGATAAGTCCAGTGCTGGTAGTTCCTAAGAAATTCGAAATCACGGCTGTCAAGAATGTCAAGAATGACAATAATGAATTAGTGCCCACACAAATGCAAACAGGTTGGAGAGTGTGTATCGACTATAGGAGGTTAAACACCGTAACTAGAAAAGATCGATTTCCCCTTCCTTTTATTGATCAAATGTTAGAACGATTAGCTGGGCATTCTTATTATTGCTTTCTAGATGGTTTTTCAGGTTATAATTAGATTGTGATTGCACCAGAAGACTAGGAAAAGACCACATTCACATGTCTTTTTGGAACCTTTGCCTACCGACGAATGTCCTTTGGACTTTGCAATGCCCCAGGCACTTTTCAGAGATGCATGGTGAATATCTTTTCAGATATTTTAGAAGAATGCATTGAAGTCTTTATGGATGATTTCACAATTCATGGTGATTCATTAGATGCCTGTTTAGACAATCTGACACGTGTATTGGATAGATTCTTAGAAACAAACCTTGTGCTAAATTGGGAAAAATGTTATTTTATGGTAGAACAAGGAATTGTACTTGGATATGTAGTGTCAGTTAATGGTTTAGAAGTCGATAAAGCTAAAATTAATATTATATTTGCATTGCCTCACCCCGGCAGTGTACAGGAGATTCGTTCTTTTCTTGGACATGCAGGATTTTATCGCAGGTTTATCAAAGATTTTGCCAAGAAAGTATTGCCCTTATGCAAGTTTCTTTAGAAAGATGAAGAATTCCAGTTTAGTGATGAAAGCAAAGTGGCTTTTGATACCTTGAAGAAGTTATTGACGTCAGCCCCTATCATTCAACCACCAAATTGGATGCTCCCGTTCTAGATAATGTGTGATGCAAGTAACTATGCTGTCGGCGTCATTTTGGGCCAAAAGATTGACAAAGCTGTCCATACTATCTACTATGCCTCTAGAACGTTGAATGCGGCTCAGATAAACTATTCAACAATGGAAAAAGAAATCTTATCTGTTGTATTTGCTTTATAAAAATTTAGATCATACTTACTTGGTACTAAAGTGATAGTTTATTCTGACCATGCTACTCTCTGTTACCTGCTGACCAAGAAGGAGTTCAAACCCCGAATCATACGGTGGATCTTGCTGTTGCAAGAATTTGACTTGGAAATAAAAGATAAAAAGGGTGCGAACAACTTGGTAGCGGATCACTTGAGAAAAATTTTAAAGGAAGAGGAAGCACTACCATTACACGATATGTTCCCGGACGAGCATCTACTCTCCATTGGCAACTCAACTCCCTGGTATGCTGCTATTGTGAATTATTTGGCAAGTGCGTATTTATCGAGTGATTTTTCTAAATCCTAGAAAGAAAAGCTTAGGAGTGATGCAAAACATTATGTGTGGGATGACCCATACTTATGAAAATTTTGTGCTGATCAGATAGTTAGACGTTGTGTACCTGATAATGAATTCAACTCTATTCTAACTTTTTGCTATTCCTATACTTGTGGAGGTCATTTTGGACCAAAGAGAACATCACGTAAGGTGTTAGAGAGTGGTTTCTTTTGGCCCTCTATTTTCTAAGACTCGTATTTATTTTGTAAATCATGTGAAAATTGTCAAAGAACTGGTAATATATCTCATAAAAATCAAATGCCACGAAACCCTATACTAATTGTAAAATTTTTTGATGTTTGGGGTATTGATTTCATGGGACCTTTTCCTGTTTCTTTTGGAAATATTTACATATTATTGGCAGTTGATTATGTTTCAAAATGGGTGGAAGCTAAAGCCACAAGGACTGACGATTCTAAAGTTGTTGCAGACTTTGTCAGGACTAATATATTTGTCAGGTTTGGAGCACCACGGGCCATCATCAGTGATCGCGGAACTCATTTTTGTAATAGGGTGTTGGCAGCTCTAATAAAGAAGTACAACGTTCTTCACAGGGTCTCCACATCCTATCATCCGCAAAGCAATGGCCAAGCTGAGGTATCAAACCGCGAGATCAAATCCATTTTGGAGAAAGTAGTCAACCCAAACAGGAAAGACTGGAGTCTTAGATTAGACGATGCACTATGGGCATATAGGACGGCATACAAAACTCTGATAGGTATGTTGCCTTATAGGCTAGTGTTCGGGAAACCATGCCACCTACCTGTTGAGCTCGAACATAAAGCTTTTAAGGCGATCAAACAGTACAATATGAACATGGATTAAGCTGGCATCAATAGGAAGTTGCAGTTACAAGAACTCGAGGAGTTGCGGACCGAAGCATACGAGAGTTCTAAGTTATACAAACACAAGACAAAAGCTTTTCATGATAAGCAGATCTTGAGAAAAAAATTTCACTGAGGGACAGAAAGTCCTTCTTTTCAATTCACGATTGAAGTTATTTCCAGGAAAGTTGCGCTCTCGCTGGGAGGGACCATTTTTTATCACTAATGTTCTTCCTCATGGTACAGTTGATATCCAGAATTCGAAGATAGGAAATGTATTCAAAGTGAACGACCATAGGTTGAAGCCATTTCTAGATAGCAGTCAAGTTGAGGAGGTTGAGGTAGTGACATTGATGGATTTGACGTCCGGCTGATTAAGTGGTCTACAGTCGAGCCGACGACGTGAAACAAGGGCAGCTAATTGGGAGGCAACCCAATTTCTTAAACCTTAGTAGTTTTTAATATATATATATATATATATATATATATATATTTCATTCTTATAGGTGTAGTATAATCAAATTCCTTATGTGCTAATAGAATTGCACTTCAAATGGGGAAGGATGGCATGGCAAGGGCACATAAAAGGAGCAAAACCAACAGCTCGACACGGGCAGCGCCCAACCACAAGGCCAACACGCGCGAGGTGCGCCACTTATGCTGTAAATAATGTTCAAATTCACCAGGGTGGTGTGGGGCGCGCTCTCACTAGTCTGGGGCGCACTAGTGATGCAGAATTTTTAGCCGTTTTCACCTACACGGCACGAGCCGCGCAACACTAAGCATAGACCGGGCGCAGGGTGCGCCGGTTAGGAAATCTAGTTTTAAAAACACGGATGTGTTCCTTCTTTTCCCTCTCCTAACCCAAATCAACTTCTATTATCTCTATCCCTCCTTTTATACAAACTTCCTAAACCTAATCCAAGTTCTTAAACTCTCCCAATCCAAAACCTATTCTACTTTTAATATCCTTCTAAACCTAACCCCATTCCACCATCATCAAAATTTGTCACTCCTAATTCCACCCAACAACAAATTCGTCTAACCCACTCCCTCACTCCCGAATTTGTTCAATCACATACACCAATCTTCATCATAAATAGGAAGCAAGAGCAATTAGAAGCCATAGGAATTGGAAGCACAAAGAGAAAGGTATTTGTATCAACACCCATCTAATTGAAGCACACAAGACAAAGGGTAAACACAAGTGTTCATTGATATTGGAGTTTGTTTCCAAAGTTCATTGATTTGCTTAGTAATTTTATTGGGAACCCTTGGGTTACTAAATACCCATGGTTAATTTAAATTGTTTGTATTTGAGATATTTGCTATTATAATTTGTACTAAGTTTGGGGGAGAGACATTGTCGCCCACCACGTGTTCGATAAATTGCTTCAATAAGATTTCACAAGCTATTTTCAATTCGTTGTGAGTAATTTGACACGAGAGCTTCATCATGACATCCAAACGGCCAAGGACTTCATCCTTCAGTGCTCCTCCACGCTTTGATGCCACCCGGTTTGTAAGCGAGGGGACGTCAACACGCTACATCAAGGTCATCGACAAGAAGACTTTGGTACTAGAACGGGGCTGTAACCGGATGCAAATCTTGACGGCGACATGTCACTGATGATAGTGGAATGCAATTGGTTCCAGTTGGTAGAGTAGCCCAGGCCGACAGTGATCAACATCGTCAAAGAATTCTACGCCAACGCCATCGAGCACATTGGTCGTGTGGTCATGGTTCGGGGCAAACTGGTGTCTTTCAAAGTGGCAGAAATCAATGATTATTTTGGGGTGGTGACACCATAGACAGATTGCTATGAGGATCGTTTGCCCAATTTAGATGAAATCATAGCTCGCCTTTGCAAGCCTGGGACTGAATGGGTGACAAATGCAGAAATCGGGGAAAAAGTCCATTTCCCTCATGTCGTGTTGAGTCGATATAGGAAAGCCTGGTACGCCTTTATATGTGCTCGCCTCATGCCAACGCGTCACCAAAATTACGTCACTAAAGAACGAATAAGGCTTCTTTACGGCATAGTCACTCATGAAACTGGTCCAAATAATGCAATCGAGATATTAAACGTCGACATCGGCCTTTGCATTCAATAATCTATTGATCGATCACTGCGAGGGAGTACCACAAGCAGCCTACTGCATGGATTTCTGATCACCGACTTGTGCCGTAAAACGGGAGTTCAGTAGCACACCTCGGAGCCAATACTTCAACCTTTGGCCGTTATTGACCATCGAACCATTGAATAGTATAAACCTTGGATGGGAGTACGGTCACACCCAAGGGGGGAAGTGTTCATCATGATTCCACCAGCCACACCACCCTCCCCGCCACAAGCTGACGAGCCATTAGATGAAGAGGACGAAGCCGAGTCGCCAGCCACTTTTCAGCGACGCTGTCAATAGAGAAGTATGCAACTTGCCCAACGCCAAGCTACTATGCACATATACAACGTTGGGGCCTTTACCGCCTTGGCCGATGCATTCTAGCGCTTCTTGCTAAATTTCGGCCTAGTCCAGCTGCCCATTCCTCCAGTTCTACCTAGATACCCCCTATCTGAAGATGATGATTTCGAGGAGCAGTGAATCATTGCTCAGGGAAGTCCTCGTCTTTATTATTTTTTATGCCAAGTAATGAGGACATTCTTTGATTTAAGTGTGGGGGGAGTAAAAATTCAAAATTTTGTGTTTTAGCATATAAATTAGGTTGTATGTAGAGTAGATTTAATTCATATGCATGTTAAAAAAAATTGCATTCATATAGGAATTTTGTCAGTTGAAGCATGCATAGTACATAGATATTGAGCAGTAAGTCATGGTAATGAAATACATGATTGATAATTTCTATTCTCACTAAATCTTGCATAAAATTGAGCTTCATGATCTGATTAGTTTCAAACATAGTAACATCATTGCATAATTTTGATTTTCTCTCAACTTTCAAGCACACCGATTGATTGTCAGTCGTGTTTAGGAATTCATGTGTATTAAGAACACGGACACTTACTTGATCACAGATTAGAGATAGAGAATTGACTAAAACATAAGTTTGGGGGAAGTAAGGCTCAGAAAAAGAAAAAAATAAAGAAAGGAAAAATTGAAGAAAAAAACTTATTTATGGAATAAAGACTGATTTAGTTTGACCTTGTGGCCTTTGTTATTCGAACAAGTAAACCCTATGGGATGTCTTAACACCTAGCGCCCTAAAGCCTTCGGGTTTGGGAGTCGTTGGCCGAATGTACGTTACATGGGTAATATTGAAAAGCCTAAGGGGGTTGAACATTGCACAAGTTAGGTAAATGAAATATTTGATGGGATGGAGCGTTAAAACGCACCCACGAAGCATGAGCTTTGATGTTTATTCTGTTATTGCCTATTTAGCCTGATTTCAATAATGCTTATGTGGATGCCATGGTTGTATAGTTATCTGTGTAAAAGTAGGATGTTTGTTGGGAATAATCATATGACTTTGAACTGCTAATATGAAATTGGACACACACGCACGAGAGGGGATTAGAGTCATGTAAGTGATGTGATGATGAGAGAGTCTATGATTGGTCACGAATCAAGATGGATGGTAAGCTAAAGTGTTAATTTGTAAGGATTATAAACCTGTGTTTGGTTACTGAGATGTCTACTCGATTTTGTTAGGATGCATTCATTTTATTTATTGCATTCGTTATGTTTGTTTGCTTGAGGACAAGCAATTGTTCAAGTTTGGGAGTATTTGATAAGTAGGTTTTTAACCTACTTAATAGGTATTTCTTAGCTTGATATATTGTTATTACTTAAGTGTGCATGTTACTTTTTATATGTTTTGTGTATTTGAAGGATTGGAGTGAAGCTGAGCTTAAAGGGACAAAAGGGAGGAATAAAGAACAAAAGAAATGAAAGATAGAGTTGCTGACAGCCAGGCGCGGGCCGCGCTGGCTCAATACTACATCAGGCGCAGGCCACGCCGCATAGCCAGAGGAGATGTTGTATACCTAGCACGGCGTGCGCCAGGCATAGAAGAAGATGGGCGTGGGGCGTGCTAGGCTGACGACCTGGGCAGATTTAATTGATTTTAAATGCAAAGTTGATTAGAAATAGGATTGCAGACTTCCTTATTAGGCTAGGGTTATGTCTAGAATATATATATATATATATATATATATATATATATATATATATATATATCAGTTGTTTTATTAGGTTTAGACTATCTTTTAATCTTGGATCTTATATTTCGTCTTTCATCTTGGAGGCTATAGAATGGAAAAGGGTTTTAAGTGGTTTTACCAAACAAGGCCCTTGTACTTGTTTAATCTTATTTTTTTTCCAAACAAGGCCTTAAGCTCAAAAAGTTATTTTAAAAATAATTTGTTTTGGCCAAACAAGCCTCAGGGCTTTTTAAATTCAAAAGTTTATAACCTACCTAATTAATAAGAGTTAGTATATGTAATAATTATTAGGATTTACATATTTTATGTATTACATGTATTATATGTTATATGTATATACTACAAGATAAGTTAGTACGTAAGTTTATTCTAGCCTAAGTCTAAAACAAGAGAAGAGAAGAGAGAATTATCAGAGAAGAAGTAGAGGAAGAAGAAGAAGAAGGGAAACCTTGAGAAAACCAGATAAAAGCTATCATCATCTCCATCTCTCTCTTAATTCAAACTAGTAAGGTTATAATCTTAACCCTAGAATCAATTCATATGTGTTGTGATTTCTTCTTTGTCAAATTGAGTTTGTCATAATCATGAAATTATATGTATGTATGTATGGTATTCATATGTTATTCATATGTGATTGTATGTCATGAAAGGATTTTTAGAAATCAATTGTTGTAAAAATAAGTTTTAAAATTATGTTCTTCTATTTTTCATAGTTTTAGAATTCTATGTAAAAGTCTTTTTGTGAAAGTTCTTGAGTTTGATATGTATATGGGATGTGTACATATATATTTGTATATATATATATATATATATATATATATGTTTACATATGATTTCTATAGTTGTTTAAGTGTTTCAATTCACAAAGATGTGATGAACACTAGGAAATCATGTTCATAGTGTTTGATCATGAAGTTATTTTGAAAATAGTTTTTAAATTATCAAAAAAAAATGATGAAAGAATGAAGTTATGTGTAGTATGTGATATAACATGATTATATATGAGTTATATGGTTGTGTTAGCAATTCAATCCATGTATTTTCGATAAACAAGAAGAATTATGTTCATTATGATTTTTCTGTGAATTAATTTCTAAAAAATGGCTTTTGAAACTATCAAATTGATGTTTGATTTTGAGTTATTGTTTAAATTGATCATGTATTATGTTAGTATGTTAAGAATAGAAGTTATTACAATTGGAATTACTTAAATTGATTGAAAAACGAATTCGTAATAGCAATTTCCGTCAAGAACGCTTAATTTTATAGTTTTCTTCGAAAATCATGAAATCTTGGGTTTGATTATGTGTTATATTGATTTTATATGTTATGATCATGTCAATGAGTTTAAAATATTATTTGTATCAAGTTTCATATTTATCATGTTGGGAAAAATCAAATTCGGTGTGGAGGAATGAGCCAAATTGGCTTATTTCTCCACCAGTTCGCGAATCAGGACCCTCACCAGGGGGGTGACCCGCCCCAACGGGTGTATTACCCTTGGGGGACCAGCCCCAGTGGGTGATCCTGCTGTCCGAGAATGTTGGTTTTTGCTTGTTGAGTTTTCATGCCCCGTTTGTTTAGCTAACTTATTTCTATGACTTGGAAAGTGAAATAGGTAATAAGATAACATGTTTTTGATGTGTATAAAATGGATTGAAGTTGTATATGAGTGTGTTATATGTGTGTGGATGTGTTACTTTCATAAGGTACACAACACGATTCTTTGAGTTATAAGCTTATGAATGTATGCCGTGAGTATAGACTCACGTACTTGACTAGTTAGCAACCAACGTGGTAAATTACATTGTGAGTTGGACTTGAGTATGAAGTTCAACGGTTTAAATGTTGTAGTTGGATACTAATAGATGTTTTGAACGTAACATATATGTGTAGGGTAATTGTGGAAGTGATTGTAATTGTTAAGTGTAGTTTGCGCTTGAGGCAATTTTCCTATCTCTAAACTTATTATTGTGCAAGTGTTCTAATCTTTATTCTCTTACGTTAAGCAAGTTTTCAATTTTGAAACTTGTTACTTATATTGTACAAGATTTGTTGTATTCAAATATTCTTATTGCATAAGTATTGAAGTGTTATTGAAGTATTGTGATCTTGACTTAATTGTTCAAGCAAGATCTTCTTATTCTTTCAATTGCTTTAAACTATTTCTAAAGCATGCCTATTTACTATGAAGTTTATTGTCATATCTTACAATTGGTTCATGATTCTTATATTATTGAACTATTAAGGTACTGTGAGTCGATTCAACTACTTTTAGTTGATCATAGTTGAAACTCTAAAGTTCCCTTATCTATCCAAACCAAACTTTCTTTGGTGCGGACTTGTATTCAATTACTGAGAATGAACAACCCTATTTATTAGGGGATATTTATGCGAAAGCGTTAAGATGGTTGTGCACAATTCATGGTACAAAGGGTTGATCTCCCTGAGTACGGGTAAAGGGTCCATAGTCTTAAAGACTGTTAAAGGTTTAAATAGAAATATTTATAACCTAGGACATTATTCAAGGTCGTATGACCCTCAGAAAGATTCTATATTCGAACTTTAAAGATGATGAAAGAATTATTATTCAATTTTTATTTTGATGAAAGTAAAGTTATTCAAACTCTGTTGAAACTATTCATATATGTCATATCACTGTTAAAATTTCAAGTGAGCTTTTGTTTGCTCACTCTTGCATGTTTTACCACCACTTATAGTTGAAACCAAGAATGTTGACATACCGTCAACAAGTAAAGGAAAAGGAAAAATGAACAAGTGAAGGCTTGTTGTTTAATGTTTTTATTATAATAAGACTTAGTCGATTACGTTATGTTATGTTTTATTTCCGCATTTGTTGTTTGATGTTAAGGTTTAGTTAACCCTGGGATTTTATTAGACAAGTTGTAATCCTTTTTAAAGGAAGATTTTTATTAAAGTATTACGAAAGTTGTAATTTACTTTGCAATTCTTTATTATTGGGTAGATGTATTTTTTAGTTAGAAAGTGAACACCAAATCATGTGGAAACGAAGTACCTGGATTTGGGAGTGTCACAGGTGAACAGTAACTGAAATTATTAAAATGCCATTTAGCTCCAATTTTCATATTTTGACCCTCTGAAGCCGTTTCCTACAACACAAACACAAAAACAAGTAAACAAACACTAAAAATACTTAAAGTTAACAAAGAATTAAGCCTTAACGGTGTCCAATTCGTAGGTATAAAACCCACTCATCGACGGACAACCGAGGGTGATCGTATCAGATAATGCTAAGAATCTTAACAACCAAATGATGAAGGAATTATACAACAAATTCCACATAAAACATCTTAATTCTGTCATCTATCGTCCCAAGATGAATGGTGTTGTTGAAGTCGGCAACAAGAATATCAACAAGATCATGCTGAAGATGTCCGCCAACCACAAAGAATGGCTTGACTTATTTCCTCTGACTCTGTTAGCCTACAGAACGTCAATGTGCACTTCTATTGGGACTACCCACTACTCATTGGTCTATGGTATGGAAGCAGTACTCTCCATAGAAGTAGAAATGGAATCATTAAGAGTGTTGATAGATGGTCAGATGGAAGAAGACCAATGGATGCAAGAGCGGTACCACCACTTATCTCTGACAGTCGAGAAAAGGGTTGCAGCCATCTTTCATGGGCAGTTATACCAGCAAAGGATTGCTTGGTCCTATAATAAGAAAGTCTGGTTTAGGCAATTCAAGGAAAATGATTTGGCGCTGAAGAAGATCCTCGCCAATCAAGACGCAACCAAAGGAAAATTCTCCCCAAACTGGGAAGGCCCTTTCATCGTCAAGGAAGTGTTGACAGAAGGAGCCCTTATATTGCAAGAAATGGATGGGGAAGAATTTCCCTAGCTTATCAATTCGGACACCGTGAAAAGGTAATATGTCTGAGTTACTTGTAAACCGCTATCATGGCCCTAAAAAAAAGAGAAAAAAAAAAGAAAAGAAAAAAGAAAAGAAAAAAGAAAAGAAACGAAAATCAAATAAAATCAATTCAGGTCTTTACTACTAGGCCTGAACTACGAAAGACCTGATCTCCCCCATCCTCGGGAGTACGTAGGTAGCCATCTATGGTGCGGTCTAACTTTCAAAATAAAAACCAAACATTTTACCTACACAATCAAATATCCAATTAAATACTAGTCTCAACACCAAACCTTATATAAAACCCAAATCCCATAAAGCCTCTATGATTAACGAACCTTTCCAAGAGACCCTCCGATATCTCAATGTCAATCCATCAAGGAAGAGCTCATGATACATCTAGACAACAAGTCACAAAGAAAGTGGCAATCATCAAGCAAAGATCAAGACATATCTAAAAGGGAGGTGAATCAAAATATATTCCCTTGCCATATAATATTGTTTAATATATACAATGTGTCATGTACATGACAAAAATGGCTAACCTAGTCTATGTAGGAAGATGAAAGCTAATCTATAAACCCGCGGACAAACAGGACAATAAATATAACATAACATCCCTCTCTAAAGATGGAGGTGCATCTCTGAGCTCTTGTCCTGCAGCCTCAATACGAGCTAAAAGATCCACCGCAATCTACAAGGTGCTACCATGGTCATCCATAAATGCACTCATATCTGTAGTAATTCCCTCCGTATAGGATCTGAGAGCAATACTATCAGTGACAGAAGCATCCCTAATAGCTCGGGCCTCATCTCTATCAACAACCAAAGCATCCATGGTAGCTTGGGCCTCATCTCTCTCAACAAAAGCAGCATCCTGGCCAGAAAAGGTCGTCAACACTAAGACTCTAGCCTGATCCCTCTCAAAGGTCCAAAGTTGTATCATCTTCTCCAAAGACTACATAGAAGGTGGAGCAGCAGCAGCTAAAGAACCTTATACATCACGGATCATGGCTGCTGTCAAACTATCAAATAGCTCATCCTTGGTGGGAGAAACACGATCCTCCAAAGGCTTCTCCTCATCCGAATCAGTACTAGGCTCTGAATAAGCAACCATAGATGATGAAATATCTGCCTCCAGCCATGCAGAATACTTTGAGGAGTGACCCGGATGATTCGATGAAAAATCAGCCCTTTCTCGATGGATCCAATAATCATAAACTCTAGATAAATCATCCTTTAACAAAGATGAGGCTAATGACCGCTGCCCTGAAGCTCCATCAAAAGAATGAACATCCTGATACAGATCAAACTGTCCCATGACAGCTAGTGGATGATATGTGGTCACTCCTCTCAGACCAGCTAAGGGCAAAAAGTCCATACCCACTACATAGGTGACAAAGCTATAAGGGGAGCTAAATCCTGAGAAATGTAATATGGAGAAAGGATCCTTAATCACGGTCAGGAAAACAAACCAAGACTCAACATTTACACAGTCAGCTGATCGAAAAGAATAAGACGTAGATATCTCATGTGTTAAGTAATATCCATGGTGTCTAAAAATGTCGATCGGTCTTAGTTGCATCATAAACTAGATGTATAACAATACTACACTACCTCTAAAGAACCCAGTAGTATGGGTATGGAAAAATGAGGCTGACATCAAGGTCTCCGCTAATATCATAGGTAGGATGGTACAACCCTCCCTGAGAACACTAACTACTAAGATTAGGCCGATGTCCAGATGATCCATGTACAGTAGCATGTACAGATAAGCCACAATGCACATCAATCAATAATCTACTCGGGTAGCCAGCCACTCATCTTCAGAAATGGAAAAATCTCCTAAGTGCAGTAAATAGCTGTCTAGCGATCCAAAAAGGTCGATCAAGAAATCCAGGGACACCACATGCCCTGAGGTAATCTCGTCCAAAACAATGGTGCGTCACAAATCGATCAAGGCCATAAACTAATGCCTCAACCCTCCAATAACTACCCCAGCACAGGGCCGGTCCAGCGGGAAGTCTGTGATGCGCTCATACTCCTCTAATGTAGGAGTTAACTCATAAGTCCCAAACCTGAAGACCTGTCTCTCAGGAATCAAGCATGATAACATGCCCTCCACAAAGCCCACTGGAACCTGCAATGTCAGGAGGGCCATGGAATGTCCCAGCATGCAATCAACTGCCACTCGGTCTAAATGGGGCAGACTATCATACCACGACCTCAAATATGAGGCTATCAAAGTAGGAGGACTATGCTCGATCCTGGTAACGGTGGATGAAGACATCTATAAAACCATATCATAATACCATCAAGGGATCAATGCTAAACTCATCAATATACATGCATATCCATGACATATAATGCATGTATCATGATAAATAACAATGATAAATGATAATATGATGCAATAAATAGATAACATTATACATATATTCCTAAATACATCATCAAAAAGATTAAATACATCATCTCTATCTAAAAACTAAAAATAAAAAGTACAAGGAAATGGGGCACATCCGCCCAATATCTAAGAAGAGGCCTATCAAAAGAGATAATAATCCTATCAAAAGAAATCTATGATGTCTATAGCATTCAGCCGATCAACCTGCTATAACTCCGCCTGAGTCACCGTATCTCTGCCAGAGGGAATATCGAGTAGATACAGAGGCGGATCTGCTCTAGTAAAGCTGTCAGAATATGGGCCACCTTAGGGGCCAGCGCTAAAGCTAGATGGATTAAAAGAATCTGCCTCTGAGGGATCTCTGCCCAGATGCCTGATGAAAAAATGTGCCTGGTCAAATTGATGAGTCAAGCAGGTAATCTACTCCAAATGAGTGTGCTCTCTAACGCAGGCAATCCAGTCTGTCATCATTACGGACCCGGGAACCATTTTTGCCAAGAACTGAGTGGTGTGGGTCTAAGCCCCAATGGTGCGAGGAGTCCATAAATAATAAAAGGCATCCTGAGTGTAAGGACCCTCTTACAATGTAAAGCCATCTAAGCCCACCAGTGGAATCTCTGTGACTAGTTGAGATAAAGACCAATGGCCTCTAGCAAGAGGAAAATATAAAATGCAAATCTCCCCTGTAGTTCTCTTGATAGCACGCTCTCCCAAGTAAAGCTCCAAGCCTCCCCCAGTCAAGAAAGGGATCTGGCGAGTGGATAATATATACTCCATCCCGATTAGAAAACCATTCTTGAAACCAATTGTCAGATGATCGGGGGTGGAAGAAACCCATGTAACGACGTCGGCGGTCAGCAACTCTAACTATAAATAAGAATGGGTAAACCCCTCCGCCACAGAGACCTTTGACAAGGTGGAATAATGCTATCATCGTCCTCGTAGATAGGTCTCCAGACAAAAATTAGTAATTAGGCATAGGCAAGGGAGCCTCTCATATGCCCAAAATTGGAAATGCAAAGATTAAATATCATCAGTGATAAAGATTGACAACCCAAACGAGGGGAATTAAAAGATAAAGGAGAAATTACTCACCAGCAGAAATGGGTAAAAGCCTAGCCAAGCCTCTACACGCCCTCTAAGTGTAGGCGCATCCCTCGAAGGAAGTAGGTAAAGGTGAATGAGCCTTAGCCAAAATCTTTGATGTTATCCACATCATGAGTGGTGTTGACCAAAGCGAAAGAAACTGTCGAGGAGTTATCCGCTAGGAAACAACCCTTGATGATGACCAAGAACAATCGCCTAAGGATGCGATCTCTATCCCTCTGATCAGCAGGCAGAGGCTCGGACAAAACTCCTTTCACAACATCAATGCTCAAAGGGTCAGAACAGACAGCCTGACCCTTGAGGGTCAAAGCAGGAACTCCCAGTAGGGATCGAAATACAGCCAGAGAAATATTACCCGCTAAAGGCACTGACTCCCCTGTAAACTCCATCCCAGTGATGAACAGCCAGTCCATCGGTGGCATCATCACCTCAAAGTCCAGGAGATGGATAGACTGAGTCTGGTGGAAACAGTGCTCAGACAAAGCCCTTAGATAACCCCACTGGCAGCGACGTGGTGGAATGGAAAAGAAGACCTCAAAGCCCCAAGGGTGGACAATGACCTGATACTCCGAATGAAGGGTCCGGTACAAAGAGTGAATACTAAACCAATTCCCCCTGGGATGAGTGAAGCCGGGAACCTGCATCAAGTTCAAAATCAAGATTAAACCATTATCCCAAAAGTGGAAAAAGAAGAAAGGAAAAATGAAAACAGCTATTACCTCGTTCGTGTGAAGATAGATCGACGGATGACGTCTCAAGTCATCCAGCAGATCTGGAATCGTCACGCTAATAGCTGGAAGTTCCCAACGGGGAGTAGAAGAAGGTGTGGTATCCTCAATCGGAACATCATCCTTCTCGTCTATAGCCTCTATCCTATCCACCTGAATGGGACGAATAACTGTCTCGATAAACCGGCGAGGCTGCCGGGCCAGACAAGGTAAAGGGAGATCTGAAGCCCTCCTCCTCACGCCTGAGGAAACCTGACGAGAGCTGCTTGGTCTATCTAGGTCCAAAACCTGAACAAAATCTCCAAATCACCTCAGAAAAGGTGAGGTATGCTTCAAAATTAAAGCCATTAAATTCAAAATCATTGCATCATGCATAGCTTATGTGAAAACATGGATTAGTTTAACATACTTCCCCAGTAGAGTTAAAATTACATGCATATTAAATGCTCAGACTCATAAAAAATCCTGCTAGAGTCTCCTTTGTAAAATGGATTATCCGCATGCACTTAGGCATGACTAGGTGGCCATTTAGTAGCACGCCAACCCAAAATCATGAGCATTTTATATATATGAAAAACATTAGAATTAAACTCATAATGGCAACTAAATTACCATGTGTATTTTTATTTGAAAATCCATGCTAATTTTTCCTCAAATAGGATGAATAAACCAACCAAAAAGGGTGAAAATTGACTCTCACGAAAATGAAAATTTTTTATACCGAAATGTTCAGCATGGAAAAATACACGTATTTACTAGTTCTATTAATTTTTATTAAATCATATATGCATACATATTTGGTACATTGCGTTTAAACTCATACTACATGAAAACTAACGTTCTAACGGTCAAAACATGAAAAGAAAGGATGTAAACTTTACTAGAGTTGTGCAGAACGTTTGTACGGTGACGGATTTCGCAAAACGTAGCTTGAAATGAGTAGATGTGAGAGGGAATTTTTGGATTTTTTAATTTCGTTCAAGTCAAAAATGACTTTCAAATGGCCAGGGGGTATAAATCCACACGCAGTCTGCCGCGAGTCTACCTGTAACAGCCGCAGCTAGACCTACGACAACTTAGGGTGGGACCCACCCCCTTCGGTTCAATCAAATTTGAGTTACAGCAGGGTCCCCTCAGGCCAAGAAGTCAAATCAGCAAAAAAGTTATATGCGATTAAGCATAAAGGGCCTGAAACCCTGAAACATGGCGTCATACTTTGAAGTATGAAAATCTTTTGTATAGCGTTGGTCACAGCTCCAGCGTAACATCAGAAAGGGATCCGGTGATTCAAACTGTTGGTAACAGCTGCAGCGTAGCATCGGGGAAGGGTCCGGTGATGAAAGCCGTTAAGAATTGCTTTGACAAAGATCAGAGTATCTGATGTTACAAACCGTAGGTGACAACCCCGGCATAACATCAGGAAAGGGCCGATGTTGTAAACTGTTGAAAGCTACTTCCGCCAATATCAGCGGATTTGACGTTACAGGTCACTGGCATCAACCCAATATTACATCCGTAAAACCTGGCAAGGACGACCATGGAAAACTATCTTCATCGGGAAGGACCGATGATGGAATATATTATAACAGAAATCTCCAACTGAGACATCAAATCAGTTTAGTTGACCATTATAAACTACCATTCGAGAAGGCATCGATGAGATTCGGTGATGGTCAACTGTAATAACCGAGAATTTTCTGAATAATATTAATAATTAAATTAACAAATGTTTGAATATTTATTTGAATATAAATATACGTTGTTGTGACATGGGATATGATAATTCAATTAAATAAAGTTAAATATGTGATGAGCAAGTAATATGATGAAAATAATGAAAAGCTTAATTTAAGCTTAAGTGATATGCCTTGTGTGACATAATGGTGAACTAAGTGATTATTTAATTAAATTAATAAAGCAATGAATAACTAAAGTGATGGACTAATTACCATTTTATTTCCCTTATTATTAATATGAACATTAATGTTTAATTAATTATTGTTATGTGCCACCATGTGTGATATAGAGTCATGTAAGTGGTAGTGTCATATGGTTGCTACACGCATTAGAGATAGTATAAGGTGTGACATTATAATATGAATAAATGTTATACAAACTATATGGTAAAAGTCAATTGAATTAAATAATTCTCTAAGTTATATGAAAATACTTAGGTGGCATCATGATGTGTAGTGGGTCAATTAAATGTGTATTTTAAATATATGGGAGAAATTAAATCGAAGTAAATAAAATATTTAGTATTAAATAATTATTCCGATATTTATGCATATTTGGAATAATAAATTTTTATGGGTTGTTAGTATCCAATTGAATTATATTCTTACTTAAATTAAATATTATTGGGACTAGCCCAATGTACATTGATTATATGATTATGTGTATATATATCTCCAACTTATCACAATGTAATAATATTATCTCATTGAAGTTACATTTGT
This sequence comes from Panax stipuleanatus, assembly GCA_020205555.1. Taxonomy (NCBI): domain Eukaryota; kingdom Viridiplantae; phylum Streptophyta; class Magnoliopsida; order Apiales; family Araliaceae; genus Panax; species Panax stipuleanatus. The sequence goes on along the minus strand of CM035117.1, from coordinate 50,184,431 downwards.
AAACCCAAAAGGAAGTAAAACCTAAATAAACTAGTAGCCAATTTAACTAATGCAGTAGAATAAAAGCCTTGTCCCATTTTCTGTGACCCCGAAACTGTTCAGCTGTGAATGGCAAAAAGGCTATACCTCTACCTTGCACAAACTCAGTGAAATCAAATGATGAAAGGGGGAATGGCTTGAATAGTAGTAGTAAATCACTTTCCAACAAATTCTTCTTAACCAATGGCTCTTCCTAATTCACGTTGGTTTCAATCCTTGGGCGAGAACAAGAATAGGATAAAAGCTTTGATAAAAATTAAACCTTCCTCTTCACAAAATCAGAGTTGCTAAAATTTTTGCTAAGTATAATAGAGAGAGGGAGGTAGTGTGAGTTGAGAGTAAGAAGAATTTCAAAAGGGAACTCTTGCATTTTGGTATTACAGTGAGAAGGAGGAATACTCTATTAATTGAAAATCATCAAAGGTACTTAATCATAACTCCTCTACCTTCCTACAAACTTAATTCAGTAATGAAATTGCAATGGCATGATGATTATGTGATCATAATGTAAGAATTTATAATTTTGGAGGTTTGATAAATTCCTAGAAATTTGCATGAACTTTCTGTTAATTGGATTAAGAAATGTTGTCAACCTGTTATCTGAGTTAGTGTGCATGTGTAAGGTGTTGGGTAAAATCTAATATGCACAATACGCAAGTATATGTGGTCAACAAGTAATAGAGTGAAAGTAAAGTATCGTTCCCATAGAGAAAATAACTACAATTTATCCTGACAATTACCAATTTTATCTTACCCCTAATTTTATTAAACCAATGATTAAGTGATGATATTTATGAAAAACTTCCAATTAAACTATATCGACCACTATCCAGGAATTTAACAAGTTTTTAGAGAATTAAGCCTACAACTTCACATATTGTTTCATTTTGATTTACACACTTCTGTTTAATTCAAATCAACTATTCCAAGTTATAAACCAAGAACACAATAGTAGATATAACCATCTCTCAATGTATTACACCCGTACCAACTCAACTCCACTTCTGATAGAATTGAGTAGGACACCTTAATTAACTAACTCACTATATCTCTATGTGAATTACAATTGAAAAAGGTTTCAGTTCAGGTTCTCATTAGATTACGTACGATGTATAGATATCTCTATCCTACACATGAATTATGAATCCCAACTTAGTGTAAAAAATGTAAACATACCTTACTATGATCAGTTCTAACCCCATATTCCATCTCTCAATTTCATATGGAGTAACAAGTAATTGGTGATCAAGCAATAACATCATCAAGCATAAACCATAGTAAATAATCTGGAAATAGTCTCAATAAACTAATATGGAAGCATGTCAATTCTCAGTCACACAAAAGCTCTATTATAGACTTAAATAGTAAATTAGTTCATCATAGATAAATAAATATCTATCATCCACAAAGTTACTAGCATCCTCAATACAAAGAATAGATGAAGAAAGAGAATAGAAATTGAAAGTTTAGTGCTATTATTCTCCAATCTCACCTTGCATTCTTCGTGCCTTTTGCCTCGCTTTAATTCTCCAACGTGTGATCTCCCAAGGTTAGGGTTTGTTAATGATAATGATAATGTCCTCTCTGCCCCTCTATTTGCCTTTTATACTCTTCTAATCGCGTTCCAAATCCATCAGTCGAAGATCTCCAGAATCTAACTCAAATAAGGAAACTTTAAGTTGTCTGCCGCGAACCTCGCCCCGGCGCAGCCTTGCAAATTGCACCTTTGCGAACCTGCGCTTAGGCGTGATTTCCCAATACAAATTCTGAGCCCCAGCGAGCTCATGAACTTTTTGCATATTTTTCCTCTTTTTAACTCATTCTCCTGTTCTCGTCCGCCCGACTTATCCCTGCACAAAACCAATGCAAACATGTAATAATGCTTATACAAATAATCGAAGTAGCAATATCTTAGGTTTAATAGGGATCTAATTTGTAGGTATAAAACCCACTCATCAAATACCCCCAAACTCAAGACTTTTCTTGTCCTCAAGCAAAAACATAAAAGAAATGAACATAACCAAACAAACCTATCTACATGAATGCATATGCATGATCTACTTCCTATTATGCCTACAAACCCAGCAACAAATCAGTATGATGTCTAGCAAAAGGCCTCTCAAAGATACCATAAGATATTCAAATAATATATCCAATCAAGTCAGAGTCCATAACTTAACCAATTAGTCAATCCAAACCTGTCATCACCTATGTTGTGCGTGTGTGCTCGTTAACCATTCTAACCAACCACCGTTCAAGATAATATCATAACACACTTCTTAGAAGGAAAATTTCAGTTCCAATTAGAGTGTCTCTGTAAACATAACAATTTCGGTTAAAACTAAGCAATTACCAAATTCAGGGGTCTCTACTGAGGCTTATTCCTATTTTTATTCATTCACGAGTACGTTTTACGCTCCATCTCGCGTTTACACTTGACTGTGCAATGTCTGATTCTCTTAGGCTTTTCAATGTTACCCATTTAGCAAACTTTCGACCAACGACTCCCAAAGTAGATGGTTTTAGGGTGATGGGTGTATAGACATCCCCTAGGGCTTACTTGTTCAAGTAACAAAGGCCACAGAAACAAACTAGTCAAAGTGTTTATTTATATTTTTTCTTTTATGGGTTTTTTTTATTTTTTTTTGAATTTCTTATACATATACCCCATAGATACCCCCAAACTCGAGTTTTTACCTATTTTAACCTCTACTGCCAGTTCACATATCTCATTAAATTTTAACCAAGATTTTTTCCCAGAAATAACTTATGAAACCCTTGAACCAAGTTGATTAACACAGTTAAACCTTAAGTGCTAACCAGTTACATAAATTTCAGACAGGCTCAGATTTTTCTCATGATTAAAATTAGAACTCATCATCAATCATCAACATTGTTCGAGTTAACATGCAATACCAATCTTATCATAGGCCGAGCTAAATTCATCCCAATCAAATGCTTAGATTCATGCAAACAATAAATATGCCTAAATGCAAAAGAAAATATTTTTGTGATTTTCTAAATTTTTATTTTTTTAAAGTGAAATATTCCTACAATATGCAAAACTACAATGAATTACTATGCAACATATGCAATTAAACTAATATGCAGTTAAATGACTACGATGCAACTACAATGAAACTATTATGCAACTACAATGCAACATGATGTACACTACCCCCAACCTTAATGTGACGCCCCCAAATCCGAGTCCTTAAAATCTCAGACCTGGTACGTTACGATAATTCATCTTCATACCTATTCTATAAATAATGCAGAATATATAAACATATGCTGTTTATTTCACATAATTCTATAACATTTCCCAAGGTCTGTTAACTAATTTAAAAGGATTACAACATTATTTACATCAGATAACTAATAGTCATAAATGAATATAATCTACTCTTGGAGTTTGCCTTTGCCACTGTCTTTCTTCGAGCCTTCGTCTTAATCTGAATTTTGTTATCATAATATAGCAAGGGTGAGCAACTACTTCGCTCAGCAAGTTTAAATACAATGAAGATATATCATGATTGAAAGAAAGAATAAGATTTCAAATTTTCAACAATATAATAATTGTGAAAGATCATGAATCAAAATGTCAATAATTGAATGACTGAATCAATAATGTTTAATGTCAACAAGGACCATAAACAACTTTAACTGAACCTTATGGTAATGAAGGTGATCAACCTTTCATACCTGATAAATATATGCAACATGCACTAAGTGCGAATCAATAATCAGTAGGGATGTGAATAATCAATAATAATTATTCACGAACATGCTTTGAAAATATAACTCAAGTTTGAGTTAAGAAAAACTTGCATGTACCGTCGATTACTGCTACACAATCTAATTAATCTCTTTATTGAAAAGTCCTATCAGTTATAAGATTGATATTTCAATTAGCATAACATACTGTATCTCACAATACTATTATTTTATAAGTAAACTACCTAACATTTAACCACATAGCCAAATATTAAATAATACCTTAACACCATACTTATTCACAAGTCTAAACCTAGCACACATCGAGTCTTTAATAGTATTCAATATAGTATGCTGAATGGTTTCCCACAAACAACCAACAAATTAGTTTTTGTCTCGTCTACACTGTTTTCATAGCGAGTTAGATCGGTTACTAATTCGTATATACGTCCACTCCCTGAAGGAATCGTTTAGCCCAGCTACTATACATCAACCATTAAAGAGTACAGCTGCACTACCTTAGACTTAACACTTACTCAATTACTTAATAAGTTCTTATTATAACTCGGTAAACTATTTATGAATTCAGCAAACTGAATTCATTATTTCAGTAAGCTGAAATACAAGCTGTTTTCCCTTCTTGACATTTTCAGTTTCCAATTCAGCAAGTTGAATTACCCTTTTCACGAAACTACCAAATTATCTTATTATTTTTCTATCCTTTGGCCACACATATATACATATATTTCATACACAAAAATAATTTTTCTAGAAATTTTCAATTCCCTTTAGTATTTTTCAAAAATCCGTTTTTAGTTCGTTGCTTTAGAAATTAGCTACATCATGATCAACTCCAAAAATTCCCAACTCTTGAAAGAATCTTACATGTATTAACATGAACTTCCAGTTTAAATTTTGTGGCCATCGGAGTTATAGAACTCCAGTTATAGCGGTTTTTGTCGGAAAAACCCAAATATTGAAATGACCATAACTCGGTCAATTTAAAGTCGAAATGAGTTCATTTTTGGACAGGAGCTACTTTATATCATATATTTTCATTTTCCAAAATATTGGAATTTATTTCAATAATTAAGTTGCCGAAACTGCCCCTAGTAGTTTTGCGCAAATTGCTTTTTGGCATTTTTCAAATTTTGCCTACTTTGTTAAAAACAGTCCACACGAAAATCTACAACACCTTTTTAAGTGATTCCACTTGGAATCGTTATAAGACTTATAGATCTAACTCTAGGACTTGACCACACTTAAAAATTTAAAATATATTGAGAGATATGGTCATTTTAATTTTATATTGCATTTTCTCAAAAATCTATTTTTCAATCCTTAGTGCTTTGTAAGAAAACTTCCTAAATCTCTTGATTAATCAAACATTACCCATCACAAATCATCATAATATATACCAATACATCATATATTCATGGATCTACCATGATCCATGATATACTTCATTAATAAAATTACCAAACACTAGATTAAACACAATCAATGCTAAGAAAAATTAAGGTTTTCTAACTTTTGAAAACCTAGTTTCTATTTCATGCTTTAGATCTAACTTTTGATCCTTAAAAGAGTTAGATCTAAAAATGAAACAATTATAAACACATAGATCTATGGTTTTAAACTTCAAGATCATAACTTTACAAAAATCAAATTAAATAAAAAGAAATTAGACTATATAAGTAGGAATTTTTGTTATACCTTAGCTTTTCCTTCCTCTTCTTCTTCCTAAGATTGATTAGGAAGCTATGAGACTACAAAACTCTCTTTCTCTCTTCTTCTTCTTCCCACCAAATTCTCTTGGCTCTCTCTCTGTCTCTCTCTGTCTCGCTTACTAAGCAAGCTTATACAAATGAGAGGAAAGAGAAAAATAAAAGACATTTGTTGTTAGTAAAATGAAGAGTTATGTATATCTATTATTATTATCTTCCAATCTCTTACTCTCTCCCTTTCTCATCATTAAAATGTTGCTTGCAAGACTTAGCTAACTTGCAAGTTTGGTGAAAGGATAAGGCTAAAACCAAGGCTTGACACCTTGTTTGGTTAAGTAGGAGTAGGTAAAATGTTATCATTACATTCATCCCCCTTTCTCACTTCCTCCTTGTGTCCAACCAAATGGGCCTCTTTGGTCCAAATTTGTTTTCTTTTTAATGCTCCACTTAGCTTACTAAAGGTCCAAAAAGGTCCTCCCTTAATTGGGCTACAAATTGTGCTACTTATTTAATTCTTTGGGCTTGCAAAATTAATTCTTCGAGCTTACAAAATTAATTCTTCGGGCTTGCAAGTCAACATAGTTTTATATTTTTTAATTTTTATCTTACCCTAATCATTTAGTTAAGGTTATTACACATAACCTATGCAATGCCCTCATTGTATAAAGATAAAGAATTATAAAGTTTGAGGACTGCCTTGAGTGGTCAAGTGTCATGCTCGACCGGTGGATCCTCGGCCAGCGGGTTATCAACTGGCTCCTCCACGGGCTGTAGTGGGGGATAGGCTGGTAATGGCAAGGGAGTCAGAAATTGAAAATTGTCAGCTGAAGTATTTAGGCGAGCAAAAGTAGTGGCCAGAGATGCATTGAACTCATTCTGGGTGGCGAACATGTGATCCTATCTGGAAGCCAATCCCTGAAGTCTCTGGTCAAAATACTGCTGCAGATTTCAGAATTGACTGCTGAAAGTGGCTTTGGTGCGGGATGAGTTTGAAGTCCCGGCTTGTTATTGCTCTTGTTCTTGTTCCTCATCGAAATCTACACCTTGTTCTTCCGGCCCCTCATCATCCTCATAATCTAAAAATGTGAACCCCATACCACGTGGGTGAGAATGTCCTCCTTTCATGATCGAATACCTCTAAATAATTTTTGAATCTAAGCATATAACGGCTGCTGGATAGGTTCATCTGTGCGCCATTGTACCCCTTCCCGTACACATAATGCACATATGAGAGATGGATGAGGCAATCCGCCCTGCAGAGGACCACACAGATTTTGGTGAAATAATTGATGAATGATTCAGCCCACATCTATCGAACGATATTTGACAATCGAATACAATAGCACCGACTTCTCCTTTGTGACATCGCTTTTGTGTGTTAATGGTAGCAGTTTTGCACACAAGAAAGCGTGCCATATATTTCCATATAAACTGAGATGGCTAGTCTGGAAGTGAGACCATTTCGATGACAATGTAGCATCGGGCTTGCATAACTCGGTTAAAATTTGATCATAATTCAACCCACTTTCCTTGAGTGTCAAAAATGCACAACTCAGTTGTGATGTTAAATTGTAGTAATCATTGATTTCTTGCACAGTGAATGGTACCATCTTGCCCCTTACGAATGAAAAAAATGGTGACTTGTCTAGGGCATTGGCATAAAATTTCTTCACCATCGCCACCACGGTGGCGTTCGGCTGTGCGGTAAAGGTTTCCCATCTCCTCTCGTGGATTTGGTGAAGAATTGCCTTGTCAAACTCATCGGGAGTTAAGCCACGCTTCGGAGTCAGTTCCTTGGTTGCTAGATACTCAAGTCTCTCCTCCGCCTTGACATTCAAAAATTTACGTTTGTCGAATTGCCGAGTGGGAGTGGATGAACTTTCACCTCGCTGCCTTTTCTGATTTCTCGATGTCATGATGCACAAGGTTTGAACCCCATTATGCAATTTACGGATGGATCGGCCAAAGTTTGTTGAGACTCTGTATCAAACACCTTTTGTGCATACTGTGATTGTTTGCCAAACTTACCCCCAAACTTTAATTGTTCAACCCAACTTGTGAATTATTCAACAAAATTGTGTATCAACCAGAAGTATACTCTGATAATTACCAAAATTAAAGTTACCTTAATGCTTGTAGGAGAAAACCCAATTGTGAAGTGTGCTTGTGAAGATTCCCTTTCAATTAGACTGAGTATGGCTGCAATTTGAAACCCTAGATTGTGTGCAATAAAGGGTGATTGTGTAATTCGAAGTGTATTCTAAATAGGATGACACTTTGGTTGAGTATTGGGATGGATTTTATGCTTGGTTAGGGTTTTGGTTGTGTTCGAGTGAGAGGGAGATGGTAGATTTCTGTTTGAATGAAAGGGAGTTATGCTCAAGTAGACCAAATCAGGGTTTTTAAAAATTAAAATCTGTGCACCTCGTCGGGGCGAGAATTTTTACCCTTCAAACTGTGCCAGGGAGAATTCTGCCAGAGGCATCTGCGCCTAGGCGCATTTTTTCTTTGTAAAACATTGCCGGGGCGAGTTTTGCCAGAGGCATCTGCGCCTAGGCGAGATTTTCCTTTGTAAAATCTGCACCAGGGTGAGATTCCTGTTTCTTGCCCAAAAACTTTCTTTTGTGTTGGCATTCCCTCGACTGTGTAGCGCACGTGTATAGTAACCATTTTTGTTCTTACTTATGTGAATGTATACTCCAATCCTGTAATAAAATCCATAAACCTTAATAGTATCCATAAGTGAGATCGAGGCACGGATGTAACTCTTAAGCTAATACTTATCCTACTCTAGTAATAATTTACTCAATGAATGCTAAAACAAGTAACTTTTAATAATAAAAATAACCAATGACTTGGTTGCCTCCCGTCAAGCGCTTGATTTAGAGTCTTTCAGCCTGACTACTCCCTATTCTTATGTTGGCTCGGCAAGGTCAATTGAGGTTGCTTGGCGATCGAGATCACCACCGCAATATTGCTTTAAGCGTTGTCCATTGACTTTGAATATTTTTGCTGAATCCCGGGGCCCCATGTGGAAACACAGTTTTGATGGTGAATGGGCCCGACCACCTAGATTTCAGCTTTTCGGGAAAGAGTTTCAACTAGGAGTTGAATAACAATACTGCTTGGCCCAGTTCTAACTTTTTATCCATAATTTTTTGATCGTGCCATTTCTTGACCTTTTCTTTGTACAATTTGGAGTTCTCGTATACCTGCAGGTGAAATTCATCCAACTCGTTGAGTTGTAGAAGTCTTTTCTCTCCCGCTGCTGTGAGATCAAGATTGAGTTTTTGGATGGCCCAATAGGCTTTATACTCAAGTTCCACTGGGAGGTGACACGCTTTTTTGTAGACAAGCTGATATGGAGACATTTCGATTTATATGCAGTCCGATACGCCCATAGAGTGTCATCCAATTTCAAAGACCAATCTTTCCGGTTCGGATTTACTATTTTCTCCAAAATTCTTTTCACCTCTCTATTAGATACCTCTTCTTGGCCACTCGTCTGGGGGTAATAGATAGTGGCGATTCTGTGATTGACCCCATACTTGTTCAAGAGTGCTGTGAAATACTTGTCGTAGAAGTGACTTCCCTCTTCACTGATGATTGCCCTTGAGGTGCCAAATCTTGTGAAGATATTCTTTTGCAAAAATTTCAAAACAACCTTCGCGTCATTTATCAGTAGCGTGACTGCCTCAACCCATTCAGACACGTAGTCTACTACCAACAAGATATATAAATTGTTGTCTGAAGATGGAAAAGGTCCCATAAAATCGATCCCCCATACATCAAAAACCTCTACTTCTAATATCATATTTAGTGGCATCTCGTTCCGTTTGGAAATGTTGCCCACCCGTTGACATCGATCACAACTCTTTACACACTGATGTGCGTCTTTGAACAAGGTGGGTCAGTAAAATCTTGCCTATAGTACTTTGGCGGCCGTTCTTTCACTTCCGAAGTGTCCCCCATATACCGATGCGTGGCACACCTGTAAGATACTCTCCACTTGACTTTGTGGAACATAGCGCCGAATCATTCTATCGGCACACTGTAGGAACAAAAATGGTTCATCCCACATATACCACTTCACATCATGTAAGAATTTCTTCTTTTGTTGGCGTGTCAAATCTGGAGGGAGAATATTGCTCACCAAATAATTTGCAAAATCCGCATACGACGGGAACTCGCCATGAATCATAAACAACTGCTCATCTGGAAAAGATTCATTGTTTAACACTTTGTTCGTCTTATCATGATTTGGATTCTCCAATCGTGAAAGGTGGTCAGCCACCTGATTTTTTGTCCCTTTTCTATCTTTGATTTCTAAGACGGTTTCTTGAAGGAGCAAGATCCAGCGAATCAGTCTCGGCTTTGCATCTTTCTTTGCAACCAAATACCGTATAGCCGAATGAACTGTGTACACCACCACCTTAGTTCCAACTACATACGAACGAAACTTATCGAAAGCGTACACAATCGCAAGTAGATCCTTCTCTGTGGCTGTGTAGTTCAGCTGTGCATTGGTCAACGTTTTACTCGCATAGTAGATTGCATGAAAAACTTTATCTCAGCGTTATCCCAACGTAGCCCCTACCGCATAGTCACTGGCATCACACATCAATTCAAATGGCATGGTCCAGTCCGGTGCTATGACCACAAGTGCTGTAGTTAATTTCTTCTTTAACTGCTCAAACACTGATAGACAATCTTATCAAATATGAACGGTACATCTTTCTCCAATAAAATGCATAGAGGTTTTGTGATTTTGGAAAAATCCTTAATGAATCGGCAATAGAATCTGGCATGCCCGAGAAAACTTCGAATACCTTTCACTGAAGTTGGTGGTGGTAAATTTTCTATTATTTCCAATTTCGCTCGATCCACTTCCAACCCCTTTTCTGAGACTTTATGCCCAAGTATGATCCCGTCTTGAACCATAAAATAACACTTTTCCCAGTTGAGCACCAAATTAGTTTCTACGCATCTTTTAAGTACCATGACCAGATTTTCTTAGCAGTTGTCAAAAGAATCCCCGAATACTGAAAAATCATCCATGAATACCTCAATATTGCATTCCACCATATCTGAGAATATCGCCATCATGCATTTCTGAAAGGTTGCCGGTGCGTTACACAGCCCGAATGACATCCTTCTAAAGGCAAAGGTGCCATATGGGCATGTAAATGTTATCTTCTCTTGGTCCTCCGGTGCAATTACAATCTGATTGTAATCCGAATAACCATCCAGCAAACAGTAGTATTCATGTCTCGCTAATCTATCTAACATCTGATTAATAAACAGCAAGGGGAAATGATCCTTTCAGGTTGCCTTATTGAGCTTCCTGTAATCCAAGTAAACCCTCTAACCGATCACTGTCTTCGTTGGTATCATCTCATTATTTTCATTTGTTACTACTGTCATACCACCCTTCCTTGGGACACACTGAACTGGGCTCACCTATGCACTATCAAAAATAGGGTAGATTATTCCAATATCGAGCCATTTCAAAATTTCTTTCTTCACTACCTCTTTCACAATCGGTTTGAGCCTCCGTTGTTGTTCCACTATAGGCTTTCCATCCTCCTCCATCAATATCTTATACATGCAGAATGAAGGGCTGATTCCCTTGATGTCAGCGATGGTCAATCTAATAGCAGATTTGTATTCTCAAAGAACTCTTAACAGCTTACTTTCCAGCAAATCGTTAAGCACAGATGCAATAATAACAGGTAAAGTAGATGAATTACCCAAATATGCATACCTGAGATGTTTAGGTAAAGGCTTGAGTTTGACTGAAGGTGGTTCCTCTAGAGATGGTCTCATCCGAGCTGATGAAGTTCTTGCAACTTCTAATAGCTCAAATGGTATTTTGAATCTGCTCATTCTAGGCTGTGCATCTAACAAATGCAGATATTCCGTCAACTCTGGATCGTCCTTCTCACAATCCCCTATCAATGTCATTTCCAAAAGATGGGTACTCAGTATACAACACAACTTTCTCAATCACATCCATGCGATAACAGTCCTCGTCCTCCTTGGGGAAGTTCATGGCTTTGAAAATATTGAAGGTTACCTTTTGGCCTTGAACCCTCACGGTTAACTCTCCTTTCTAAATATCAATGAGAGTCCTACCGGTTGCTAAAAACGGTCGCCCGAGTATTATCAAAATATCCTAATGCTCTTCATAATCCAAAATGATGAAATCAGCTAGGAATATAAATTTGTCAACTTTGGCCAAAATATCTTTAACAATTCCCCTTGGATCTGTCACCGATCTGTCTGCAAACTGTAGAGAAATGTTTGTTGGTCTAGGTGTCGGTAAACCCAACTGAGTATATACTGATAACGACATGAGATTTATGCTTGCACCTAAGTCACATAAACATTTATTGAAGGACAAACTACCTATTGTGCACGGAATGGTGAAACTGCCCGGATCTTTTAATTTGGGTGGAAGCTTCTTTTGTAATATAGCGCTACACTCCTCGGTTAACGCCACAGTCTCAAAGTCCTCTAGCTTCTTTTTCTCTAATGCTTCCGCAAAAGGAATGTTGATATGCAATAATTTTAACACTTCTAGAAACTTAGTAAATTGGTTTTCTAGTTTCTATTTTCGGATACGTTGTTTAAAGGGTGGTGGTGGGTAAACTGTCGGTGAAACTACTACCTGTTCCTTTACCACTGATTCTTCTCCTCCTTTAATTCCCTCCACTGGTTCCTCTGCATTTATCTCAACATTCTCCTCTGTCGTTGGCTCTTTTGCATTTTGCTCAACTAACTATTTTCCACTCCAAAGTGTAACAGCTTGACATTGCTCCTGACCTTCCCTAAGATTCTTTTCGGTGTAGCTTAGCAAGGTTCCTTGAGGTTTTTTATTCAAAGCACTTGCAATCTGTCCCATCTGAGTTTCGAAATTTTTAATCGCAGCCGCCTGAATTTTCATTGCCGCCTCATTACTTGTTATATATTTCATAAGTAGCTCCTCCAAATCTGTCTTCTTCTAATGATGCGGAGCTGACTGTTGGTGTTGATTCTGAAAACGAGGGGGGGTATGCTGGTCATGGAGCTTGCTGCTAATTCTAATTCTAATTCTGATTGTAGCTCCATGAGAAGTTGGGATGGTTCCTTGCCCCCTAATTGTATATATTCTGATACGTGTTTTGTGGCCTGTTGTAACTACCCACGAACTATACTGATGCCGGATTAATTGCACAACGGTTCGTTGGATGCTCCCCTGCGCATAGCTCACACACAACTGATACCTATTGCATATTCCCTCTTGAGATTGAATCCATCGTCTTTGATAAGGCTGCTATTTGAGCTGACAGAGGTGTCACTGAATCCACTTCCAGAATCTCTGCTACCTTAGGTTGTGTCATTCTATCAGTCGGCCACTGATAGTTATTTTCAGCCATTGTTTCTATCAAGTCATAAGCTTCCTCAAATTTTTTTGCCATGAAAGCTCCCCCTGATGCTGCATCAATGCTAGTCCGGGTATGACCTCATAACCCATTGTAGAAGGTATTCATTAGCATCCACTAAGGTAGTCCATGGTGTGGACATTTTCTCAACAACTCTTTATATCTTTCCCATGCTTCGTATAAAGGTTCTCCCTACTTCTATGCAAATGTAGAAATTTTAGTTCTCAGTCTGGTTATTTTTGCTGGTGGGAAAAATTTAGCCAAAAATTTCTGTGCCAAATCATTCCATGTGGTAATTGACCCCAGTGGTAGAGAATGGAGCCAACTCTTTGCCTTATCCCTGAGAGTGAATGGAAATAACCTCAGCCTAATAGCTTCATCTGACACCCCATTGCACTTGAATGTATCACAAATTTCTATAAAGCTGACAATGTGATCGTTCGGGTCCTCATTCGGTAGACCCCCAAACTGACAAGTGTTCTGCATCATTTGTATAGTACCAGGCTTAATCTCGAAGTTGTTAGCATTAATAGCAGGCCTGGTAATACTTGATTGAATTTTCGTTACCCGTGGCGTAGCATAGTCCCGCAGTGCTTTCTGTTCTTCTTCGTCCATGTTGTCCGATCTTTCAAGTGATTATCGAGTTTTCTCAATCCACTTACTCAATCTTTGAAACCGTTTGTCGATGTCGTCCTTGTAAGGCAACAATTCAGGCTTCTTTGATCGAGTTTGCATGCACTACTCGAGAGTACCTTAAAAAAAACAAAAAAAAGAATAAAAAATATGTTTAACTAAATTTGATTTAATTAAACTGATATTGAAAGTGATAAACACAGTTATAGTTCCCCAGCAACGGTGCCAAAAACTTGTTGGGTAAACTATAATACTCACAACACGCAAGTATACGTGGTCAATAAGTAAAAGAGTGGAAGTAAAGTATCGTTCCCATAGAGAAAATAAATACAATTTATCCTGACAATTATCAATTTTATCTTACCCCAATTTTATTAAACCAATGATTAAGTGATGATATATATGAAAAGCTACCAATTAAACTATAACGACCACTATCCAGGAATTTGACAAGTTTTCAGAGAATTAAGCTTACAACTTCACTAATTGCTTCACTTTGATTGACACACTTCTGTTTAATTTAAATAAACTATTCCAAGTTATTAACCAAGAACACAATAGCAGATATAACCATCTCTCAATGTATTATATCCATACCAACTCAACTCCACTTCTGATAGAATTAAGTAGGACACCTTAATTAACTAACTCACTATATCTCTATGTGAATTACAATTGAAAAAGGTTTTAGTTCAGGTTCTCATTAGATTACGTACGATGTATAGATATCTCTATCCTACACATGAATTATGAATCCCAACTTAGTGCAAAAAATATAAACATATGTTACTATGATCAGTTCTAACCCCATATTCCATCTCTAGATTTCATATGGAGTAACAAGTAATTGGTGATCAAGCAATAACATCATCAAGCATAAACCATAGTAAATAATCTGGAAATAGTCTCAATAAACTAATATGGAAGCATGTCATTTCTCAGTTATATAAAAGTTCCATTGTAGACTTAAATAGTAAATTAGTTCATCATAGATAAATAAATAACTATCATCCACAAAGTTATTAGCATCCTAAATACAAAAGAATAGATGAAGAAAGAGAATAGAAATTGAAAGTTTAGTGCTACTCTTCTCCAATCTCGCCATGTGTTCTTCGTGCCTTTCACCTCGCTTCAATTCTCCAACGTGTGATCTCCCAAGGTTAGGGTTTGTTAATGATAATGATAATGTCCTCTCTGACCCTCTATTTGCCTTTTATACTCTTCTAATCACGTTACAAATCCATCAGCTGAAGATCTCCAGGATCCATCTCAAACAAGGAAACTTTAAGTTTTCTGCTGCGAACCTCGCCCAGGAGCACATTTCTGCCTTGCAAACTGCGCCCCGGCGAACCTGCGCCTAGCCAAGATTTCCCAATACAAATTCTGCACCCCGGCGAGCTCATGAACTTTTTGCAAATTTTTCCTCATTTTAACTTATTCTCCTGTTCTCGTCCACCCGACTTATCCTTGCATAAAACCAGTGCAAACACGTAATAATGCTCATACAAATAATCGAAGTAGCAATATCTTAGGTTTAACAAGTATCTAATTCGTAGGTATAAACCCCACTCCTCATAAGGTATAACGTGATTGATATTGAGCATGTTAAGTGAGAATTTTTGAGTTTTAGTTTTGATTTATGCCAAAGCAGAGGCCTTTCTGGATCGTCCGAGGTAGGGTGTAGCGGCGCGCTCCCTGTAGTTCAGCATGACGCAGGTTCGCCGAGCACCATGAAAGTAGTATGCATACAAGTCAATCATGTATGCATACAAGTCAATCATGTATGATGATAAAGTATATACTTTGTAAACGATCATATCTATTTATTAATAAAAGTATTCACTTATTAAATGCATTTAATTATCTACATGATGCTATTTTTATAATATGTAAATAACTCATAGTTTTAAGCAATGCTTTTAGAATCATGATGTTGATCATGCTAATGAGATCTAAATTCTTGGAAAACTTAAAACTAAAATAGTTCACAATCGTGGGATTACTAAAATGGGAATTAGTAAATCCGGATAGATTGGTACATATGTTGCTTGCTCATTGGATGGGGATGATTGATCTTATGATCTTTGTGTGGAGACACTAAAGCAAGTATGTAGATGCTTATTGGAGAATAAGTTCACTGAATGTAACTCGCTATGGAATACCTAATGGAGTTTTACTCGCTTGTCAATAGGAATTCCTAATGTCATAGTAGTACAAGTGATCCTTGGACTTGAGATCATCATAATATCTTATGTGTAATAAATTATACTTTGACTTATTCCTTAAAGACCCTTAGGGTATATCAAAGGGTATGCTTGGGTAGAATGAGTTATATATAGAGATAATGAATGATCAATAAAGAATCTACCACTTCTAGTAAAAGAAGAGATTTGTCGTATGTGATTCGTTAAATGACAACTCAGTAGTCCTTGGCCAAGGTAGAATGAAATTAATCGAAATACATATAATTAAATAAAATAAGACTTGACAGTAAACCTATGTCATATATTTAATTGAGACATTGTATGGTGGAAGGATTGAATTGTACGGTAACTATTTACTCAAAGGTCCTTTTATGATTAATGTTAAAATCTATATTATCTAGAAAGTCGTTGATCGCTAGGGAGGCTTATCCCTATTGTAGAATAAATATTATTTAATTAAATGAATTATTAGTTTAATTTATTTATTTAAATAAGATTAGAATTGTTCTAATTGATTAATTCACAACCGGTTTAATATGGAGAACTTAAAGGGTCACACCATAAAAGGAAGAATAATTATTTAAGAAGGTAATGACATAATCGTAATAATGCATTAAATGTAATTAATTTAATCTATGGTGATAGAATAAATTAAATAGCTTAATGCTTATTATTTAATATTTTGAAAATATTAAATATAAATTAATAAGAGGAGTCTTATTAATATTATTACAATTATTATTATTTTAATTCTAAAGGAGTTTAGTAATAAATTTAATATTAGTACTCTCACTTATTCCTAATAAGATTAGGAGGCAAATTAATTAAAGAAGTTTAATTAATTAATCCCAATATGTTGGGAAGCCTAATTAATTAAAAGAGTTTAATTAATTAATTAAATGAAACCCAATTCTAATTAGATTTGTAGGGTTAACCAATATCTATATAAGAGAACTCTTATATCAGATATGATATATACGTAATTCCAATAGTTGGAGAGTACTACTTTTTCTACAGAGAATAGAAAACAGGGTTTAGCCAACCACCCATCTTCTTGAGCAATTCCTCTTCCTTGTTGGATCACCTCTAGAGGCCAAACACTTGGGTGGCTAACATTGATCAAAGGAAGGAGCCAATACATAAGATTCAAGGAGATCACAAAGAGCAAGAAGTAGAACTCGTACCTGTGGAAGCTAGTTTCTACAAGGATATGATTCTGATTTATCCTTACTTTTCTGTTATTGATAATTGAGCACAAAGCATGATCATGGTGAAGGTTTGTAGAATTTTTTTAAAACCTATTTTATCTCGCTTTCGCCCTTAATTGTGTAATTTGATTATATGTATGCGTAACATACAAACCCAACACACCAGTCATCAATTCTAATTTCTGCTATAATGTGGTAGTTCAAACATGCTAATATGACTTAAACATGCATGAAAACATGCCTGACTTGTGGACCTAGATTCCTTCGCATAGCATAAGTGTTCTAGCTTTCTTTAGTATGAGTTTTCTAAAGAAGACTTAGAGCTTTAAAAATGAACTTTGATGAAACTTATAATGTCTAAGTTCATGAAATGTTATTCAAATTGATATGCATGTGTTGAATTACTTTAGCTTGGGTTAAAATGACTTTTAAAAGTAAATTTGGACGTTTTGCAAACTAAACTCTATGAGCATTATGATAATGGTATTCTGATCCTTGTAGCATATGTTTACGGCTTGATTATATATGCAAATGAGTATGAGATATAATTCAAAGTTACGTTGCATATTTAGTTGCTTTGACATGGATTTTCAAAGGAAAACTTGGAAATTTTGAAACAAGGATTAAGAAATGTTGAGTCACTTATGTTCTGACCTTATGTGCAAGCATGATAGACCTTTTTGAAAGTAGTATGCATACAAGCC
Organism: Panax stipuleanatus; assembly: GCA_020205555.1. Classification (NCBI taxonomy): domain Eukaryota; kingdom Viridiplantae; phylum Streptophyta; class Magnoliopsida; order Apiales; family Araliaceae; genus Panax; species Panax stipuleanatus. Next base: position 50,166,775 of record CM035117.1, on the reverse strand, counting down.
AATCATGTATGATGATAAAGCATATACTTTGGAGGCAATCTTATTTATTTATTAATAAAAATATTCATTTATTAAAGGCATTTAATTATCTACATGGTGCTGTTTTTATAATATGTAAATAACCCATAGTTTTAAGCAATGCTTTTAGAATCATGATGATGATCATGCCAATGAGATCTAAATTCTTAGAAAGCTCTAAAACTAAAATAGTTCCTAATCATGGGATTACTAAAAAGGGGATTAGTAAATCCGGATAGATTAGTACATATGTTGCTTGCTCATTAGATGAGGATGATTGATCTCATAATCATTTGTGTGGAGACACTAAAGCAAGTATGTAGGTTCTTATTGGAGAATAAGTTCACTGAACGTGACTCGCTATGGAATACCTAATGGAGTTTTACTCGCATGTCAATAGGAATTCCTAATGTGATAGTAGTACAAGTGATCCTTGGACTTGAGATCATCATAGTATCTTGTATGTAATGAATTATACTTTGACTTATTCCTTAAAGCCCTTTAGGGTATATAAAAGGGTATGCTTGGGTATAATGAGTTACATATGGAGACAATGAATGATCAATAAAGAATCTACCACCTCTAGTAAAGGAGGAGATATGTCCTATGTGATTCGTTAAATGACAACCCAGGAATCCTTGGCCAAGGTAAAATGAAATTAGAAAGGAGTTTCTAATTTACATTATTTGGAGTTGTGCATTTTCTAATCGAAATACATATAATTAAATAAAATAAGACTTGACAGTAAATTCATGTCTTATATTTAATTGGGACATTGTATGGTGGAAGGATTGAATTGTATGGTAACTATTTACTCACAGGTTCTTTTATGATTAATGTTGAAATCTATATTATCTAGAAAGTCGTTGATCGCTAGGGAGGCTTATCCCTATTGTAGAATAAATATTATTTATTTAAATAGATTATTAGTTTAATTTATTTATTTAAATAAGATTAGAATTGTTCTAATTGATTTATTCACAACCGGTTTAATATGGAGAACCTAAAGGGTCACACCATAAAAGGAAGAATAATTATTTAAGAAGGTAATGGCATAATCGTAATAATGCATTAAGTGAAATTAATTTAATCTATGGTGATAGAATAAATTAAATAGCTTAATATTTATTATTTAATATTTTGGAAATATTAAATATAAATTAATAAGAGGAGTCTTATTAATATTATTATAATTATAATTATTTTAATTTCTAAAGGAGTTTAGTAATTAATTTAATATTAGTACTCTCATTTATTCCTAATAAGATTAGGAGATAAATTAATTAAATGAATTTAATTAATTATTTCCCATGTGGTGGGAAGCCTAAATTAATTAAAGGAGTTTAATTAATTAAAATAAATCCCATGTCTAATAGGATTAGAAGGGTTGACCAATATCTATATAAGAGGATTCTTATAATAGATATTACTTGATGCAATTCTAATTGTTGGAGAGTACTCCTTTTCTATAGAGGATAGAAAACTAAGCCAACCACCCTCCTTCTTGATAATTCATCTTCCTTGGTGGATCACCTCTAGAGGCCAAACACTTGGGTGGCTAATGTTGATCAAAGGAAGGAATCTAATCCGGAAATTCAAGGAGATCACGAAGAACAAGGAGTTGAACTAGTACCTGTGGAAGCTTCGTTCTACAAGGGTATGATTCCATAACTTCTTATTTATCGTTTTAAATTAATAATTTGCATAAAGGATGATCCGGGTAATGGTTTTGTAGAAATTTTTTTAAACTCTGATATACCATGCTTCCGCTAATTTTTGCAATTTGATTGCGTCACGATTTCGTACAAACCCAACACTTTATATGCCTCTAAGCATGATTAATATGTGCACCCACCTAGTTAGACATGACATGGACTTGTTAAGCATGATTTAGAGTAAGCTTTAAGTAGTGACCTATGCTAGCTATACGTAAGTAAGTTGAATACATATGAACAAGTGTATTTGCTATGTGTTAATACCCTAGTATGGAAAGGAATAAGACAGAACAAGGAGAGCAAAGCTCAACTATGGTCTGGCCAGGGGACAGCGCAGCTGCGCCGTCCCTAAGCCCAACTGGAGCGCAGCTGCGCCTTTCTGCAATTTGATCTGACTATTTTATTTGTAATTTGAGAGTTGTAGCATGCATCTATTGGTGTTTTAAGCTATGATACATGTTAAAAGTAAGGTTCTAAGTGTTAAAGTGTATCGTGGCTACATTGAATCAATATTTAACAAATTTTCTTAAAATTCTTGATAGAGTTTTCAAAGAGAAATCAATGTTGATTGTGTGATCAAATTTTTTGACCACGATAGAACTTGATATGTGAGATTAACTTATGGGATCATATATGTATTAGAATATTGAGTTACGTATACAGTTTGAATAATTAATGAGAATATATGTATATACATAACTATGATACAATAGGAATTTAAGTTGTTGATAAGCTATAGGTTGGTAAACTATGCATAAGGCAAGTTCCCTAACTCTCTTAACTTTACATATTGCGTAAATCCAAATTGTTGCTATATCGACCATGTTTACATCGAGAAAATATCTATTACTTTTCGAAAATCAATTTTACATCTTGAAGTTGTTGCAAGCATTGAACTTATCGTTCCTAAATGCATTATAAAAGTTGTCGAAGCCATTTGTTTCGGCTAGACTAATATCATTTTGTTAGAAAGCTATCCAAACCAATTGACTTGGCGCGGACTCTTATAAATCTACTGAGATGAACAACCCTCATAGAAGAGGAAATTATATAAATGTCGGGGAACCGACGTGCGCATATACTAGCATGTTTAAATTGTATACATACCGTAGGGTACTTTAGGCTGATCACCTGTTGTACTTATTGCATTGGATTTTCATTATAATATACTGTTAGTTCTAGCAGGAGTTCTTAGTCCATAGTTACTAATCAGTGTTCAATCTTCTTGAACTTTGAAATGATTAAACCTTTGAATCTTGATGATATCTTTCAGTCCATAGCGACTCTCATTTAGAATAATTGATACTTCTCGTTATTCTTGAACTATCATTTACTGTTATACCCTTGAAATTCAAACTTTATATTGTTAAACCTTATTACTATATTACTTACTGGGTAAATTTGTTGCTCATTCTTGCTTCCCTAAAAACTTTACAATTAAGGCAGAGCAAGGCAGAACCACCAGGAATGACAAGGGCAATGGCAAGGCTACGGATTAGCTTTAGTCCTTTAAGATTAGAAAAGTTATTATTATGATTATGTTGTATTAAGAAATGACTAAATTATGTTTTAAGTTATGTCCTAGACTTATTTATGTATTGTTGTAGTGACGGTTTCGAGACCTTGGGACAAGAATAATTATGTTATAACAATGTAAATTATTTTATTTTTTTGTTGTTGGTGATTTTAGTATGATATTAGAATTAGAACGTGAAGCACCGAATTCAAAGTATAATTACATGCATTTGGGGGCGTCACATCAACCTTCTAAACTACCGTTGGAGTAGGCATCAAATCAGTTCAGTTAACCATTGTAAAATATCGTTCGAGTAGGCATCGAGGAGGTTTGGTGATGGTTAACCCTGTAAACTATCGTTCCAGTAGGCATCAAATCAGTTCAGTCGTCTGTTGTAAACTATCGTTCGAGTAAGCATCAAATCAGTTCAGTCGACCATTGTAAACTACCATTCGAGTAGGCATCGAGGAGGTTCGATGATGGTCAACCTTGTAAACTACCGTTCGAGTAGGCATCAAATAAGTTCAGTCGACTGTTGTAAACTATCGTTTGAGTAGGCATCAAATCAGTTCAGTCGACCATTGTAAACTACCATTTGAGTAGGCATCTAGGAGGTTCGGTGATGGTCAACCCTGTAAACTATCGTTCGAGTAGGCATCAAATCAGTTCAGTCAACCGTTGTAAACTACCATTCGAGTAGGCATCAAATCAGTTCAGTCGACTATTGTAAACTACCATTCGAGTAGGCATCGAGGAGGTTCGGTGATGGTCAACCCTGTAAACTACCGTTCCAGTAAGCATCAAATCAGTTCAGTCGACCGTTATAAACTACCGTTCGAGTAAGCATCAAAGTGGGTCGGTGAAGGTCACCCGTTGTAAACTACCGTTTTGAGTAGGCATCAAGAAAGTTCGATGATGATCACCCTTTGGAAACTACCATTCAAGTAGACATTGAGAGGATGTTATGATACCGATCATCAAGAATTCTATCCCCGACAGGAAAGTCGGCATCTACCGGATAGAAATCCCAAACATTGGTGACAATACCAGCATAGGATCAGGAAGGATCCGACAATGTAAACTGATGTAGACTATCATCAAGATAAACCTCGGGAATCCCCAATGAGGTCACTCGTAAAAAGAGGAATATCCTCAGTGGAGGTAAAACCAGAAAGCGTATCTGGAAAAGAGAGCGTTGGTAACAACCCCAACGTTAAATTCAGAAAGGTACAATGGTATCAGCCATGAAAGTCATCCCCAGCAGAGAACAGGGAATGGACGATGATACAACCTGTGGCAGCTAACCTCATAGAGGCATATAGCATTCATAGCATATCATACAAGGCATTGCATTACATTTTCATTTATTATATTTCCAGTGTCTATTAATCTTTATCATGTTCATTCCATTGCATTATATAAACATGATAAAGAGGGGCATTTGTAGACACTCAAAATTTTGCATAACTATTACTAACCCTGTAGGAGGACAAGACCGTGTTTTACCTTCCAGAGATAACCTAAAAGTCTAAATCATCAAACGAGACCCCCAGAGACAGCCCCAGGAAATCATCAAACCAGACCTACGGAGACAACCCCGGGAAATCATCAAACAGACCCCTGGAGATAGCTCTGGGAAATCATCAAACGAGACCCCCGGAGATAGCCCCAGGAAATAATCAAATCAATCTCCCCATAGACAGCCTCGAGAATCATCAAATCAACCTCAGAGACAGCCCTGAAGACAGACAAAATTCAACAACAGTCAAACCCAGAGATAACCCTAAAGAAGAAAATCTGCAGCCACATCAAGCCTGGGACCAATCCAGAAGGGCAAAAGAGTAATTTTTCCAACTCAACATCAAATCAGATCAAATTACTATGAAGAAAATCACACAAAACCATCACAATAATCCCAAGTGAAAACTTCGCTAGACAGCTCAACGGACTGACTGCGAAAACTCAAAAATCTGGTCATGGACCCATCTTCACGGACTCAGATAATGTCAAGCCCCAAGTCATGGCATAGCTCTTGAAAAGGACTTTCTAAAAAGTTTTAGCACGTATCCATCGGATTCCCGGATTACAAGTTATGAAGGTTCAAGCAAACATCGCGTTAGTCGGAGTGCACGTACTTCGAAATAGTGGGGCCCACCAGGTCGAACCCAACCAGGCCCAATTGCAAGTATTTTAAGTGGGTTTTATATCTACGAATTGCTTATCTTCCGAGCTTGATTCATTATTAATTTGAGTGGTTTTAGTATTATGTCTACTTATTTTTGTTGTTTATGTGCATGAACAGGTAGTGAGAGCGAAACTAGAAGGAACGGATAAAATAAGAAAATTTTAGCTGAGATTTGGACAATTATGTCGGGGCGCAGATTATACTTTGTAAATGTCGTCGGGGTGGATGTGCGCTAGGGCGAGAATCTTAAGAACAAATTTGCATCGGGGCGAGATACGCAGCAGAACACTTGGAGTTTCCTTCTTTTATTATGATACTGGAGATTGCGTGCGAGGATTTGGGACGCGATTTGGAAAGACAAAAAAGAGTGAATGGAAGGGCAAAAAGGGGAGACTTATTATCATTATCAGGATGGAAACCCTAGTTTTGATATGAGGGATTAGAGGATTGAAGCAAAGAGAAGCACGAAGAATAGAAGGCGAGATTGAAGAAGAGCAACATATTCCTTACAGTTTCTATTCTCTTTCTTCATTATTATCCTTGTGTTCAGAATGCTAGTATCTTTGTGGATTTCAATTTCTTATTCATCTAGCAGGAACTAAATCATTTTTTAAGTCTACAATGGATCTTTTTGTATAACAAAGATTGACATGCTTCTATATTAATTCCTAGAGACAATTTCCAGATTTGTCTACTATGGTTTATGCTTAAATAGTTAGTTGCTTGATCACCAATTACTAGATAACCTATATGAACTAGAGAGATGGGATATGAGTTTAGATCTGATCATAGTAGCATGTGATTGTGTTTTCTACATGAAGATGGGATCCATAATGTATGCCTAGGACAGAGATATACTTATGCATTGCACGTAATTCAAGAAAGAACTTGTGTTTTAACCTTTTTTTACTTATAATTCACATAGAGATATAGTAGATTAATTAATTAGGGTGTTCTACTTAATTCTCTCAATTGTGGATTTAAGTTGATATGGGTAAAACGCATTGAGAGATGGTTATAGTTACTTTTGTGTTCTTAATTAACAATCTGAAATAGTTAATTTAAATTAAAAGGAAGTGTGTCATTCTAAGTGAAACATTAAGTGAAATTATAGGCTTAATTCTTTTAAATCTTGATTCAATCCTTTGGTAGTTAGTAGTTATTATTTACTTATCATCACTTGATCATTAGATTAATAAAATTGGGATAATATAGAATTTGTAATTGTTAGAATAAATTGTAGTTATTTTCTCCGTGGGAACGATACTTTACTTTCATTTTATTACTTGTTGACCACGTATACTTGCGTGTTGTGCATAATTAGATTTTACCCAATAAGTTTTTGGCGCCGTTGCCGGGTAATATAACTATTTTTATTACTTTTAATATTAGTTTAATTAAATCAATCTTAGTTAAACACTTTTCTTTTTGTTTTGTTTTATTTTCTGTCTCAGGTAATCTCGAGTAGTGTATGCAAACTCGCTCAAAGAAGCCACAATTGTTTCCTTATGAGGACGACATCGACAAACGGTTTCAGTGGTTGAGTAAGTGGAGAAAAGAGACTCGAGATACAATAGAAACACCGGTTAACATTGCTGAAGACAATCAGAAAGCACTGCTGGACTATGCCACTCTGCGGGTTACAGAAATTGAATCGAGTATTACCAGGTTTCCTATTAATGCTAACAATTGCGAGATCAATTCGGGTATAATACAAACGGTTGAGAATACTTGTCAGTTTAAGGGTTTATTAAATGACGACTCGAATGAGCACATTGTCAATTTTATAGAAATTTATGATACATTCAAGTGTAATGGGGTGTTAGATGATGCGATTAGGCTGGGATTGTTGGGGTTCACTCTCAGAGATAAGGAAAGGGTTGGCTCCATTCTCAACCACTGGGGTCAATTACCACATGGAATGATTTGACACATAAATTTCTTGCCAAGTTTTTCCCGCTAGCAAAAATAACTAGGTTGAGAACTGAGATTTCTACATTTGAACAACAGCAGGGTGAACCATTGTATAAAGCTTGGGAGATGTACAAAGAGTTGTTGAGAAAATGTCCACACCATGGACTGCCTAAGTGGATGCAGATGAATACCTTCTACAATGGGTTAGGTAGTCACACCCGGACCAGCATTGACGCAGCCTCAGGGGGAACTTTTATGGCTAAGAAATTTGAGGATGCTTGTGAATTGATAGAAACCATGGCAGCAAACAACAATCAGTGGCCGACTGCTCAATTGACACAACCCAATGTAGCTGGAATTTTTGAAGTTGATTCAGTGACAGCTCTGTCAGCTCAAATATCAGCCCTATCAAAGAAGATGGATGCAATCTCAAGAGTGAATATGCAACAAGTGGCTTTTGTATTGAGTTGTATGCGGGGGACCTTCCAACAAAATAGTGTGCAATAAATCCAGCAGCAGTATAGTATACCGGTAATTATCCTCAGTCGCCAAACCCATACCAAAACACTTACAATCCGGAGGTAAGAAACCATCCTAATTTTTCATGAAGCAATAATCAGAATCAGCAACAAGCTCCATGACCATCATATCCTCCCGAATTTCAAAATCAGCATCAACAGTCAGCTCTGCAACATGAAAAGCAGAATGATTTGGAGGAGCTTCTTATGAAATATATAACGGGTAATCAGGCGGCAATGAAAACGTAGACGGCTGCAATTAAAAATCTGGAAACTCAAATTGGACAGCTTACAAGTGCTTTGAATAATAAACCTCAAGGGGCCTTTCCGAGCGACACCGAGAAGAATCCTAGGGGAGGCCACGAGTAATGTCAAGCTGTTACACTTTAGAGTGGAAAACAGTTAGTTGGGAAAAGTGTAGAAGATTCGGGTAAGGAGAAAGATGTTGAGGAAAGAGCATCAGAAACAGTTGAGGGGAAGAAAGGGGAAAAGAATCAATGGTTAAGGAACCGGCAGTTGTGGCACCAGTTGTCTATCCACCACCACCTTTTCAACAACGGGTCTAAAAATAGAAATTAGATAAATAGTTCTCCAAATTCCTTGAAATCTTTGAAAAGCTACAAATAAACATACCATTTGCAAAAGCTCTAGAACAGATGTCGAGTTATGCGAAGTTCATAAAGGGTATTTTGTCAAGAAATAAAAAATTTGAGGATTATGAGACAGTAACCTTGATGGAAGAGTGTAGCGCGGTTTTGCAAAGGAAGTTTCCTCCAAAGTTGAAAGATCCTGGCAGCTTTACCATTCCTTGCACTATTGGTAGCATGTCCTTCAACAAATTTTAGTGTGATTTAGGTGCAAGCATCAATCTCATGTCGTTATCAGTATACATTCAGTTCGGTTTGTTGGCACAAAAACCAACGAATATCTCTCTACAGCTTGAAGATAGGTCAGTTACATACCCAAGGGGAATTGTGGAGGATATACTAGTGAAAGTGAATAAATTCATCTTTCCCGCTGATTTCATCATCCTAGATTACGAAGAAGACAAGGACATTCCCATTATTCTAGGGAGACCATTCTTAGCAACTGGAAGGACTCTCATAGATGTACAAAAAAGGGAATTGACTATGAGAGTTCAGGACCAAAAAGTCACATTTAATGTATTCAAAGCGATGAAGTTCCCTACAGATGAAGATGAATGTTTTAGGATGGATGTGGTTGAGAAAATTGTGAATGAAGAGTTGATGCGGGGTGTGACAACAGATCCATTGGAAAACACATTGTTGGGAGATATTAACATTGATGATCTTGAATGGATAGCGTATCTGCATACATTGGATGTACTTCCTAGAATGAGTAGATTTAAAATATCGTTCGAGCCATTGGAAACTTCAGAAAAATCCTCGGCTCGGATGAAACCATCACTAGAGGAACCACCATCACTTGAACTCAAGCCTTTACCTAAGCACCTCAGGTATGCATTTTTGGGTAATTCATCTACTTTACCTGTTATTATTGCATTTGCGCTTAACGATTTGCAGGAAAGTAAGTTGTTAAAAGTTCTCCGAGGATACAAATCTACTGTTAGATGTACCATTGCAGACATCAAGGGGATAAGTGTGACAACCAGAGAATTTATAAAATCTTAAATGATTAAAATAAAGGTTAAAGAATAAAACCTAGATGGGAATTTGAGGATTTAGTTAAAAAATTTAAAGAACCTATATGGTTTGATTTGAATTCTTAAAATGTGTATAGGTACATATATATATATATATATATATATATATATATATATATATATATTTAGTGATGCGATATATATGTTTGTACAAGAGGAATGATAAGAATAAAGATAATATGAGATTTGTGGGACATTTCTCAAAGTATTAAATTATTTAGTATGTGTATGAATATTATTTGATTTCTTATATTTGTTTATTATATAATAAGTAAATAAAAAGAAACTAATATAACCTAATACATATATTAGGTATGGAAATTTAAATAACCTAAGGGTTATAATAGAAAAGGATGTTAGTATTTAAAATATTAACTAACATTAAGAGATTAAGTTTATTATCTCAATTTATTAATTTTATTAAAGCAAGTCTAATTGGGTTAAGTAATTAAATGTGCATGAGTAAGGATTTGATTTACAATTGAGTGAATAGAAACACTAATTAAATGATTAGGGTATAATAAAATTAAAAGTAGTGGACTATGTTAATTTACATGGCCCAATTATTTTATTAGCAAGCCCAATTTAATTATGGGTGGAAGCCCAAGTGCATTTAATTAGTAAGCAAAACAAGGAAAAAGGTACAAGCCCAAAGGAATTAAAATAAAAGTCCAAGCTTAGTCCTATGGGAGAGAGGCCTTAGTGGACCTTAATTAAGTTAATTGAGCATTAAAAAGAAAACCAAGATTGGGCCAATGGAGGCCCAATTCAGCTAAGCAAGGGAGGAAGAAGTGGAGGAAAATGGGAGAAGTGACTTAATGGACTTTAGTAATTAAGGAATTAAGAAAATAAAAACTTGGGCCAAAGGAGGTCCATTTCGGCCCAATCTAGGAAGAAATGGAGCACGAGGATTTAAATCTTGTGGATAAGATATTGGATAGATTTGAGAAGATATTTGATAGATATGTAAAGATAAGAGTAATGATTTGGAGAGATATAGAAAGATAAGGATAAGGATTTGCTAGATAATGATAGATAAGATATAATATATCTACTCATTTATTTTTACTAATATCTCTTTTGTTCTTACCTTATTCTCCTAAGATAATATAGAAAGAGTAAGAAAAAGGAAAGCAATATATTAGAGAGAGAACAAGAGGGATTCGGGTGGAGGAGAAAAGAGAAAGAGAGATTGAATGTGGGAAATTATTTTTTTAAGCAACCAAATTCATTTCTTTTCTCTTTCATCTATCTTTTCCAAAAAGCTAGCAAAACAAAATCAAAAAGGAGAGATAATGGAGGATTTCGGCAGCTCCAAAGGGAGGAGAGGTGAGAGAAAGAACCTCCCTAGGAGGAAAGCAAGGGAGGAGAAGAAGAAACACACAAGCTAGGTATAAATCCTATATAGCTTATATAATTTATGTTTGATTATTTAAAATCAAAACTTGGATTTATGATTCAAAACTCCAAAACATTAGATTTATATGTTTATAAGTCTACTTTGTTTAGATCTATCACTTTTAAGTGTCAAAAGTGAGATCAAAAGCAAGAAAAAGGAAGCTATGTTTTAAAAGTTAGAAAAACTCTAATTTTCCTAGCCTAAATTATGTTTTGGTTGGATTTGGAGTATGCTTGATGTAATAGATCATAGATCATGGTAGATTCATGATCTTAAGGTGTATTAGTATCTGTTGTGATAGTTTATGATGGCTAATGTTGGAGTAATCAAAAGATCATGAAAGTTTTCTTACAAAACACAAAAATTGGAAAATCAAATTTTGAGAAAACATAACATGAAATTCAAACGACCATATCTCCTAGTGTATTTTGCATTATTGAGTGTCGTTAATTTATAGAGTTAGACCTAGAAGTTTTCTAACTTTTCCAAGTGGAATCACTGAAAAATTCTATGTAGATTTCCGTCTAGACAGTTTTTAGCAAAGGACACGAAATCTAAAAAATAAAAAAAGTAATCTGTCTAAAAATTGTAAGGGCAGTTTCGTCCGCTAAATTAATATAATAAATTCTAATATTTTATGACATGAAAATATATGTTATAAAGTAGCTTGTGTCCAAAAATGAGCTCATTCTGACTTAAATTGAGCAAGTTATGACTATTTCAATATTTACATTTTTTTTGACAAAAATTGCTATAACCGGAGTTCTATAACTCTGATGGCCACGAATTTAAACTGGAGGCTCACGATAACATGTATAAGATCCCGCCAAGAGTTGGGAAATTTTGGAGTTAAGCGTGAGGTAGTTATTTTCTTAAGAAATTAACTAGAAATGAATTTTTGGAAAATACTAAAGGAAATTGAAAAATTCCTGAAAATTTATTTCTGTGTATGGAATACATGTATTTATGTGTGTACAAAAGATAAAATATTAATAATCTGGGAATCTAGCTTGCTAGATTGGCCATCAGGTTGCTGGATTGTAATCTGGTTTGCTGGATTGACCATCAAGTTGCTGGAATGATCTGTTTGGATAATCCAGGTTGCTGGATTAGAGGTTAGTTGAATCCAGGTTGCTGGATTGGAGGTTAGTTGAATCCAGGCTTGCTGGATTGGATGTCAGTTTGAATCCAAGCTTGCTGGATTGGAGGTCAGTTGAATCCAATCTGCTGGATTGGGAAATAGTTTACTAAATTGAAATTCAGTTTGAATTGCTGGATTAGGAATTCGGCTTACTAAATTATAAAGGACTTATAAAATGAAAGACTAAATGTTAATTCACAAGTTATATGATACACTATGTGTTTAAATGTTAGATAGTTTACTTATTAGGTATGTTATACTAATTTAAAGATCAATCTTATAACTGATAGGTCTTTACAATAAAGCGATTAAACTATATTGCGTAGCAGTAATCGACGGTATAGGCAAGTTTCCTAACTCGAACTCGAGTTATTTTTGTAAAGCATGTTCGTGATTAATCATTGTTGATTATATCACATCTATGATTTATTTATTTGCACGTTGTGCATATTGTATATGTTCATCAGGTATGAAAGGCTGATCACCTTCATTACCATGTTGTTCAATTAAATTATTCATGTTCATTGTTGGCTATTTAGCATTATTGATTCACGTTCTTTCACAATTTTTATATGGTTGAAAGTTTGTCAGCTTATTATTCTTTTCAATCATGATATATCTTTATTTGAACTTAACTTGCTGGGAAAACTTGTTGCTCACCCTTGCTATATCATAATAAATATTTCAGATTAAAGACGAAACTTCGGACACAGTCAAAGGCAAAGACAAGTTCCAGGATGGAATTATTGTACGATTAAAATGGTATTAGTATTGGTTATAATTGACATTATATGTCATGTAGGTTATTGAATGCAGGTATTAAGTTAAGGTTATAGACCTTGAGAATTATGTTGTAAAAGTTATTGCATAAACAATTTATGTTTATATCTTCCGCAATAGTTATAGAAATGATGTATCGTAACGTACCAGGTCCGAGGTTCTTGGGACCCGGATTTGGGGGCGGTACAGTTGGTATCAAAGTTGTAGGTTATAAACCTTAGGTAGGGTTACCTTAGGCTATAACCGCAGGGATAAGGAATAGGAATAAACTCAAATAGAGTTTGAAATTTAAGCAATGAATTTGGGCAAGGTATTAATCAGTCAATAAGATTCAAAAAAGAATCCTGACAAGTAATAAAGATCCAGAGTTACCTAACTCTGATAATAAAGATGAACAGTAGTAATGAATAGATAGAGTCTAAAAGACTAAAATTATAAAGGGAAAAAAGATCGTAAAACAAAACAATCATAAGATAGGAAAAAATCGTAATATAATACAATTATAATATGAGATCACAACGTGATCTGATGAGGTCATAAAAGGACAGATGATCAATCAAATGTTTGAAAACTTTATAGCAGAATTGTTGTATGACAGTTGTATTATGAAATTGTACTATTAAAACTCAAGAAAGAGTTGTGAATTGTAGATACAGATTAAATAAAATCCGTATCGAGTAAAGAGGGAACTAGGATTATATGGGATTTCAATTGAGGACTCAGGTGATTGCTAAGTTGTACAAACCTTTGTATAGGCGGGGGTTTTGTGCTTGATCTAACGACTACTTATTTTATCACATTGATAATCATTGAAATATCGGTGTCGCGCTATTCGCTATATGTATGATGAGAAGGTGATTCTTTTCTCATGTGTATAACGGATAGGTAGAGATTATAAGATTAGGTGCGAGTTCTTAAAACTCACACTTATGGTAAGTTCGTGACTCATAATCGTATGTTGGAACCCCTCAGCGAATGCATGACTTTTTTCTGACTAGGATAAGTTCCTAAACCCATATGATTGTGGTAAGTTTCTGAACTCATAACGTGTCGTATGTTTGATGAACTATATGGGGGTATAGGGAAAAATTATGAATGAAGGATTGAGGATAATAGAAATAGATAAAATTATTAAGCAATTGATCATTAGAAGAATTGAAGTTGATGATGGAAGCATAGGTATTCCAAATCTTCTAGCTGTGCTTGACTTTGAAATTTTTGACATCAAGCTAAATTCGCACTTATGTGCCTTTTTTGAAATAAAATGAATTTTTGTTATCTTCACAACATCGTGACAAGGGTGTGGAGATGGACTTTGAGCCATTATCACATCGTTACCTGTTGCAGTATAATAACAGCAAAAATGAATTTTTGGTTATCTTCAAAACATGGTTACAATTATGTATGTGTGGACTTCGAGACCCTGACACATCGTTACCTGTTGCGACATGATAATTCCAAAAATAATTTTCAATAGTTTTGAACGGTTTAAAGAAGAGTCTACGCTAATTGTTTCGGCTAGACAAAGAGTATTTAAAATATCAAAATGTATTTTATATATCATCAATGCAGTATTGCTTAGTGTTGGATGTGATCTAAAGATCGTCAGCCCACTATGGTATATTGTTTTATGACAAAGTCACAAAAATGACGGAATCTAAAACGGACTGTAAATACAATGCGGTATTATGACGTCATAAAATGATTTTTAGAATTTTAAAGAAAAAGTCAAGTGTCAATTAAATTTGGCCAGACACATGTTTCGATTGATGTTCGAATTATTGGTATATGTCTAAACCTATTTGATTCAGCTAGACAAATGTTTATGAAAATTCAAAGTATTCTTTGAAAACTTATGTCGAACCAAATTATTTTGGTGCGGAATCCTATGATAAAACTGAGGTGAACTATGTCGATTGGATAAAATAATCAAATCTTGTAGCGAAAACATTCGCTAGACATGATTGATACGTTATGCATGACGTAAGCGTACAATAGGCTAATCACCTAAAGTACTAGCAGCTGTAGTTTACTTTCTTTGTGATTGTAAACATACCTAGTAATTTACTGTTTTGCGATATAAATATCGTTAAAACTATGTGTTCATGGTCTATATAACCCCTTAGCATGATATAAAAAATTTTAACTCCTTAAAGAGAAGTCTGGGTAGAATGTGATGATAGAATAGTTCCTCAAAGAAGGAAGCAATATGTACTCATTAAATGAGAATGAAATCAGGTAAAGGTTAACTTGCAAATCAAGTCTTGGTGAATAAAAGGAGTAGGGAATAGTATACTATAATTTCGAGGACGAAATTCTTACAAGAAGGGGTGAATGTGACAACCCGAGAATTTATAAAATCTTAAATGATTAAAATAAAGGTTAAAGAATAAAACCTAGATGGGAATTTGAGAATTTAGTTAAAAAATTTAAAGAACTTATATGGTTTGATTTGAATTCTTAAAATGTGTATAGGTACATATATATATATATTTAGTGATGTGATATATATGTTTGTACAAAAGGAATGATAAGAATAAAGATAATATGAGATTTGTGGGACATTTCTCAAAGTATTAAATTATTTGGTATATGTATGAATATTATTTGATTTCTTATATTTGTTTGTTATATAATAAGCAAATAAAAAGAAACTAATATAACTTAATACATATATTAGGTATGGAAATTTAAATAACCTAAGGGTTATAATAGAAAAGGATGTTAGTATTTAAAATATTAACTAACATTAAGAGATTAAGTTTATTATCTCAGTTTATTAATTTTATTAAAACAAGTCTAATTGGGTTAAGTAATTAAATGTGCATGAGTAAGGATTTGATTTACAATTGAGTGAATAGAAATTCTAATTAAATGATTAGGGTATAATAGAATTAAAAGTAGTGGACTATGTTAATTTACATGGCCCAATTATTTTATTAGCAAGCCCAATTTAATTATGGGTGGAAGCCCAAGTGCATTTAATTAGTAAGCAAAACAAAGAAAAAGGTACAAGCCCAAAGGAATTAAAATAAAAGCCCAAGCTTAGTCATATGGGAGAGAGGCCTTAGTGGACCATAATTAAGTTAATTGAGCTTTAAAAAAAACCAAGATTGGGCCAATGGAGGCCCAATTCAGCTAAGCAAGGGAGGAAGAAGTGGAGAAAAATGGGATAAGGGACTTAATGGACTTTAGTAATTAAGAAATTAAGAAAATAAAAACTTGGGCCAAAAGTGGTCCATTTCGGCCCAAGCTAAGAAGAAATGGAGCATGAGGATTTAAATCTTGTGGATAAGATATTGGATAGATTTGAAAAGATATTTGATAGATATGTAAAGATAAGAGTAATGATTTAGAGATATATGAAAAGATAAGGATAAGGATTTGCTAGATAATGATAGATAAGATATAATATATCTACTCATTTATTTTTACTAATATCTCTTTTGTTCTTACCTTATTCTCCTAAGATAATATAGAAAGAGAAAGCATAAGAAAACCAAGATATTAGAGAGAGAACAAGAGGGATTCGGGTGGAGGAGAAAAGATAAAGAGAGATTAAATGTGGGAAATTATTTTGTTAAGCAACCAAATCCATTTCTTTTCTCTTTCATATATCTCTTCCAAAAAGCTAGCAAAACAAAATCAAAAGGGAGAGATAATGGAGGATTTCGGCAGCTCTAAAGGGAGGAGAGGAGAGAGAAAGAACCTCCATGGGAGGAAAGAAAGGGAGGAGAAGAAGAAGCACACAAGCTAGGTATAAATCCTATATAGCTTATATAATTTATGTTTGATTATTTTGAATCAAAACTTGGATTTACAATTAAAAATCCCAAAACATTAGATTTATATGTTTATAAGTCTACTTTGTTTAGATCTATCACTTTTAAGTGTCAAAAGTGGAATCAAAAGCAAGAAAAAGGTAGCTATGTTTTAAAAGTTAGAAAAACTTTAATTTTTCTAGCCAAAATTATGTTTTTCTTGGATTTAGTGTATGTTTGATGTAATAGATCATAGATCATGGTAGATTCATGATCTTAAGGTGTATTAGTATGTGTTGTGATAGTTTATGATGGCTAATGTTGGATTAATCAAGAGATCATGAAAGTTTTCTTACAAAACACAAATTGGAAAATCAGATTTTGAGAAAACGTAACATGAAATTTAAATGACTATATCTCCTAGTTTATTTCTAATTGTTGAGTGTGGTTAATTGTTAGAGTTAGATCTAGAAGTCTTCTAACTTTTCCAAGTGGAATCACTGAAAAATTTCATGTAGATTTTCGTCTGGACAGTTTTTAGCAAAGGACATTAAATCTAAAAAACCGAAAAAGCAATCTGTCTGGAAATTGTAAGGGAAATTTCGTCCAGTTAATTAATGTAATAAATTCCAATATTTTGGGATATGAAAATATATGTTATAAAGTAGCTTGTGTCCAAAAATGAGTTCATTCTGACTTAAATTGAACAAGTTATGACTATTTTAATATTTGCATTTTTCCGACGAAAATCGCTATAACTGGAGTTCTATAACTCCGATGGCCACGAAATTTAAATTGGAGGCTCAAGATAACATGTTTAAGATCCCGCCAAGTGTTGGGAGATTTTGGAGTTAAGCGTGAGGTAGTTATTTTATTAAGGAATTAACTAGAAATGGATTTTTGAAAAATACTAAAGAAAATTGAAAAATTTCTGAAAAATTATTTTTGTGTATGGAATACATGTATTTATGTGTGTACAAAAGATAAAATATTAATAAGATGATTTGATTAAAAAAGGGAAACCAGCTTGCTGGATTGGCCATCAGGTTGCTGGATTGCAATCTGGTTTGCTGGATTGACCATCAAGTTCCTGGAATGATCTGTTTGGATAATCCAGGTTGCTGGATTAGAGGTTAAGTTGAATCCAAGTTGCTGGATTGGAGGTTAGTTGAATCCAGGCTTGCTGGATTGGATGTCAGATTGAATCCAGGCTTGTTGGATTGGAGGTCTGTTGAATCTAGTCTGCTGGATTGGGAAATAGTTTACTAAATTGAAATTCAGTTTGAATTGTTGGATTAGGAATTCGGCTTACTAAATTATAAAGGACTTATAAAATGAAAGACTAAGTGTTAATTCACAAGTTATATGATACATTAGGTGTTTAAATGTTAGATAGTTTACTTATTAGGTATGTTATACTAATTTAAAGATCAATCTTATAACTGATAGGTCTTTACAATAAAGCGATTAAACTATATTGCGTAGCAGTAATCGACGGTACATGAAAGTTTCCTAACTCGAACTCGAGTTATTATTATAAAGCATGTTCATGATTAATCATTGTTGATTATATCACATCTATGATTTATTTATTCGCACGTTGTGCATATTATATATGTTCATCAGGTATGAAAGGTTGATCACCTTCATTACCATATTATTTAGTTAAATTATTCATATTCATTGTTGGCTATTCAGCATTATTGATTCATGTTCTTTCACAATTTTTATATTATTGAAAGTTTGTTAGCTTATTATTCTTTTCAATCATGATATATCTTTATTTGAACTTAAACTTGCTGGGCAAAATGATTGATCACCCTTGCTATATCATAATAAACATTTCACATTAAAGATGAAACTTCAGACACAGTCAAAGGCAAAGACAAGTTCAAGGATGGAATTATTGTACGGGTAAAATGGTATTAGTATTGGTTATAATTGACATTGTATGTCATGTAGGTTATTGAATGCAGGTATTAAGTTAAGCTTACAGACCTTGGAAATTATGCTGTAGAAGTTATTGTATAAATAATTTATGTTTATATCTTCCGCAATAGTTATAGAAATGATGTATCGTAACGTACCAGGTCTGATGTTCTTGGGACCCGAATTTGGGGGCGCTACAATAAGCCCATCATTCTGCTTGCATAAGATCCTCTTGGAAGATGATGCAAAATCCACAATAGAACACCAGCGGAGGCTCAACCCGATCATGAAAGAGGTAGTGAAGAAGGAAATTTTGAAATGGCTTGATGCGGGAATAATATATCCCATTCTGATAGCTCATGGGTGAGCCCAGTACAGTGTATCCCAAAAAAGGGCTGTATGACAATAGTAACTAATGAAAACAATGAGTTGATACCGACAAGGACAGTGACCGGTTGGAGGGTTTGCATGGATTACATGAAACATAACGAGGCAACCCGAAAGGATCACTTCACCTTGACTTTCATTGATCAGATGTTAGATAGATTAGCGGGACATGAATACTATTGTTTGTTGGATGGCCATTTTGGTTACAATCAGATTATAATTGCACTGGAGGATCAAGAAAAGACAACGTTCACATACTCATATGGTACTTTTGCCTTTAGAAGGATGTCATTTGGACTTTATAACACACTGGCGACTTTTTAGAGATGCATAATGGAAATATTCTCAGATATGGTGGAACGTAACGTGGAGGTATTCATGGATGACTTTTCATTGTTTAGGGAGTCCTTTGACAGTTGTTTAGAAAATCTGCTCATGGTACTGAAAAGATGCGTTGAAACCAATCTTATGCCTAATTAGAAAAAATGTCACTTTATGGTTGAAGAAGGAATCATCATTGGGCATAAAGTTTCAGCAAAGGAGTTGGAAGTGGACCAGGCCAAACTAGAGACTATCAAAAATCTGCCACCACCGACATCAGTAAAAGGGATCTGCAGTTTTCTCGGACATGCTGGATTCTATCGTCGATTCATAAAGGATTTTTTTAGAATCTCAAAACCATTATGCAGTTTGTTGGAGAAAGATGCACCGTTTAGATTTGATGAAGAGTGTTTATCGGCATTTGAGCAGCTAAAGAAGAAGTTAACAACAACACTTGTGATCGTAGCACCATATTGGACCATGCAATTTGAATTGATGTGTGATGCTAGTGATTATGCTGTAGGGGATGTTTTGGGACAACACAGAGATAAGATTTTTCATTCGATCTACTATGCGAGTAAAACATTAATAGATGCTTAGCTAAATTACACAACCACCGAGAAAGAGCTACTGGCAGTGGTGTATGCGTTTGATAAGTTTCATTCATACCAGATTGACAAGAAAGTAGTGGTATTCACGGACTATTCTGCTATCCATTAATTAATTTCCAAGAAAGATCCAAAGCCTAGGCTGATTCGCTGGATATTAATCCTTTAAGAGTTTGATTTAGAAATTAAAGATAGGAAGGGGACAACAAAATTAGGTGGCTGGCCACCTTTCGAGATTGGAGAATCTGGACCAAGAAAAGGCAGATAAAGTGTTGATCAATGAGTCATTCCCAGACGAACAGTTGTTTGGGGTGAGCTCCGAATTTTCATGGTATGCGGATTTCACTAACTATTTAGTGAGCAATATCCTTCCTCCAGACTTGACACGTCAGCAAAAGAATAAATTCTTACATGATGTAAAGTGGCATATGTGGGATGAGACGTTCTTGTTCAGACAATGTGTCGATAGAATGGTTCGTCGGTGAGTGCCACAAAGCGAAATGGACAGTATTATGCACGCATGCCACGCATCCTTATATGGGGGACACTATGGAAGTGAGAGGATGACTGCCAAAGTGCTACAAGCAGGATTCTATTGGCCTACCTTGTTCAAAGACACCCATCAATTTGTGAAAAATTGTGATAGATGCCAAAGGGTGGGTAACATCTCCAAACGAAATCAATTGCCATTAAATACAATATTGGAAGTTGAAGTCTTAAACGTATGGGGGATAGACTTCATAAGGACATTTCCATCATCTTACAGCATTCTTTACATCCTTCTAGTCGTAGATTATGTCTCTAAATAGGTTGAGGTGAGTGCTTTACCAACAAATGATGCCAAAGTCGTCTTGAAATTTCTTCAAAAGAACATCCTCACAAGATTTGGCCCCCCAAGACCATTTATCATTGAATAGGGAAGTCATTTCTACAATAAGTATTTCACAGCCCTCTTGGCTAAGTACGGGGTCAACCATAGAATTGCTACTGCATACCACCCCAAGACGAGTGGCCAAGCGGAGGTATCCAATAGAGAGGTGAAGAGGATTTTGGAGAAAATAGTGAACCCGAACCGAAAAGATTGGTCTCTGAAATTGGATGATGCTTTATGGGCGTATCAAATAGCATACAAGATACCGATCGGTATGTCTCCACATTAGCTTTTCTATGGAAAAGCATGTCAACTCTTAGCGAAACTTGAGCATAAATCCTATTGGGCCATCCGAAAATTAAATTTTGATCTTAGAGCATCGGGGGAGAAAAAACTTCTACAACTCAATGAGTTAGATGAATTCCGCTTACAGGCATACGAGAACTCAAAATTGTACAAAGAAAAGGTCAAAAAGTGGCACGATTAGAAAATATTGGACAGAAAGTTTGAACCGGATCAAGCAGTTCTATTATTCAACTCTCGACTAAGAATCTTCCCCAAGAAACTTAAATTTAGATGGTTGGGCCCATTCACCATCAAAATAGTATTTCCACATGGAGCCGTTCAACTATATAGCCGGAATCCAGCGAAAACATTCAAAGTCAACGGACAACGCTTGAAGTAGTATTGGGGTGGTGACTTCGATTGCTAGGCAACCGCGATTGATCTCGCCGACCCAATATGAAACAGGGAGTAGTTAGGCTAGAAGACTTTAAATTAAGCACTAACTGGGAGGCAACCTGGAATGTCTTGTCGTTATTTGCTTTACAGTAGTTATGTAGTGATTATTCAACATCTAAATAGTATAGGATTTCAATTTATATGACTTAGTTATTGATTAAATGCTTCATGAACAATCTCGAAGTTGTGAGTTCTAATCCTTGTTAATGTGTACAATCTCAGGGTCTCATAGGGCAAAAGAAAAGTATCATTGTGATCCATGAGTAGGACGTCAAGGGAGGTCGATCAGTAGTCTAAGCAAGCGAGGGGATCATGAATAAAGTGAAAAAAAAAATCAAAAACTCGCCCCAGCGAGAATTTAACCAAATGGAACTGCGCCCCGACAAGATTTAAGCACGCCTAAGCACAGAGCTCTCTACCCAAATGTAACAGATGAGAATTTTTTTTTTTATGTTGTGATTCTGGGGACAGAATCCTTTTAAGGAGGGAAGATTGTAACGATTGAGATTTTATATAATAATTTTAAATATTTATTGGGTTAAATAAATATTGTATGTGATTTATTTATTGAGCTAAATAAATAAATTATGTAATTTTGTGGATTTTAAGAGTAATATTTAATTAAATTGATATGTTGTAGCATAATTCTAATTTAGTTGAGAATAATTCAATTAGATTTAATGTTATGTAACAACCCCAAAATTTATACAATACAACTCTCGACATCGGTCGTTAACAATACATCCTTATTCAGACTTTACATCATTAATCAATGATACAATCACTAAAAATACGGAATATTTAAATTTTTTATATTATTCCTTCTTTATTATCCCTGAATCTCAACCTTTATCATTACATAACTTTGATTCAACTTTGTTTCATGAATCGCTTCATCAGAGTTATTATAAACTAAAACTTACAACCACGTTCAATAACCCTTATACATCTGGTAAAATTTAAATTTTACAACTCAATATCTGTTAACCATCATACATTATCAAATACATTATCTGAAACCTTAAACAGTGTCCAAAATAATAACAATTCAGCCAATTTTAGCCTCAAAGTAGACCAAAACATATACATTACCATCAAAATCCAAATTCCTCTTCCTTAACATAAATACATGAATTTGATTACTTACAAACAATTATAGAAGCTATATATCAGATTATACAGACCCATGTATATACATATACATATATATACACAACATCTCTTGAATTCAACCAACCAAAATAGCTTTCTAAATGAAGAACTTGAGAAATTATAAATTAGAGTTTTAACACTAGAGTAATACCTTTGATTCTTCTCAAACTTGATTAGAGGATGAGAAATCTTCTTCTTCTTCCTTCTTTGAATCTCCAATCCTTCTCACATAGAGTTCTTCTCTTTTTTTTCTCCCATTCTCTTCTCTGTTTTCTCCCTTTCTCTTTTCTTCTCTTAGTTTAGGCTTAGAATAGAACTCAACGTAAAATTACACTCACATATAATACGTATATTAACTAATTCTTATTATATTACTTAATATATAATTACATTAGGGGTTATGGAAATCCAAAAGTCACAAGGCCATGTTTGGCTAGCCCCTTCAAATCTCATTTTAATTTATTTTAATTCCTTCCTTATTGTATAGTTTATTTGTCACAACCATTATTAAATTAAATTATAATCTCTATTTAGCCAACACTATATTTAATTAGCTAATATAATTATAATTTTATTTAATAAATCATTAATGCTCTAATTCAATTATTTAATTAAATTAGAATATTTCTATTCCATTAGCGTAATAAAATACGCATTGATTACAAAATCATTCCCCATAATTTTATTCTATATTATCATACTTAAATAAATTATTCCATAATAATTTTCATCGAATATTTATCTTATTCCATAAGTATTCTAACTAAAATATTTATTTAATTCATCTAACACCAATATTTATTTATAATTATATTGGTTCTTCTCATTCTCAAACTCATTTACATACACTTGGTTAAATATAATATATTAAGCCATTACATAAACGTATTACTCTTACATGTAATGTATTATCTTCATATTTTATTAAAATAATTATATCTATATTAATTCACTATTTTAATTAAGTGAATTACTCACATTATTTATGAGATTTAATTCAAAATAAATTCACTACCAACAAGGAATAATAACCAAATTATATTACTTCATAATATAATATTTAACTTTATTAAATTAACTAATAATATTCAGTTAATTTTCTTTTCGTAATAACTTCATTTAATTTCATCAATAGTTAAATTAACTATTAAACCTCATCATCCCAATATATGAATATATATATATATATATATATATATATATATTTACTTACACGTAAAACACGTCATAATAAGAGTTTCATTCATTAAATTCTTATTTTAATAATTTCTGAAAATCTGGGTTGTCACATGTTATGTGCTAAGTGTTAATAATAATTTGTTACATGAATTATGTTTAATAAAGGAATTACAATTAAGTAATAATTTGATATTATGTGTTTTTATTAATTAATGAATGTTAGCTTTTATTTAATTGAATTGGAATGTTGTAATTTAATTAAATAAATGTATTATTTAATCTATGGATTAAGGGTTTATTAAAATAATGAAAAAGGTTTTAAATTGATTTTACCAAACGAGGCCCTTGTACTTATTTAAAACTTATTCTACCAAACATGGCCTTATTTACTATTAATCTATTTTTAAATATAATATTGTTTTGGCCAAACAAGCCTTAGGGCTTTTTAAATTCAAAACTTGTAACTTATGTGATTAATTGTATTTATGATAATTATTATAGAGTAATTATATTGTATAAGTTATATATCATATATATATATACAATATACGTTAAGTTAAAAGAGTTAGTATGTTAGTTTTTACAAAGAAAGAAAGAAACAGAGAGAAAGGGTTAGAGAGAATTGTCAGAGAAGAAGAAGAAGAAGAAGAAGAAGAAGAAGAGAAGCTTGAGAAAGCAAGAGAAGAACATCATCATCTCCATCTCTTCTCTTAATTCAAACTAGAAAAGGTATAAACTTAGAACTTTATAAGTTGTAATCATGTTTTTCTATGTTTTCATGGTTTTAGAATTTTCTATAAAAAAATCTTTGTGTGAAAGTTTTTGTTTTTGATATATGTAGGGGATGTGTACATATTTATATTTATATATATATATATATATATATATATATATGTTTACATATGATTTTTATAATTGTTTAAGTGTTTTAATTCACAAAGATATGATGAACATGGAGAAATCATGTTCATAGTGGTTTATTATGAAGTTATTTTGAAAATAGTTCTTAAATTGTCAAAGAAATTGATGAAAGCATGAAGTTATGTGTAATATGTGATATAGCATGATTATATATGAGTTATATGGTTGTTTTAGCAATTCAATTCATGAAATTTTGATAAACAAGAAGAATGGTGTTTATAGTGATTTTCTGTGAATTAATTTCTGAAAAATGACTTTTGAAAAATGGCTTTTGAAACTATCAGATTGATGTTTGATTTTGAGTTAATGTTAAAATTGATCATGTATTTTGTTAATTTGTTAAGAATAGAAGTTATTACAATTGGAATTACTTGAATTGATTGAAAAACGAATTCGTAATAGCAATTTCTGTCAAGAACGCTTAATATTGTGTTTTTCTTCGAAAATCATGAAATCTTGGTTTTGATTTTGTGATGTATGGATTTTATATGTTATAATCATGTTAAAGAGTTTAAAATATTATTTGTATCAATTTTCATGTTTATCATGTTGGAAAAAATCGAATTCGGTGTGAAGGAATAAGCCAAATTGGCTTATTTCTCCACCAGTTTGCGAACCAGCCCCTGTGCCAGAGGGAGGACCCGCCCCAGTGGGGATATTACCATTGGGGGACCCGCCCCAACGAGGTATGTTGCTGTCCGGAAAAGTTAGTTTTTGGTTTTTGAGTTTTAATGCCCCGTTTGGTTAGCTAACTTATTTCTATGACTTGAAAAGTGAAATAGGTAATAAGATAACATGCTTTTGATGTGTTTAAGATAGATTGAAGTATTTCATGAATGTGTTACATGTGTGTGGGTGTGTTACTTTCTTAAGGTACACAACACGATTGATAGCGTTATAAGCTTATGAAATTCATGTCGTGAATGTAGACTCATGTAGTTGACTAGTTAGCAAACAATGTGGTAAATTACATTGTGAGTTGGACTTGGATATGAAGTTCGACAGTTTGAACATTGTAGTAGGATACTAATAGACGTTTTAAACGTAATGTAATGTGTAGGGTAATTGTGAAAGTGACTGTAGTTATTAAAGTGTAGCTTGCGCTTGAGGCAAGTTTTCTATCTCTAAACTTATTATTGTGCAAGTTTCCTATCTCTAAAATTATTAGTGTGCAAGTTTCCTATCTCTAAACTTATTATTGTGCAAGTTTTCTAACTCTACACTTGTTATTTAAATTGTGCAAGTCTTCTAGTTAAGCAAGTTTCCATTTCGACCTTGTTGTTTACTTCGTCCGAACTTTGTTGTATTCTATTATTCCTAATGCTCAAATATTGAAGTATTATTGAGGTATTGTGATCTTGACTTAGTTGTTCAAGCAAGATCTACTTATTCTTTCAGTTGCTTTGAGTTACTTCTAAAGCATGCCTATCTATTATATAGATTTGTTCTATATCTTGCAATTGGTTCATGATTCTTATATTATTGAACTATTAAAGTACTTTGAGTCGATTCAACTACTCCTAGTTGATGATAGTTGAAACTCTAAAGTTCTCTTATTTATCTAAACCAAACTTTCTTTGGTGCGGACTTGTTTTCAAATATTAAGAATAAACAACCCTATTTTACTAGTGGACATTTATGCGAAAGCGTTAAGATGGTTGTGCACAATTCATGGTACAAAGGGTTGATCCCCCTGAGTACGAGTTAATGGTCCATAGTCTTAATAACTGTTAAAGGTTTAAATAGAAATATTTATAATCTAGGACATAGTTCAAGGTCTTATGACCCTCAGATGATTCTATATTCGAATTCTACGTATTGATGAAAGAATTATAATTCAATTCTTTATATTGATGAAAGTAAAGTTATTCAAACTCTTTTAAAACTATTCACTTATGTCATATCATTGTTGTATTTCCAAGTGAGCTTTTGTTTGCTCACTCTTGCATGTTTTATCACCACTTGCAGTTGAAACCAAGAAAGTTGACATACCGTCAACAAGTAAAGGAAAAGAAAAGATTAATAAGTGAAGGCTTGTTGTTTCAAGTTTTGATTGTAATAAGACTTAGTTGGTTATGTTTTATTTCCGCATTTATTTGATTAATGTTAAGGTTTAGTTAACCTTGGGATTTTATTTGGACAAGTTGTAATCCTTTATCAAGGAAGATTTTATTTAAGTATTACGAAGGTTGTAATTTACTTTGCAATTCTTTATTATTGGGTAGATGTATGTTTTAGTTAAAAGTGAACACCAAATCATGTGGAAACGAAGTACCCGGATTTGGGGGTGTCACAAAAAATGCGCCCCAGTGCAGATTACTGAACAACAATTCTCGCCCCGATGAGAGTCGCGGATCTCAATATTTTTTTTAGAAAAACCCTCAGTAGACTCCTTTTCCTATTCCAAAACAAAACAGAGGCCATCCAAGCAAAAAGACTCCCACAGAACACCTAATTCCAACAAAAGTCATCTTCTCCATCCTTATACATTTCGAATTGTAAGGATTCACCCTCACATCAAGCTTCGATTCACCCTCACATCAAGCTTCAATGCACATAATCTTGGGTTGCAATTCCTTTCTGCCTTCCAGGTACCATCCAAGCAGTAAAGGCGGTGAAGCAGTGCTTGAGCAACAAAAAATCACTCCCAATTTTTAGCCACATAGATTCTTAATTCGAGTAAGCCTTCATTATTGCAATCACAGTGCATCACTCATCTGATTTGGCTACAAGCTTGGGGTGAGACCATTGGCAACACTTAATTGATAGTAGCAATAGCTTAGTAAGGATTGGTGATTTCGAGTAGTACTTTTGCTGGGAGATACACTGCTATAGTTTGCCATCATATGGGCAATATAGGGTGAATACTGAGGTTTGGGGGAAATTATTGGCACGCCACCACCGTTCACACACCAACTGTTTGCAAAAAGGTCTCATCAAATGTTATCAAAAATAAGGGTGTTCTACACATGCCATCAGTACAGTCTAGTTAAGGATTGCCTAAGAAACATCATACCACCGAGAACTCAGAAAAGGCAGTGAGGTGAAGGTCCTTCCACGCCCATCTGAGAATTTAATAGATGGAGATTCTTAAATATGGAGGCGGAAGAAAAGATTTTAGTATTTAGCCACCAAATCGCTTACTCTGGAGCGTGGACTAAGCCCCGATGAGTTAGAGGGTGAGATGCACCTCCAGATACACGAAGGATGATGGGAAACTTTCATAGAATAATCGAATGTGGCAGTGGTGGCTGTAGTCAGAGAATTCTATGCCAATGCTCAGGATAAATCACCATTCTTTGCATTCGTCCGGGGTAAGATGGTACCGTTTACTATATAGTAAATTAACGACTATTAGAATCTTCCGTTGCCATCTACCTGTGCATATAAGATACTCAAGGAAAGTGGATCGAATTATGATCAAATATTGACTGAATTATGCAAGTCCGACTCTACTTGGTATTCAACGAGCAAATATTTTCAAAGAAAGGATCTAAGCCTTTGTGGAAAGATATAGTTCGCATTTCTTTATGCCAAGTTGTTACCCTTGACTTACATAAGCAACGTCACAAAGGAAAAGGCTGCACTGTTATATACACTATTGTCAAGGAGGATTACCTCATCCTTCCCTTATTTGTGGATTATGTGAATGTGCTAGGGTGAGTTGGACAGTGGATAATCCGGTGCAATAACCATTACAACTCCTCGACCATAGAATGAGTAAACAATACTCGGCTTGAAAAGGAGCAAAGTCTCACCCACGAGGTATGGGCTTTATTTTTTCCTCAGGGTCAGATGAAGATGAAGACTTCGATGACGAAGGGGAACAAGAATAAGATCTAGCCTGGACATCAACCTCCTTCCGCACCAAAGCCACTTTCAGTAATCAATTTCAAAATTTGCAGTAATACTTTGACTAGAGACTTCAAGTGTTGGCTTCGCGGCAGGATCACATGTTTGCCACATAGAATGAGTTCAATGCGTCGTTGGCCGCTGCATTTTCATGCCTTAATCCATCCGCCGAGGCCTTTCCATTTCCTACTCCCTCGCCATTACCAGTCTATCCCCCACCGGAGCCTGTTGAGGAGCCTGTATAAGAGCTCGTCGAGGAACCACCGGTCGAGCATGACGTTTGACCAATCAAGATAATCCTCAGTATCATATTTCTTTATCTTTATACAATGAAGTCTTTGCATAATTCAAGTTTGGGGGACAATTCTTATATATCACATAGCATACTTAGTTGCATACTAGAGAGTTACATAATTGTGCATGATAGATAGTAGCATGTAGTTGCATGATAGTTTTTGTTTTGCTTTCATATATATTATATATATATATATATATATATATTTAAAAATCACAAAAATATTTTCTTTTACATTTAGGCATATAGAGTGTTTGCATGAATCTAAGTAATGGATTGGGACAAATTTGGGTGGGCTTATAATGAGATTGGTATTACATGTTAACTTGAATAGTGTTGATGATTAATGATGAGTTCTAATTTTAATCATGAAGAAAATCTGAGCATGTCAGAAACTTATGTAATCGGTTAGCACGTAAGTTTTAACTATTTTAATCAGCTTGGTTCAAGGTTTTCATAATTGGTTTTTGGGGGAAAATCTTGGTTAAAATTTGAGAACATTGGTAAACTGACAGTAAATGTTAAAATGAAGTAATAGCTCGAGTTTGGGGGGAATCTATGGGGTATATGTAAAAAAATGATGAAAAAGAGAAAAAAAAATAAAAAATCCAGAAAAAGGAAAAAATATATAAGTATATCTATGAATAAATACATTGACTAGTGTGGTTCTGTGGCCTTTGTTACTCGAAACAGTAAGCCCTAGGGGATGTCTTTACACCCAATGCCCTAAAACCATCTGGTTTGGAAGTCGTTGGTCGAAAGTTCTCTACATTGTCAACACTGAAACGCCTAAGAGAAGTAGACATTGCACAGTCAAGTGTACACGCGTGATGGAGCATAAAACTCCCTTCAGTAGAGACACCTAGGCTTGGTAATTGCTTCGTTTTAACCGGAATTGTCATGTTTACATAGATACCTGAATTGGACTAAAATTTTCCTTCAAAGAAGTGTGTTATGTGATTATCTTGAATTGTGGTTGGTTAGAATGGTTAACGAGTGCACACGCACATCATGGGTGATGACAGGTTTGGATTGGCTGATTGGTTAAGTTATGGACTTTGACTTTATTGGATATATTATTTGAGTATCATATTGTTATCTTTGAGGCCTGTCGCTGGACATCATACTGATTTATTGTTGGGTTCATAGGCATATTAGGCAGTAGATCATGCATATGCATTCATGTAGTTAGGTTAGTTATTTATTTTTAGTTCTTATGTGTTTTTGCTTGAGGACAAGCAAAGTCTTGAGTTTGGGGGTATTTGATGAGTGGGGTTTATAACTACGAATTTGTTATCTTCCGAGCTTGATTCGTTGTTACTTTGAGTGGTTTTAGTATTATGTCTACTTATTTTTGTTGTTTATGTGCAGGAACAAGTAGTGAGAGAGAAACATGAAGGAAAGGATAAAAAAGAAATATTTCAGCTGAGATTTGGACAATTACGCCGTGGTGCAGATTATACTTTGTAAATGTCACCTGGGCGCATGTGCGCTGGGGCGAGAATCCTAAGAACAAATTTGTGCCGGGGTGAGATATGCAGCAGAACTCTTGAAGTTTCATTCTTCTATTATGATTCTGGAGATTGCGTGCGAGGATTTGGGACGCTATTTGGAAACAAAAAAGTGTAAATGGAAGGGCAAAAAAGGGAGACTTATTATCGTTATCAGGATGGAAGCCCTAGTTTTGATATGAAGGATTGGAGGATTGAAGCAAAGAGAAGCACGAAGAACAGAAGGTGACATTGAAGAAGAGCAGCATATTCGTTATAGTTTTTATTCTCTTTCTTTATTATTATCCTTGTATTCAGAATGCTAGTATCTTTCTGGATTTCAGTTTCTTATTCATCTAGCGTGAACTAAATCACTTTTTAGTATACAATGGATCTTTTTGTGTAACGAAGATTGACATGCTTCTATATTAATTCCTTAAGACTATTTCCAGATTTGTCTACTATGGTTTATGCTTAATTAGTTAGTTTCTTGATCACCAATTACTAGATAACCTATATAAACTTGAGAGATGGAATATGGGTTTAGATCTGATCATAGTAGAGTGTGATTGTGATTTCTACATGAAGATGGGATTCATAATGTATGCCTAGGATAGAGATATACCTATGCATCCCACGTAACTCAAGAAAGAACTTGTGTTTAAACCTTCTTTAATTGTAATTCATATAGAGATATAGTGGGTTAATTAATTAGGATGTTCTATTTAATTCTATCAATTGTGGATATAAGTTGATATGGGTATAACGCATTGAGAGATGGTTATAGTTACTGTTGTGTTCTTAATTAACAATCCTGAATAGTTAATTTGAATTAAAAGGAAACGTGTCATTCTAAATGAAACATTAAGTGAAATTGTTGACTTAATTCTCTGAAATATTGATTCAATCTTTTTGTAGTTAGTAGTTATTATTTACTCATCATCACTTGATCATTGGTTTAATAAAATTGGGATAATATAAAATTGGTAATTGTTAGAATAAATTATAATTATTTTCTCCGTGGGAACGATACTTTACTTTCACTTTATTACTTGTTGACCACGTATACTTGCGTGTTGTGCGTAATTAGATTTTACCCAACAAGTTTTTGGCGTCGTTGCCGGAGAATATAACTATTTTTATTACTTTCAAAATCAGTTTAATTAAATCAGTCTTAGTTAGACACTTTTCTTTTTGTTTTGTTTTATTTCCTGTTTCAGGTAATCTCAAGTAGTGTATGCAAACTCAATCAAAGAAGCGAGAATTGTTTCCTTACAAAAACGACATCGACAAACGGTTTCAACGGTTGAGTAAGTGGATAAAAGAGACTCGAGATACAATAGAAACACCGGTTAACATGGCTGAAGACAATCAGAAAGCACTGCGAGACTATGCCACTCCGCGGGTTATAGAAATTCAGTCGAGTATTACTAGGTCTGCCATTAATGCTAACAATTTTAAGATCATGCCGGGTACAACACAAATGGTTCAAAATACTTTTCAGTTTGGGGGTTTACTGAATGACAGCCCGAATGAGCACATTGCCAACTTTATAGAAATTTGCGATATATTCAAGTGCAATAGGGTGTCAGATGATGCTATTAGGCTGAGATTGTTTCCGTTCAGTCTAAGAGATAAGGCAAAGAGTTGGCTCCATTCTCAACCACCGAGGTCAATTACCACATGGAATGATTTGGCACATAAATTTCTCGCCAAGTTTTTCCCGCCAGCAAAAACAGCTATGTTGAGAACTGAGATATCTTCATTTGAACAACAGCATGGTGAACCATTGTATGAAGCTTGGGAGAGGTACAAAGAGTTGTTGAGAAAATGTCCATACCATGGACAATCTAAGTGGATGCAGATGAATACCTTCTATAATGGGTTAGGTAGTCACACCTAGACCAGCATTGACATAGCATCGGGGGGATCTTTCATGGCTAAGAAATCTGAGGATGCTTATGAATTGATAGAAACCATGGCAGCAAACAACTATCAGTGGCCGACTGCTCGATTGACACAACCCAAGGTAGTTGGAATTTTGGAAGTGGATTCAGTGACAGCTCTGTCAACTCAAATATCAGTCCTATCAAAGAAGATGGATGCAATCTCAGGAGTGAATATGCAAAAAGTGGCTTTTGTATGTGAGTTGTGTGCGGGGGAGCATCCAACAGAATAGTGTGCAATAAATCCAGCAAGAGTACATGTTAGGAATATGCATGAGAATGTTATTCCTCTTTATATAAGATTTGATTTTGAACTTAATGAATGAATATGCAAAAATGTCTACATTGATAAAAGTTGTAAAGTCTTTAATAGATGATAGATAATATGTACAAGGACTTACATTGAAAATATCAAATGTGTTAGGTTGATCCTACATGAATGAACAACTTTGTGAAGTCCTTCAAAAGATTACAATCTACAAGGACTATAAATAGAAAGATCAAGCTTGTTAGGTTAATCTTATAAAGTGTAATAGACAGGTTCGTCTGATCGTAAAGCACTGCACCAACCATCACTGTCTCCCAAGAGATTTAAGGCAGAATTGTAGTCTATCAAGGCAGAATCTTAGTCTATAAAGATAGCCTCTCTCGGGGTCGCGGTCTGCCAAGAAGGCCACTCTTGAGAACGTAGAGACAGCCTGCCAAGCGCGTGCTGAGCCAAGTCAAGAATTGTAAGCTTCACTCGAAATCGTGGAGTCTACTGGTAGTCCAAGGCAAAATCTTAGTCTGACAAGCCAGTCAAGAGATTACAGATGTCAAGGCAGAAATCGTAGTTTGTCATATGAACTACTCTCAGAATCGTAGACTACACTCGGAGTCGTAGAGTCTACAGATCCCCAATGGAAAGAATCCTAGCTTGCAGAACCAGAGCCAAATCGTAGTCAGTCAAGTTCTCACATGGCAAGAAAGAATCGTAGAGCACTCCACGATTCTCAATAGATGAGCATTCCTAAAGTGTACACAAAGATCTCACTCTCTGGTAAGAGTAGTCAAGTTTCAGAATGCAGTATACTTGAAGAGTATCAAAGAGCATTCTCTGAATGGTCTACAAGCAAACAAAAGATCGAAGCTTCAACTCTATCAACAAGGCTGATTGAGAAGTGAAGAGTCATTTAGGAGAAGTCTTCTACAAACGCTCATTAGAAGACAACGACTGTAGTGTCAGTCAAACAAACAAAAGACAATGATCGTAGTGTTGACTACAACGATCGTGGTGTTTTCCAACGAGCAGCAGAGACTGATAAAACACATACAAAGATAATGGTCAACCTACAGTGGACAGACGAAAAGTGTGACACCCCCAAATTCGGGTACTTCATTTCCACATGATTTAGTGTTAACTTTCTAACTATAACAACATCTACCCAATATAATATCAAAATAAATTACAACCTTTAATTAAAATAATGAAATCTCCCTTAAAACAAGGGTTACAACCTTTCAAAAATAATCCTAGGGTTTAATCTAACCTTAGCATAATATACAAGTGCGAAAATAAAACATAACATTAAAGTATATTACAATCATTTTAAAATAATAAAACAAGTCTTCACTTATTTTGCTTCCCCTTGCCTTTACTCGTAGACGGGGCATCAACATTATCAACCTTAGCTGCAATTGTTATTTAATACAAGAGTGAGCAAACAACAGCTCACTAGAGTTTAACAATAATAACTACATGAGAGGATATCTTTAAAAAGAATTGAATAACTTAACTTACTTCAACAATAAAGAATTGAATAATAATTCTCTACCAACATTACAATTTGAATATGGAATTTATTTGAGGGTCATAAGAGCTTTGAACTCTTGTCATAGGTTATAAACATTTCTATTTAAACCTTTAACAGTCATTAAGACTATGGACCTTAACTCGTACTTAGGGGGATCAGCCATTCGTACCATGTATTATGCACAAACATCTTAACGCTTTCGCGTAGTACGCTCCCCTAATAATTAGGGTTGTTCATCTCAGTATTTTGAATACAAGTCCGCACCAAAGAAAGTTTGGTTTGGATAAACTTACAAGGGTAATTTAGAATTCACGTTCATCAACTAAGGATTAGTTGAATCTACTTTCAATAACTTAGAATAATTCGTAAGTGAAAGAACTACGAACTAACATATGCTTTAGAAGTAAATTTAAAGCATCTGAAAAGAATATACAGACCTTGCTTGAACAATAAGTCAAGGTTACTTTAATTACATCATGAACTTTCAATAATTACTTGCCCAATAAACGAACAATCTCAAACAATGAATAACTGAATTTAAATAAATAAACGAGTTTAGGGTTTAGAAGACTTGCCTTAAGCGCAAGCAACTGAACTCAATCACGTACTTAAACACTTCCTATATACATTCAATCATAATAACCTAAATTAGTTAACACATAACTAATTCACATAAGTGGTTAACCCTCATGGTTAACTCATTCTAATTAAATAAATAATAATAATAATAATCAACCATCACATAGTTAATTACATCACTTACATATTCACATAATTAAATTAATTATGTATTTAACTAAATTATAATTAAACAATTATAATTCAAACACTTAATCAAATTATAATTACTTAAATTATAATTACCTTTTAAATTATAAACAAATTATAATTTAAAATCAATTAAACCACATCATGCATTATAATTACACAAATTATAATTAATCATGTATTTATCAATTTATAATCCATAATTAAACATGCATTTATTAAATTATAATTATATAAATTATAATTTAAATTAACATCTAATTGATCAACTAATATTCATTATAATTTAACAACATTATACTATAAATTAAATATTTACTTTTAATTATAATTATTCAAATTATAATCACATATTACATTTAAATAATAATTCAAATCATACTTTAAGGTTTTTCAAACCTCTTTTCTTTTCTAAATATAAATTTGTCAAATTTATGTTAACAACATGTTGTAGAAATTAGATACATGTTCACTATCATAGACTAATGAAACCAAGCTTAAACCATACACTACACAACTAGCTAACCTTCACTGCCTCTGATCAGGCAACGGCGCAGCTGCGCAGCCCAATGCCTTGGCACCAGCGCAGCTGCACAGGTGCTCAACCTGCGAAAGGCAGACAGCGCAGCTGCGCTGCTTCTGGCTGTGCTACCGGCGCAGCTGCGCAGGTACGCAGACAGAAGCAGGCAGTGCAGCCTCCCTGCTTCACCGATCGAACCCAAACAAGTCAACAAACGGAAATTACAAGCAACGTAGACATTGTAAATCATACATATGCAATTTTATATATATATATATATATATATATATATATAACATGCTTCTAAAACACTAAAGTCATCCAAACCACCAGAATCAAGAGTTTTAGAAATCAAATTTGGCTATTTTCACAAAATTCATATTTTTCATAAAATAATCTACTGTAATAAAATTTCTCAAGCAATTCAACTTTATATACATGCATTATATACGTAATTGAAGATAACATCAAACAAATTCCTAATAAGCATGTTAGCATATACTAATTCATCAATTTTACTCTAAAATTAACCAAATACATGAAATTTCATATGAACTCATACTATTCATTAAAACATATTTTTACAGTAGTTTGATTTCTGAAAATTCTCTTATGTCATCCCATTACTACAATCCACACATGGATACAATACATATATACAATTTCTGATTACAACTTCTATGAAAACTTTTTTTTTTTTACAGAGAATGAACATGAAGAACATGATACATATCAAATATGAGGAAATTGAAAATTACCTTTATTGCTTTGATGTTTGAAGAAGAAGATGATGATTCCCTTACGTTCTTCTTTCTCTTCTTCTCTAATTCTTCTCTGCTATTTTCTCAGCGCTTTCTCTCTTCTCTTAGTCTTAAACTTAGGAACTAACGTAGTTTTAGACTAACGTAGTATATACATATAAAACTGATATAACAATAATATACGTATTACCTAATACTTAATAATCTAATTAAATTAACAGTTACAAAATTCAAAAGCCCTTTTGGCTTGTTTGGCAACAAGAAAATTAGAAACTAGTTTTATTAATCTAGACATGGTTTAGGGTAAATCAGGTCTAGACTAGTGTGAGGCCCTGTTTGGCAAAAGTCTTTTAAAACACAAGTAAGGGCCTTGTTTGGTTAAAATCATTTAAAAAACTCTTTTTTTTTATTTTAATAAATCATCTAACACATATTTTAATGTCACACTTTTAATTAATTAAATATTTTAACATCTAATTTAATCAATTAAAATCTAACATCAATTATTCACATAAAATTACCACATAATTATAATTACTCGCTAATTATAATTCATGTAACACTTTATCGCATAATTCATCTAATTTAATTATCTCAATTAAATTAGAAATATAATATAAAATTAATTTACATCAATTAAATAAATATTAAACCTTCATTTAATAATATATAATAATTAATTAAATCACTTCCACAATCACATAATTTATTTATTTAACTGCATAAATAAATCACATAAAATATTTATTTAACTCAATAAATATTTAAAATTAAGTATAAAATCTCAATTGTTACAAAAAGAATTGTCTATGCTCAGCCTCACCATGAAGAGTGACCAAGAGATCACAGGGCAGAAAGTTGAGGAAGCTGAGCATGACCAATCAGAAGAGTCTTGTAAGCCAAAGGGCCAGAACAGTCAGCCAAGTTATCAGTTCCTGATTCGAGTCAAGGCAAGAAGAATCTAGAACGGACTGTAAGAGCTAAGTGCATGATGGTTCTACATCGTCAATTAATAGAGCACTCTCAGAATCGTAGTGTTATTAAAGTTAGTCAACTTACAACTTCCACAGACAAACTACGACCAAGCATATGAACGTCAGCATCAGAATCATAGAGCTCGTTCGTCTGATTATTGAGACTCAGCAATATCTCAATATGAAGACTAACAAACAAACGTTGCTGATTGAGAGTACCGATGCACTCACCAACATCCTTGGTCCGAATAGAGGAAACAAAAAGGATAAATAAAGGTGACTACCAACCTGACTACTGAAAGTGACATTTCAGAAGTGTTAGGTGGAACAGTAGACTGATGTAGGAAAGTCAATAATGAGTTATCATATCAACTCAGCATGTCTACATCAAAGAACTCAGAACCTTTGAAGCTTTTAAATAACTCCCAACGACTATATTCGAACGGGAAGCTGATGGATGGATATATAACAGCTAAAGATTCAAATAAGAAGAGTTGTTGACTCAGAGTGAGTCATACTGAGCTTAACAGAGTAAAGGTCTCAGTGGCAGTGAGACTACCATAGAAGGGGTGAAACACATCTGATGAGGGTCTTTAACTGCTAAAGACTTCACTTAACACGAAAGAGAATGTCAATAGAGTGGTATCTGAGCTAAGAGTCGTAAGGCCAAGAAAATAAGAACTAGAGTGGCAGATCTGAAAGCAGACCTCCAAAGCCACTCTATGTTTCACCATGAAAAACTTTAGCTGATGAGAAGAAGATGCAGAGCAAAATCTGCACACAAGTCAACAAGTGTTTAAAGGTCGGCAAGTACTAGAAGAAGTCTACCTGATATGCAAGACTTAACAGTTCCTTAGTGGTGAAACTGTGTTATGCTAAAATTAGATGAAGTCAAGCATCAACAACAAAGATCAGCTGCACCAAGGAGATGAATCAGACTGCTATGTACTCAACGATGTCAAGCTTAATGTACATCTTAGCAGTCCATCAGTTGTGATCAAGTCTCAATGCTGAATGCCATACGATCACAAGAAGCTGCTAAGTACTAGAAGATGAACAAGCTAAATGTCATCTTAGCAGCTCAACAACAACAACAAACAAACCAACAACCAGGGCCTGGGGGGTCCTTGTCTTCGTGACTAAATCAAAGTCAAGTCTGCTGGGCTTACTGAGTACTGGAGGGTATAAGAAATTCTAAGTCTGCTAGGCTTAGACTACAGTTTCCAAGTCTGCTGGGCTTGAAGAGTTCTTAATGAACTACAGTTCCAAGGTTGCTGGCCTTGAAGGAATCTTAGTGATTAAGGGTTACCCTTTCCTTAGTGGAATCCTTGCTTTTTGAAGTAGAAGAGTGGAGTAGGAGCATTTAGTCTCTGAACCACTTAAAACCCCTGGTGTCATTTACCTTATGTCATTTACATTCTGCACTATAACTGATATAACTGCTTACAACTAATCTAACATTAGAACTATTTTTAACTAGATATTCTTGAAGGGGATCTTAACCTATTCTGCTATGCATAGTATGATTCTTCTATGTGTCATCTTCTAATTACTTAGCAATACAAAAAAATAAAAAAGCTTTTAAAATTAAAAAGGATCTATTCAAACCCCACTTCTAGATCTATTGTGTGCCCCTGGGAACTAATAATTGGTATCAAAGTAGGTTCTCTCGCTGTATCCAAAAGCTAACGCTTTGAGTTTGGTCTGCGACATAAATAAGTTCTAAACTTAGTATTAGTGGTAAGTCACTTCTGAATGAAGATAAGCTCACAAGTTAAAAATTGTACGTACAGGTAAATATGCATATACAGCTGAAGCTATCCAGATTGGTCCCTGTCCTTAAATGCAATTGCAATCAGGACAATCGCTGTCCATAGCTAATCAGCAGTCTGCAGCCTATTGATGGGAAGTCAAGATAAAGCATGAACAAAGAATCTTACGTCCACTGTTCTAAAAGATGAAATGCCTATACACGCTATGAGATGTTTATCTAAATGAGAAAGACGAATTCTTCAAATATGTGTTTGGCTAAATCCATGAATCTGAACCTTGAGGTTCGAGGGCGTCAAAGAATTCAAGTTGCCAAGACTTTCCTCTACTCATAACTCCAAGACTCTACTTGATAGATCTAAGGCCATATGGGGCAACAAAAGTTATTATTGAAAATATAAAGATGTGCACAGCAATGCCTCATATCATTATGTAGATAAACAGGACAACTAACTATCAAGAAACTAACAGTGTCAAAGTATGTATCCTCGTCAATATATACATACATCATAATGCATCACCTTATGTGCTATAACAGTATTCTATCAAAAGATCATTTTCTTCCTAAAAAGGGAAAAGAGAGAAAGTACATTTGAGGTTGGAAACTATTTGCTGAAAAACTTTCTCTCCATCTATGTTTTAAGTTAAAAATAAATTTTTGAAAGAAATATGATATATGCCTTAAGTACATTACAATCTAAGAAGTTTAAGTTTCTCGACCTTTGCTAATGGGTTGGTATGTTTGTAAATTCATACAAACCAATGTTTTGTGTTTTTGATAAAACATAAAGTGTGATCAACACTACAGGTGTATCTTGAAGGTTCTTGGAAACTGGTCAACTCCATGAACCAAAAAGATGCAAATAATTAATAGAGCTGATCCTCACTCTGTAATATTCAAAATCTGTGAACATAGCAAAAAACAAAGGGTGTAAAAACCAAACAAAAAGATTATCATATCAAAAATGTTTAATCATACACACACTCACAATCATGCATTATACTTGTCATTAAATCTAAAATTGATATATGTATGAATATGATTGTTGATGCTTATATGATGAAAATCCAAAAAGTATGAGGAACTAGAGTTTTTGTGAAAACTAACCTAGCAGGACCCAAATAGCCATGGGTACCAAGATATAAATTAATTTAACCAACAGGTACTTGGTTTATCTGACCTCACTGAGGAAAACTGAAGCACATGCTTCAGTCACAAAGTTTCTACGAGCTAAAAGTTCAAAGATCCCTCAGCAATGCTTTCATTCATGGTCATCCAATGCCAGAGAGCTTGCTCCTGAAGATTTGATGTGTCCCTAAGAATGAATATCTCATGAGCTTAAATGGATTTCAAAATCCTTAGTACGATCATCATTATACTTTAAAAGGAAGCTAGCTATTCATGTCAAGAAGTAACAGACCTTCCATGCTTATCCATGAAAAGCATATCATCTCAAAAGGAACATCAATAAAGATTATATCAAGGGATCATCAACCAATGGTGATGAAGTATGAATCATAGAAGTAAAACTCTACGAGTACAGATGATGCTAAAGTCTTAATGATAGAAACTACGTTCGTAGTGTCTAGTCAGCAAATCGTGGAGTAACCAATTCTAAAGAAAATACTCTATGATAAAATGGAGCTGATTCAACCATGAAGATTCCAGCTAGAATGAGATATGCAAGGCAACCTTACTTATGTATGAATAGAAGAGTAGCCCATCTTTCTCTAAGATGATAGTATAAACTATGGGGGAGCAGTGATCTGCTAAGTCTAGCAGCACTCAAATTGAAAAGGAGCACAGTGGAGAAAAATCTTTAGATCTCCCAAACAATAAAGGTAGCTATACTTGATGACAAGGGAAGAGTAACTGAAGATATATATGTGGTGAAGATTAAGGAGAAAAAGAAGAAGTGAGATTCTTGCTAAAATTTTAGAGATAAGCTCGGAAGACAGGTCAACCTCTCTTACATATCTGATGACCACTCCACGAAGAACCAGTTCACTGCTGTTAAATTCCTAAAGCAGAAGCTTATCCAAACAACCACATCCAATTTACAGAGTCCCAAAACTCTGTGGCTGATGAACCAAATAAGTCTTCATCCCTAGTAGTAACATCCCAAAACGTGCTATTGATAACCATATCATTCAACTACCCTATTCGTAGAGTATCTACGATCAAACTTCTGATCGTGGATTAAGAGTGTGCTAACTCAACAATCGCAGTCTACAAACACCTCTTCAATACACTCCTGACCATACATATTGAAGAGCTAAAAGCACCTTAATCTCTCTCACTTACATATACCAACATCAAAGTATATCCAAAGTTGGTAAGTAAACTCTATGGCAGAGAAGCCTACTGTGATTACATGTTGACCACCAAGTCTAAGGAGTCCTTCTTCTAATAAGCGCCTCAGAGACAAACCTAGCCCTAAGTTTATACTAAGAGGCCAGCCTTTTCTGAGCTACCTTAACCCAGAAGAAGTG
This sequence comes from Panax stipuleanatus, assembly GCA_020205555.1. Taxonomy (NCBI): domain Eukaryota; kingdom Viridiplantae; phylum Streptophyta; class Magnoliopsida; order Apiales; family Araliaceae; genus Panax; species Panax stipuleanatus. The sequence goes on along the minus strand of CM035117.1, from coordinate 50,125,373 downwards.
CTGATATAGAATGCATCACAAGGACCTCTGCAGAAGCATATAGTTGTCCCTCAGAAGAATTCAAGCTGTTGATGAATCATGCAACTCCCAGTTAGAGATTAATGAAGAATCATCTACTGCAGTATGAGTACAAATGATGATCGTTGAGTTGACAAAGAAATCATGGAGTACTAAACTATGTCACCAGGCTACTCCACGAACTGAAGAAGTCAATGATCAACTAATAGGAAGTCAAATCTGAAAAGCTGATCTGTTATGAGAAGTTACAGATAGTGACATATCGTGCTCGTACACCTGTCTTATTGAAAAGTAAAGGGAACAGTTGTAAATGAAAATTCAAATCTGTGGCAGTTACACTTATAAGAAACTACCAAAAAGCTACAAGTCTCTCTATTCCATCTTCCCTCTTTGAATACAAAACCCTAAATACCTTACAAAAGCCTATAATCTCTCAAACCTCTAGCCATACTCAAATTGCCCTCAAATACCTCCTGCAATACTCCTGAAGTCAAACACACATATATTTCTAACCCTTCAAATGGAAGATTGGCGTGTCATCACGAGAATTCAAGTTGGTTCTAAGAGATTCAAAAAATCAAAAAAGAAGTTCAGGGACATTCTTGTTCTCGTGAAGAAGGCTGGGCTTTTCGAATGCCTTGAATCGAACACCCTTATTTATGCCGACCAGGTGAATGAGTTCTATTCAAATACAACAATAGATTTTGGGCTTCTATCTACAAAAGTTAAAGGAATAAATTTGAAGATACGAGCATTAGACATCAATCAATGTCTAGGGTTTCCTGAACAGGGTCTGAAAAATCTAGAAGAAGTCGACATTGAAGAAGGAAAAAGGGTAATGCGCTAAAAGAGAAACCCAAATCTGAAAGACATGAAGAAGAACGAGTTTCCTGAGGAGTTTGAATTTCTTGCTGAGATTACAAGGAAGTGTAACTTGAACAAAGATACTGCACATGATAATGTAAGCGATTAGCAACTAAGAGTCATGTCTGCTATTGTCTTTAAGCAGCAAATCAACTTTGGAGCGATTCTGTTCGACCTAATGTCTAGATGGCTAGAAAAGCTAGAGAAGAAAAAGTCAACAGGTAAACCTCTCACAAAGGTTTTCCATGGAAGATTCTTGAGCATCATCTTGAAGAAGAAACTGAAGAACAAGATAAGGGATGATAAGGGAGAACCCCTTAATATTCACAAGGTGATGTCTCCAAAATTGTTTGACAACTGGAAGAAAAATCCCATGGAGAACAAGAAGCTGAAAACGTCTGTCAGCAGCAGCAAAGGCACTTCGAAGAAAAGGAAGGCAAGCAATATAAAGGATGAGCTCTCTCATTCTGATGATTCCAAAGCTCCAGAGTCCACTTCTATAAAGTCATACAAGAAGAGAGCCAAGGTTGTGAGAAAATCACCAGAGATCCCCTCAAGAAATTCTTCTACTAATAAAGAGGAATCAAAATCAGAAGAAGAAAAAGTACATGGATCTCCTATTGCTGAACCACCAAGAAGAAGAAGGAGCAATCGACTACTTCTCTAACCAGGCCTTAAGAAGAAAGAAGGATCTTCAGTAAAGATCATTGATCTCCGTGATGATGATGATGATGATGATGATGATGATGATGAGACTATGGAAGAAGATACAAATGGCAAAAGGATGATGATTTTTGACAGCTCCAACAATGATGAAAATGAAAAGACTGCAAATGGATCTGAATCAGAAGAGGAAGATAACACTGAATCTATGGAGATGTTGAAGACTAAAGAGCAAGGAATGAATAGTGAGTCTATAAAAGCTAGCTCAATAGAGGGTGGTGGAAATGAAGATCATATGAAGGAATCTAATGATGAGTTAGTTGAAATGAGCTTGCACCAGTCTGACTCTAGATCAATAAATGAAGGAATGGGAGCAGACTCAAGCTTTGAAGATCAAGGATCAGCAAACTATCATGTTCCTTCTCCTGGAAATAATCAAAGAAGAATAGTGGTGGAAGTCTTTGATGAACCACAAGGTGTGATACCAGGAAGATGGCTAAACCATAGAAATGAATGACTCAGTGTAGTAAGGATGTCCACAGACGATCTACTCAACAATTTTCAAGAGATGGACTTGGACCTTACAACAGTGCTATATAATTCTGAGAATCGTCTGATAAAGTGGTTCTACCCTTGGATGTCATGGCTGAAGGCCTACACTGCTGATGATGAGAGCTATATAAGCTGGTGTTACTCACATTTTCCTAATCTATAGCTGATCTTGCAAAACTTTCCAAGGGTTAAGTCATTCCCAACCAAGCTAATTAGAGACAGTCTATCGTCAGGCCAGTAACATCAACATTCCCTACTATCTTCTAAAAAGCTTAGATGGTGGAAAGATCACATCAAAGTCTAAGATCGTAGAGTCCTTACACTCTACAATTGCAAGTGATCAAGCTCACCCTGACAAGTCAAACTCTACTCCAACAATCCCCTCTGATATCCCATCTTCCTCCAACAGCAATTGGTATTCAAATCTCTTTGAGATTCTGACTACCTTTGAAAACATCTCTAAAAGTGAGAAACGTGGTGTCCAACCAGCTGCTCAAATTCTTTAAGAGAAAGAGTTACTGAAAAACTCTAAAGAATTGGTTGAGAAATTCTCTTACATTGCTGAAGAAGCTAAGAGTATGACAGGAGGAGAAAACACTTAGTTCAACAGAAAGCTTCATGCAACTATCTCAGATATATCTCTCAAGCTTCAACAGAGAGATCAAATCTATCTGAAATCTATAAGGGATCAAAAGAGAGAAACTCTGCAAATTTAGAAGGAAAATGAAGAATCTATTATGTCTCTCTTTGAGAAAATTGGCACTCTCAACCAGTCTCTTTCCATAAAGCTACAGCTCAGCCAACAGGAAATCAAGATTGAATTTGGCAACACATCTCACCTGATTCAGCAGCTTATGTCCACTGTTAAGCATCTCTCTCAATTGATTGATGACAAAAAAGGGGAGAAAAAGAGGCACTCAAGGAGGCACTACTCAAAGAGACGAATGAAGATAGAGGAGAAAAGCCAAAGCAGAAGAGCAAAGGAGCTGAAAGGAAAGTAGAAGAAGAAAGCAATGGAGTCATCATCTGAGAGGGAGATGAAGCAAGATGAATCCATAAAGATAAGATCTAAAGGGGAGCCAAAAGAAGATGAGGCAATGAAGCTATCATCTGAGGGGGGAGCATGAACTAGAAGAACAAACAAATGATTAGCTGCAACAGAAAGAGCATCCAGAAGATATACAAAGTGCAAGCAATGAAAAGAGAAGGTACATCTCTAACTGTAATAGTATGTTCTGGATCCAAGACTTAGATTACCTTATCATTTGTTAGTTAAATATTCGTCAATAACATTCATATTATCTGTTCTAGTAATACTGCAGCTCACTGTATATTAAGATTCATTCATCTCATACATATGCATTTAATATTTTTGTCATAATCAAATAGGGGGAGATTGTTAGGAATATGCATGAGAATGTTATTCCTCTTTATATAGGATTTGATTATGAACTTAATAAACGATTATGTAAATATGTCTGCATTAATAAAAGTTGTAAAGTCCTTAATAGATGATAGATAATTTGTACAAGAACTTAGATTAAAAACATCAAATATGTTAGGCTGATCCTACATGAATGAACAGCTTTGTGAAGTCATTCAAAAGATTACAATGTACAAGGACTATGAATAGAAAGATCAAGCTTGTTAGGTTGATCTTATAAAGTGTAATAGACATATTCATCTGATCGTAGAGCACTGCACCAGCCATCACAGTCTATCAAGAGAGTTGAGGCAGAATCATAGTCTATCAAGGCAGAATCATAGTCTATAAAGATAGCCTCTCTCGGAGTCATAGTCTGCCAAGAAGTTCACTCTCGAGAACATAGAGACAGCCTGCCAAGCGCCTACCGAGCCAAGTCAAGAATCTTATGCTTCACTCGAAATCGTGGATTCTATTGGTAGTCCAAGGTAAAATTATATTCTGACAAGCCAGTCAAGATATTGCAGATGTCAAGGTAGAAATCATAGTCTGTCATATGAACTACTCTTAGAATCGCAGAATACACTCGGAGTCGTAGATTCTACATATCGCCAATGGGCAGAATCGTAGTCTGCAGAACTAGAGCCAAATCATAGTCAGTCAAGTGCTCACAAGCCTAGGAAGAATCGTAGAGTACTATATGATTCTCAACAGATGAGCATTCCTGAAGTGTACACAAAGATCCCACTCTCTGGTAAGAGTAGTCAAGTTTTAGAATGCAGTTTACTTGAAGAGTATCAAAGAGCATTCTCTGAATGGCCTGCAAGAGAACAAAAGATCGAAGCACCAACTCTATCAGCAAGGCTAATTGGGAAGTGAAGAGTCATTCAGGAGAAGTCTTCTACAAATGCTCGTCAGAAGAAAATAATTATAGTGTCTGTCAAACAAACAGAAGACAACGATCGTAGTGTTGACTACAACGATCGTGGTGTTTGCCAACAAGCAGCAGAGACTGATAAAGAACCTACAAAGATAATGGCTAACCTATAGAGGATAGACGTAAAGAATTGTCTATGCTCAGCCCCACTATGAAAAGTGACCAAAAGATAACAGGGCAGAAAGTTAAGGAAGTTGAGCATAACAAATCAGAAAAGTCTTGTAAACCAAAGGGCCAGAACAGTCAGCCAAGTTATCAGTTCCTGATGCGAGTTAAGGCAAGAAGAATCTTAGAGCAGACTGTAAAAGCTAAGTGCAAGATGGTTCTATATCGTCAATTCACATAGCACTCTCAAAATCGTAGTGTTGTCAAAGTCAGTCAACTTGCAACTTTCATAGATAAACTACGACCAAGCATATGATCGTCAGCATCAGAATCATAGAGCTCATTCATCTGATTATTGAGACTCAACAATATCTCAATATGAAGACTAACAAACAAATGTTGCTGATTGAGAGTACCAATGCACTCACCAACATCCTTGGTTCGAATCGAGGAAACAAAAAGGAGAAATAAAGGTGACTACCAACCTGACTACTGAAAGTGACATTTCAGAAGTGTTAGGTGGAACAGTAGATTGATGTGTCAGGAAAGTCAAAAATAAGTTGTCACGTCAACTCAGCATGTCTACATCAAATAACTCAAAACCTTTGAAGCTTTTCAAATAGCTCCCAATGGCTATATTCCAACGAGAAGCTGATGGATGGATATATAACAGCTGAAGCTTCAAAAGAGAGGAGTTGTTGACACAAAATAAGTCCTACTAAGCTTAACAGAGTAAAGGTCTCAGTGGCAGTGAGACTACCATAGAAGGAGTGAAGCACATATGATGAGGGTCTTTAACTGCTAAAGGCTTCACTCAACACGAAGGAGAATGCCAATAAAGTGGCATTTGAGCTAAGAGTCGGAAGTCCAAGAAGACAAGAGCTAGAGTGGCAGATCTGAAAGCAAACCTCCAGAGCCACTCTACGTTTCACCATGAACAACCTGAGCTAAAGAGAAGAAGATGCAGAGCAGAATCTGCACACAAGTCAACCAGTGTTTAAAGGCTGCTAAGTACTAGAAGAAGTCTACCTGATATGCAAGACTTAGCAGTTCCTCAGTGGTGATAGTGTGTTATGTTAAAATTAGATGAAGTCAAGCATCAACAACAAAGATCAGCTGCACCAAGGAGATGAATCAGACTACTATGTAGTCAAGGATGTCAAGCTTAATGTACATCTTAGCAGTCCATCAGTTGTGATCAAGTCTTAATATTGAATTCCATACAATCACAAGAAGCTGTTATGTACCAGAAAATGAACAAGCTGAATGTCATCTTAGTAGCTCAACAACAATAACAAACAAACCAGCAACCAGGGCCTGAGGGGTCCTTGTCTTCATGACTAAATTAAAGTCAAGTCTGCTAGGCTTGCTGAGTATTAGAGGGTACAAGAGATTCTAAGTCTGCTGGGCTTAGTATACAGTTTCTAAGTCTGCTGGGCTTGAAGAGTTCTTAGTGACCTAGAGTTCCAAGGCTAATGGCCTTAAAGGAATTTTAGTGATTTAGAGTTACCCTTTCCTTAGTGGAATCCCTGCTTGTTGAAGTAGAAGAGTGGAGTAGGAGCATTTAGTCTCTGAACCACTTAAAACCCCTGGTTTTATTTACCTTATGTCATTTACATTCTGCACTATAACTGCTGTAATTGCTTACAACTAATCTAACATTAGAACTATGTTTAACTTGATATTCTTGAAGAGGATCTTAACTTATTCTGTTGTGCATAATATGATTCTTCTATTTGTCATCTGCTAATTACTTAGCAATAAAAAAGAAAATTAAAAAATCTTTTAAAATTAAAAAGGATCTATTCAACCCCCCTTCTATATCTATTTTGTGCCTCTAGGAACTAACAGTACATTATGTTGGTAGTTATCCTCGGCCACCAAACCTATACCAAAACACTTACAATCTGGCGACAAGAAACCATCCCAATTTTTCATGGAGCAATAATCAGAATTAGCAAAAAGCTCCACGATACTTTACTTTTACTTTATTACTTGTTGACCACGTATACTTGTGTGTTGTGCGTAATTAGATTTTACCCAACATCTACACTAAGGAATCAATCACATCATTAGAAAAACCTCACTAATATCACTCAGGTACCTCATGACATTATAAATATTAAACTGCATCTTTTCTTCATCAAATTCCATCGTTAACGTCCCATTATGCACATCGACCATGGTTCTTGCTGTTTTCAGGAATGGTCTTCCTAACAAGATGTGGAAAGGGTTTGGTGATGTATCATCCTCCATGTCCACAATGTAAAAATCTACATGAAAGATTAGTTCGTACACCTGCACTAAGAGATCTTCAATTACCCATTAGAGATAAGTGTTAATATGATCTGCCAATTGAATAATCACACCAGTATTTTTCAAACGACCTAGATTTAAGGAAGCATAAACAGATAAAGGCATAACATTAATTGAAGCTCCTAAATTTAGCATAGCTTTTTTAAATCTAGTGTTTCTTATTTTGCATGGGATTGTGAACATTCTTAGATCTTTACATTTAGGAGGCATTTTTCTTTGGAGGACAATAGATACATTTTCCCCAACTGTGACTCTTTCATTATTTTGAAATTTTCTCTTATTAATGCATAATTCTTTTAAAAACTTAGCATACCATGGCACTTATTTAATTGCATCAAGGAGAGGGATGTTCACTTCTACTTTCCTAAAAATATTCGGAATTTCTTTTTCTTGTTCATTTTTCTTTGAAGTTTTAGAATTTCTAGGAGGAAAGGGAAGAGGAACATTCTTAAGCTGAGTAAGAGGGTTAGGTTGTGCCTTTGATTTTTCTATTTCCTCATTGGCTTCTTCCTCCTCAAACTCGACGGTGGTTGTTGGTGCATCCATTTGTTTCCAACTCCGCAAAGTCCTGGCCCTTGCATTCTCCTTTGGATTTATAACAGTTTGTGGCAGTAGCTTCCCTTAACCTTGGGAGTTCAATCGCCCGACTGTGGTAGCAAGTTGACTCATTTCATTCTCCAAACTATGGATGGAAGATCTTGTCTCTTGTTGGAACTGTTGTGTCTGAGTCATGAATGCTTTGAACATGTCTTCAAGGGATGTTCCAGAATTTGCCGAAGCTGCTGGTTTGGGGTTATATTGTGGTTGAGTGGGCTGGAAACTTTGTTATTTGGTTTACGAGAACCCTTGCACTGGTGGCCTATTTCCATAACTCAAGTTGGGGTGGTCCCTCCATCCTAGGTCGTATGTATTAGAATATGGGTCATATTTCCTCTGCAGTTGTGCTTGGTAATTTCCCATTGTATTAGCTTGTTGTGCAGTCTCATCCTCTTGCAGTGTAGGACATGAATCTGTGGTATGTCCTGCCATTAAGCATATTTCGCAAACCTTTTCAACCAACAAATTTTCTCCAGCCAGTTATCTAATCATAGAAGTTAGTTTAGAAATCTGTTGACCATGATCACAAGTGCTCACCTCGCTTACCCTTACTGGTGAATGAGTCATTCTAGTACCATATTGTTGTGAGCTTGCAGCCATGTTGGCAATTAGATTCTTTGCAGCCACTAGGGTATTGTCAACCAGTGCTCCTCCACTAGCTGCATCGATCATGCTTCTATCCATTGGCACTAATCCTTTATAGAAGTACTGGATTAGGTGTTGTTAGTCTATTTGATGTGATGGACAGCGGGAAAAGATCTTTTTAAATCGTTCCCAATACTCATATAGCGTCTCTCCAATGATTTGTCTAATCCCACAGATCTCCTTCCACACATTTACTACTGTGACACCCCTAAATTCGGGTACTTCGTTTTCACATGATTTGGTGTTCACTTTCTAATATAACATACATCTACCCAATGAATAATGCAAAGTAACTACAACTTAAATTAAAATAAATAAATCTCCCTTACAACAAGGGTTACAACCTTTGTAAAATAAATCCGGGGTTACTCTAACCCTGATATGAATATAACAAAGTGCGGAAATAAAAATATAACATTCAAGTCTTATTACAATCATTCTAAATTAAATAAAACAAGTCTTCACTTGCTTTGCTTTCCCTTGCCCTTACTCGTAGACGAAGCATCAGCGTTATCAACCTTAACTAAAATTGTTATTTAATGCAAGAGTGAGCAACCCACAGCTCACTGGAGTTTAACAATAATATAGACATGAAAGGATATCTTTCAAAGAATCTGAATAAGATGATTCGCTTCAACAATAAAGAATTGAATAATAATTCCTTCATCATAATTACAATTCAATATAGAATTTATCTGAGGGTCATAAGACCTTTGAACTCTTGTCCTAGGTTATAAATATTTCTATTTAAACTTTTAACAGTCAATAAGACTATGGACCTTAACTCGTACTTAGGGGGATCAGCCCTTTGTACCATGTATTGTGCACAAACATCTTAACGCTATGCGTAGTAACCTCCCCTAATAATTAGGGTTGTTCAACTCAGTAATTTGAATTCAAGTCCGCACCAAAGAAAGTTTGGTTTGGATAAGCTTACAAGGAAATTTAGAATTCACGTTCATCAACTAAGGATTAGTTGAATCGACTTTCAATAATTCATTAATAAAATAATTATGAACTAACATATGCTTTATAATCAACTTAAAGCATTTAAAATAATAACTGTGTCTTACTTGAACAATAAGTTAAGATCATTTCAATTAAATAAACAATTGTCCAATACATAAATGAAAAGGACATTCTCAATAATGAATATATGAACTCAAGATATTGTATAGAATTAACAAGTTTAAGGTTAGAAGACTTGCATAAATATTAATACAAGATCAGGGTTTAGAAAACTTGCATAGAATTAACGAGTTTAGGGTTTAGAAAATTTGCCTTAAGCGCAAACTACTTAACTCAACCACGTACTTAAACACTTCCTATACACATTCAATTATAATAATCTAAATTAGTTAATACATAACTAATTCAAATAAGTGGTTAACCCTCACGGTTAACTCACTCTAATTAAATAAATAATAATAATTAACTATCACATAGTTAATTACATCACTTACATATTCACATAATTAAATTAATTATGTAGTTAACTAAATTATAATTAAACAATTATAATTCAAACACTTAATCAAATTATAATTACCATTTAAATTATAAATAATTATAATTTAAAATCAATTAAACTACATCATGCATTTATAATTATATAATTTATAATTAATCATGTATTTATCAATTATAATCAATAATTAATTAAACTATAACATGTATTATAATTACACAATTTATAATTAATCATATAATTATCAATTTAAAATCCACAATTAAACATGCATTTATTAAATTATAATTACTTAAATTATAATTTAAATTAACATCTAATTAATTACAATAAATCAACTTCTATACATTATAATTTCATAAATTATAATTTAAATTAAACATTTACTCTTAATTATAATTAAGTAACTTATTTTACAATTAAACAATTATAGTTTATAATTTAAATACTATATTAGGTTTCCTTTTTCTCAAATATGAATTTATCACAATCATATAACAACATGTTATATCATTTAAATATGTGTCCACTATCAATGAATAATTAAACTAAGGCTCAAAAATAATCTGCACAAATAAACTAAAACCACTGCCCAACCACTGTCCACGGCGCAGCTGCGCAGGGGTCGGACCAGAGATGGGCAAGCGACGCAGCTGCGCTGCTTCTGGCCTTGCTGCCGGCGCAGCTGCGTAGTAACTCGGCCAGACGCAGACAGCCACGGCTCTCTACTTTATCGAATAACCCATACAATCCAACAACCGACAATACCAAGCAATACAAACAACATAGGACACATACATGCAACTATACATATGTACAACATGTACTTAAACACAAAAATCACCTAAGTAACAAGAATCAGTGTTTTAAAAACTCAATTTTTGATATTTTCATATAAACTCATACTTTAACAAAATAAGTCACTGTAAATCCAATTCTCAATCAATTTTAACTTATAACACATGTATTCTTTTCATGATTGAGGATATAACATCCTAACAATTCCAATAGGCATATTAAGAACAATTAAATCATAACTTTTACTCTAAAATTCAACCAAATACATGAACTACATATGAACACTATTTTTACACATAAAACTTATTTTTACAGTACTTTGATTTTGAAAACAATCATTAATAGCATACATGTAATGGATTACAACATCCCTCAATTCATGTAATAACAAATTTATCAATTATAATCCCAATTATTTACCAAAAACTCAAGAATACAAAAACTAAAAACAAGAGGTGACTTGTTACCTTAATTCTTGATTAAGCTTTAATAGAGGGTAAGAATAGCTCTGATAATCCTACTTTGATTCTCAGAATTCCAACTCTTCTCCACCTTCTTTGTTAAAAAAATTCACAGTGTTTCCTCTCTTTTCCTCTCTGTCTTCTCTTCTTCTCTTTTCTTAGTTTAGACTTAGGAAAAACTAACGTAGTTTAGGAAAATATAACTGTTACATGATAATATACGTATATAATAGACATAATAACATGCAACGTAACTTACAAATATATAATCTCTAAATTAAATAATTAGCAGTTATAATTTGTTTTGAATTTTAAAAGCCATAAGGTCATGTTTGGCAAACCTTTTATTTAAAAATAGATTTTAGTCACTAAGACCATGTTTGGTAGAAATAGGTTTAAAACAAATACAAGGGCCTTGTTTGGAAAAACAAATTTAAAAATCCTTTTCTTTATTTTAACAAATTATTTAACACATACTTTAATGTCACATTTTAATTAATTAAATATTAATCATCTAATTTAATCAATTAAAATCTAACATCAATTAATCACATAACATTGCCACATAATTATAATTACTCGCTATTTATAATCCATGTAACACTTCATCACATATCTCATCTAATTTAATTATCTCAATTAAATTAGAACTATAATATACATTAATTAAATATTACACATTCATTTAATTAATGTAGAACACTTTATTAAATCACTCCACAAATCACATAATTTATTTATTTAACTCAATAAATAAATCACACAAAATATTTATTTAACTCAATAAATATTTAAAATTAAATATTAAAATCTCAATCGTTACAATCTTCCCTCTTTAAAAGGATTTTGCCCCTAGAATCACACATAAAAAATTTCGTCTATTACATTCTTCCCTCCTTAAAAGGATTCTGTCCCCAGAATCAGTATATAAGGGGTTACACACAACTAAGTAAATAAATGCGAATAAGATTTCATCATAACATCTTCGAGTTCCCACGTAGCTTCTTCAGCACTGTGGTTCCTCCAGATTACCTTAATAGAAGGTATCACTTTATTCCTAAGTACTTGTTCCTTTCTATCAACTATTTGAATAGGCACTCCTTCATACGTTAAGTCTTTATCAAATAGCAAAGGTTCATATTCTATTACATGTTTATAATCGTGCTTGTAGGGTCTTAACACAGAAATATGGAAGACATTATGTATATTCTCGAGCTCCGAAGGTAATGCAATCTCGTAAGCAACCTCGCCCACCTTTCGTAGTACCTCAAAAGGTCCAATAAATCGGGGACTCAGCTTCCCCTTCTTACCGAATCGAATTTTCCCTTTCCAAGGAGATACCTTCAGGAAAACGAAACTTCCTGGTAAGAATTCTCGATTCTGTCGATGTAAATCGGCATACTTCTTTTGTCTGTCTTGAACAGCAACTAATCTCGTTCTGATCAGCTTCATAATTTCGACAGTTTGTTGTACCAATTCTGGTCCCAACAATTGACGTTCACCGACTTCATCCCAGCACAAAGGAGTTTTGTATTTTCTGCCGTATAATGCTTCGTAAGGCGGCATGCCAATACTCGCATGATAACTATTGTTGTAGGTGAACTCCACCAATGGTAGATGATCCTCCCAACTACCTTTGAAGTCCATCACACAAGCTCTCAGCATATCCTCAAGCGTCTGAATAGTTCTCTTGCTCTGTCCATCAGTCTGAGGATGATACGCTGTACTCATTCGCAATTGCGTTCCCATACATTCTTGCAAACGCTTCCAAAAATTAGACGTAAAACTCGGATCTCTGTCAGGCACAATCGACACTGGAACACCGTGTCTAGAAATAATTTCCTTGACATATAACTTTGCTAGCTTATCCAGGTTATACTTAACCCTGATCAGCAGAAAGTGGGCTGACTTCGTCAGTCGATCCACTATAACCCATATCGCATCAAATCCCTTCTGAGTCGCTGGAAGACCTGCCACGAAATCCATCGTGATATGCTCCCACTTCCACTCTGGAATTTCTAATGGTTGCAGCAGTCCACTTGGTCTCTGGTGTTGTGCTTTGACTTTCTGGCATGTTAAGCACTTCGCAAGGCATTCAGCAACGTCCCTCTTCATATTCGGCCACCAGAAATGATGCCTGAGATCCTGGTATATCTTTGTACTCCCAGGGTGAATAGAATATCTAGAACTATAAGCTTCGCTCAGAATCTCCTCTTTGACCTCTGGTACTGGCGGTACCCATATTCTACCTTCAAATCGTAACAGACCTTCATTATCAATTTTGAACTTGAACTCTTCGCCAACGGTTATCGTCTCTCGTACTTTCCCGCATTCTTCATAGTGAAGTTGTGCTTCTTTCACCTTGTCTACTAGAGTAGAACCAGTGGTTACTTGAAACAACATCTCATCCGATTCCTTCGGAAACTTCACTACCAACTCCAATCTAGTCATTTGTTCTATTAACTGATCCTGATCAATTAACACGTTCATCTTCTCCCGACCTTTTTTGCTCAAAGCGTCTGCAACAACGTTAGCTTTACCCGGATGGTAAAGTATCTCAAAATCGTAGTCTTTAATCAGTTCCAACCATCTTCTTTGGCGCCTGTTCAAATCCTTCTGGGTAAATATATACTTCAGACTCTTGTGATCTGTGTATATTTCACACTTCTCTCTATATAAGTAGTGCCTCCAAATCTTTAGGGCAAACACTACTGCCGCCAATTCTAGATCATGGGTCGGATACCTCTTCTCATAATCTTTCAGCTGACGTGACGCATAGGCAATGACTTTGTCGCTCTACATCAACACACAGCCTAATCCTTTATGTGAGGCATCGCTATATACTACGAAATTCCCCGAACTATCCGGTAAGGACAATACAGGCGCAGTGCTCAGCCTCTTCTTCAACTCCTGAAAACTTTCCTCACATTTCTCCGTCCAAACAAACTTAATTATTTTACGAGTCAAATTCGTCAATGGAGTTGCTATTCTAGAAAAGTCTTGGATAAATCTACGGTAATAACCTGCCAATCCCAAGAAACTCCTCACTTCAGACGGCGTCTTCGGCTGTTCCCAACTCATAACAGCTTCAACCTTCGACGGATCCACCAAAATACCATCCTTGTCGATCACGTGGCCAAGAAATTGCACACAGTCCAATCAGAATTTGCACTTCGAGAATTTAGCATAAAGTTTCTCTCATCTCAGGGCTTCGAAGGTTAGTCGTAAGTGTTCAGCATGCTCCTCCTCGGTCTTGGAATAAAACAGGATGTCATCTATGAACACTACCAGGAACTTGTCCAGAAATGGCTTGAACACCCTATTTATTAAGTCCATAAATGTAGCTGGGGCATTCCTGAGACCAAATGACATCACCAAGAACTCATAATGACCATATCGAGTCCTAAAAGCTATTTTAGGTATATCTTCCTTCCTCACCTTCAACTGATGATACCCGCTTCTCAAATCGATTTTCAAGAAGTACCTCGCACCCTTCAGTTAATCAAACAAGTCATCTATCCTAGGTAAAGGATACCTATTCTTGATCGTAACTTTATTCAACTCCCTATAATCAATGCAAAGATGCATCGATCCATCTTTCTTCTTAACAAACAAAACAGGCACTCCCCACGGCGAAACGCTCGGTTGGATATACTTCTTGTCCAGTAATTCTTGTAGTTGAACCATCAGTTCCTTCATCTTGACTGAAGCCATTCGATACGGAACCTTCAAAATTGGAGCAGTTCCCGATGCTAAATCGATCACGAACTCTGTCTCCCTATCCGGCGGAAGTCCTGGCAAATCGCTCGAAAAAACGTCTACAAATTCCTTAACTACCGATATTTCCTCCACCTTCGAGCTTTCCTTATGCCTATCTGTTGGGTTTGTACGAAATCGTGACGCAATCAAATTGCAAAAATTAGCGGAAGCATGGTATATCAGAGTTTAAAAAAAATTTCTACAAAACCATTACCCGGATCATCCTTTATGCAAATTATTAATTTAAAACGATAAATAAGAAGTTATGGAATCATACCCTTGTAGAACGAAGCTTCCACAGGTACTAGTTCAACTCCTTGTTCTTCGTGATCTCCTTGAATTTTCGGGTTAGATTCCTTTCTTTGATCAACGTTAGCCACCCAAGTGTTTGGCCTCTAGAGGTGATCCACCAAGGAAGATGAATTATCAAGAAGGAGGGTGTTTGGCTTAACCTTAGTTTTCTATCCTCTATAGAAAAGGAGTACTCTCCAACAATTGGAATTACATCAATCTAATATCTATTATAAGACTTCTCTTATATAGACATTGGTCAACCCTTCTAATCCTATTAGACATGGGATTTCTTTTAATTAATTAAACTCTTTTAATTAATTTAGGCTTCCCACCACATGGGAATAATTAATTAAATTCATTTAATTAATTTGTCTCCTAATCTTATTAGGAATAAATGAGAGTACTAAATATTAAATTAATTACTAAACTCCTTTAGAAATTAAAATAATAATAATTGTAATAATATTAATAAGACTCCTCTTATTAATTTATATTTAATATTTCCAAAATATTAAATAATAAACAGTAAGCTATTTAATTTATTCTATCACCATAGATTAAATTAATTATACTTAATGCATTATTACGATTATGCCATTACCTTCTTAAATAATTATTCTTCCTTTTATGTTGTGACCCTTTAGGTTCTCCATATTAAACCGGTTGTGAATAAATCAATTAAAACAATTTTAATCTTATTTAAATAAATAAATTAAACTAATAATTTATTTAAATAAATAATATTTATTCTACAATAGGGATAAGCCTCCCTAGCGATCAACGACTTTCCAGATAATATAGATTTCAACATTAATCAAAAAGAACCTGTGAGTAAATAGTTACCGTACAATTCAATCCTTCCACCATACAATGTCCCAATTAAATATAAGACATGGATTTACTGTCAAGTCTTATTTTATTTAATTATATGTATTTTGATTAGAAAATGCACAACTCCAAATAATGCAAATTAGAAACTCCTTTCTAATTTCATTTCACCTTGGCCAAGGATTCCTGGGTTGTCATTTAACGAATCACATAGGACATATCTCCTCTTTTACTAGAGGTGGTAGATTCTTTATTGATCATTCATTATCTCCATATGTAACTCATTATACCCAAGCATACCCTATATATGCCTTAAAAGGTCTTAAGGAATAAGTCAAAGTATAATTTGTTACATACAAGATACTATGATGATCTCAAGTCCAAGGATTACTTGTACTACTATCACATTAGGAATTCCTATTGACAAGCGAGTAAATCTCCATTAGGTATTCCATAGCGAATCACGTTCAGTGAACTTATTCTCCAATAAGCACCTACATACTTGCTTTAGTGTCTCCACACAAATGATCATGAGATCAATCATCCTCATCCAATGAGCAAGCAACATATGTACCAATCTATCCGGATTTACTAATCCCCTTTTTAGTAATCCCACGATTGGAAACTATTTTAGTTTTAAAACTTTCTAAGAATTTAGATCTCATTAGCATGATCATCATCATGATTCTAAAAGCATTGCTTAAAACTATGGGTTATTTACATATTATAAAAACATCAACATGTAGATAATTAAATGCCTTTAATAAATGAATATTTTATTAATAAATAAATAAGATTGTTTACAAAGTACGTGTTTTATCATCATACATGATTGGCTTGTATGCACACTACTATCAATCTCCCACTTGCACTAAAGCCAATCGCCATGGTATCTCATACACATCTTCTCTAAGTGACGATCAAACTGCTGTTGTGTTAAAGCTTTAGTAAATGGATCTGCAATGTTATCTTGAGAGTCTACACGCTCCAAGGTGACGTCTCCTCTTTCAATGATCTCCCTGATCAAGTGAAATTGCCGCAACACGTGTTTAGATTTCTGATGAGACCTGGGTTCCTTAGCCTGTGCAACTGCTCCTGTGTTGTCACAGTAAACGGGAACTGCTTCTCCAATGCTAGGAACCACACCAAGTTCAATTATGAACTTCTTCATCCAAACAGCTTCCTTTGCAGCTTCACTTGCGGCTATATACTCTGCCTCTGTCACTGAATCAGCAACTGTTTGCTGCTTGGAACTCTTCCAACTCACTGCGCCTCCGTTCAAGGTAAAACATACCCCGAAACAGATTTACTGTCATCTTGGTCCGTTTGAAAACTTGAGTCTGTGAAGCCCTCGAGTTTTAATTCAGACCCACCGTAGACAAGAAAAATATCTTTAGTCCTTCTCAAGTACTTTAGGATATTTTTCACTGCCTTCCAGTGCTCTTCTCCAGGATTAGACTGGTATCTGCTCGTTACACTAAGTGCATGAGCAACATCCGGTCTAGTACATATCATACCGTACATGATAGATCCTATTGCAGAAGCATAAGGGATCTTACTCATACGGTCTCTCTCCTCAGGTGTCTTTGGGGCCTGTTTCTTGGAGAGATGTATTCCATGGCTCATCGGCATGAGACCTCTTTTGGAATCTTCCATGCTAAACCTCTTTAGCATCGTATCAATGTACGTTCCTTGGGATAAACCAAGCATCCTTTTAGATCTATCTCTATAGATCTTTATCCCCAAAATATAGGATGCTTCTCCCAAGTCCTTCATGGAGAAGTGTTTAGATAACCAGATTTTAATTGATTGTAGCATAGGAATGTCATTCCCTATCAGTAATATATCATCAACATATAATACAAGGAATGAAATTACGCTCCCACTAACCTTCTTGTACACACATGGTTCATCGTCATTTTTGATAAAATCAAACTCTTTGATTGTCTCATCAAAACGAATGTTCCATCTACGAGAAGCTTGCTTCAATCCATAAATGGATCGTTGCAGCTTACAGACTTGATTTATTCCAACCTTTGAAACAAATCCCTCTGGCTGTGTCATATACACATCCTCCTCAAGTTTTCCATTGAGGAAGGCCGTTTTCACGTCCATCTGCCAGATCTGATAGTCGTTATAAGCTGCAATTGCAAGCAAAATCCGAATGGACTTGAGCATAGCTACTGGTGAAAAGGTTTCATCATAATCAACTCCTTGTCTTTATTTGAAACCTTTGCAACCAGTCGGGCCTTATAGGTCTCCACCTTGCCGTCCGCTCCAGTCTTTCTTTTAAAGACCCATTTACACCCAATAGGCTTAATGCCTTCAGGTGGTGAAACCAAAGTCCATACTTTGTTTTCATACATGGAGTCCATTTCGGATTTCATGGCTTCAAGCCATTTCCCTGAGTCTTTATTACTCATGGCCTGTTCGTAATTCAATGGATCATCATCATTCATGATGTGTACCTCATCGTCATCCTCTATAACGAATCCATACCTCTCAGGTATCTTCGGTACTTTCCAAGATTTACGAACAGGGTGTGGTATAGTAGGTTCTTCTACTTGGTCAGGTACCTGACTTTGATCCGTGGTAATTTGTGGTTCTTGAACTTCTTCAAGATATATCTTACTCCCACTGACCCCTTCATGGATAAACTCCTTTTCCAAGAAGGCAGCATGTTTCGCAACAAACACCTTTTGATCAGTTAGATGATAGAAATAATACCCTACAGTTTCTTTAGGGTATCCCACAAATCTACACTTTTCGGATTTAGTCTGTAGCTTATCATGTTCAAACTTTTTGACATAAGCTGGACAACCCCAAGTCTTAACATGCTTAAGATTTGGTTTCCTCCCCTTCCACATCTCATATGGAGTCTTTGGGACGGATTTGGTAGGTACCTTGTTAAGTAGGTATGCAGCCGTTTCTAGGGCATATCCCCAGAAGGAAATTGGAAGGTCGGTAAAACTCATCATGGATCGAACCATGTCTAACAGTGTTCGATTTATCCTTTCAGATACTCCATTTAACTGTGGTGTACCTGGAGGAGTCCATTGTGAGATTATACCATTTTCTTTGAGACAATTGAGAAACTCACCGCTTAAGTATTCTCCGCCTCGATCTGATCGAAGTATCTTTATACTCTTGCCCGTTTGTTTCTCTACTTCACTTCTGAACTCTTTGAACTTTTCAAATGATTCTGACTTGTATTTCATTAAATACACATATCCAAATCTTGAGTGATCATCAGTGAAAGTAATAAAATAAGAATACCCACCCCGTGCACTTGTTGTCATAGGCCCACAAACGTCTGTGTGAATCAATGCCAACAACTCTGTAACTCTTTCTCCTCTTCCACTAAAAGGAGATTTAGTCATTTTACCCATGAGACAAGATTCACAAGTTGGATATGATTCATAATCGGATAGCTCGAGGAGCCCATCTTTATGCAACTTGGATAATCTTGTTTCATTGATATGACCGAGTCTACAGTGCCACATGTAGGTATAATTAATATCATCTCTTTTTCTTTTCTTAGTTTGTTCAATTTGAAATATATTTTCTTGTAAGTCAAGTGTATAAAGTCCATTTCGCAAATTTCCAATACCATATAAAACATCGTCTTTATAAATAGAACAACTATTGTTCTTTATAACAACGTTAAATCCTTCCATATCCAATACAGAAATTGAAATAATGTTTTTAATAATATTCGGAACATAATAACAATTATTAAGATAAATGGACTTGCCCGAAGGCATTGCTAAATAATAAGTTCCTACAGCTAATGCAGCAACCTTTGCTGCATTCCCCACTCGTAGGATCACCTCATCATTGTTCAGCTTTCTACTTCTGACCAGTCCCTGCACAGTATTACATATGTGAGAACCACAGCCGGTATCCAATACCCAAGTAGAATTATGACTTTCAGAAAAATTAATTTCAATCATAAACAAACCTTGATTGGAAGTCGAAGCTTCTCCAAGCTTCTTCTCTGCTAGATACTTCTTGCAGTTCCTTTTCCAATGTCCCGGCTTGTTGCAATGAAAGCACATTCCTTTAGCTGGTTCAGGTTTCTTTTGTTCCTTTTCTTTCCCCTTTCCCTTAGCCTTCTTGGATTTCTTCTTTTCAGAAGATACCTTAGGTCTCTTCCTTTTATTGGAAGAATCCACCATCAAGATATGGTTCTTCTTGGATGGGAAGTGACCTTCTGCAGTTTTCAGCATGTTAAGCAGCTCAGGCAAGCTGACATCTAGCTTATTCATGTAAAAATTAACCACAAACTGCGAGAAGGTCTCAGGGAGTGACTGCAAGACCAAGTCTTGACTCAACTCCCCATCCATGACGAACCCAAGCTGTCCAAGGCATTCAATCAAATTGATCACTTTCAGGACATGAGTCTCGACGGCAGTACCCTCGGTCATCCGAGATCGGAAGAGCTCCTTAGATATCTCATATCTAGCAGTCCTACTCTGTTCACCATACAACTCCTTGAGGTGAAGCAGCATAGCAGGAGCATCCATTTTTTCGTGCTGACGCTGAAGCTCGTTATTCATGGATGCGAGCATGATGCATTGAGCCACAGATGCATCATCTTGCCACTTATTGAAAGTGGCAATCTCTTCCTCAGAGGCTGTTTCTGAAACAGATTCAGGGACAGTTGAATTTAGGACATAAGAAATCTTTTCAGCAGTGAGAACAATTCTCAGATTTCTTAGCCAGTCCTCATAATTCGGCCCGGTAAGCTTGTTTGCATCAAGTATGCTTCGTAGTGAGATTAGTGATTTAGACATTTTTAAAATTCTGAATGTGAAAAATAACATTTTAGCAAACATTTATTTTATTAATTTTGCATACCAAAATAAATTTACGTCTTTATTTAAATTGGTATCTCCCACTATTTTCATCAAACTATATTACCCTCACTTATATAGTTCGGCAACATCTAATTAAAGATTTGCTAGTGAGAATAAGGATCCCATTTCAAATGTATATAACCTTGTGGATAGCACAACAAGCGATATACAAATAAATAGGTAGACAACTCTTGTCAATTACAACACTATATAACTCCTTTTATTTTGCCTCTTAAATCATAATGGTCAAGTGTGTGCACATCCGAACTAAAATGATTTAAGTTAAGTCCAACCTAGCACTTCCATAAATTCAAAAAAGAAAAATGTTCGTCCTTGTGGATAGCACAACAAGACTAGATCGTTCAATTTTCTTGATAAGCATCAAATGTGATTAATTAACATCTTAAATACGCAATACTCGCCTTGTGGATAGCACAACAAGCTCATATTAAATATTTAATACTCTATTAATTTATCATGCTAGAAGGCGACGTTCGATATTCCAAATATCATTGAACGCTTCAGACTTAATATTATTTCTTTGAGGGGTTTGTTATTATTTGTCTCATCTTGTTTAGCGCGCATGCACATATATATATAAAATACGCGTCATTTTATTAAACATGCGAAGCATGTTTGCATAAAATATAATATATATAATATTTAGCATGCAATATAGAATATTATATTCTACCCGGATTGATTATGGACTTTTATTCTAGTTTGGTTCACTAGAGCCACCAAGTGAACCAAAAGGTCAAACCTAGGAGTGCAAGAATTTAAATTTAAATATAACTATTACATTTAAACTCGGGCTCCATACAAACGGGTCTTCACGCGCTCCTTGCTCCTTGGTCTCCAATTTCTTCAAGATAATTCTAACTATTCTTATTACATTAAACTATTTAATTTAAATAGAAACCTTGATCAACAGTCAAGGGGAAGTACATAGGAAGGAGATAGAATTTTACATCAAGAAAAAAAAATTAGAGAAGACGAGGTACGCAGACCCCATTTAATAAAACCCATTCATTCAAGCATTCAACTAAAATAAAATCCAATCACATTGGTCAAATAGTCCATAATCAATCCCCATTTATTTTCATACATATCACCATATATATCAATAAATAAATATTCATCTCATGAATTAAAACATTCCATATATATATGAGTATCATTTAATGGGCAATTTTAAATTGCATGAAATCCAATTTCAAGATTAAAATAAACTCTTTATTTTAATTATAAAATTATTTAAAATATAATATATAAATATATCATATTTATTTTTTAAAAAGAAGTCACCTTCTTTTATTAAAAGAGTCCTGCAGGTTTATTAAAAAAGTCCTTTCATGATGGGTCACCTTCTTTTTGGAGTAAGAAAGAGACAACACCTTTTCTTTGCAGAATTCAAGATTAGCACCAAAAAAAAAATTGTGATTCGTCCCAAAAAAAGTCTTTTTTTTTTTTTCTTTTTTTTTTTTTTTTTTTAAAAAAAAAAATATATAATTTTATACAATAAAATTATGCCCAATAAATTATTTTAAATACATACCCATATGTATATGAAATCAAAAATAAATTAATAATTGCATAAAGATTTGGCTCTGATGCCACTGTTGGGTTTGTACGAAATCGTGACGCAATCAAATTGCAAAAATTAGCGGAAGCATGGTATATCAGAGTTTAAAAAAATTTTCTACAAAACCATTACCCGGATCATCCTTTATGCAAATTATTAATTTAAAACGATAAATAAGAAGTTATGGAATCATACCCTTGTAGAACGAAGCTTCCACAGGTACTAGTTCAACTCCTTGTTCTTCGTGATCTCCTTGAATTTTCGGGTTAGATTCCTTTCTTTGATCAACGTTAGCCACCCAAGTGTTTGGCCTCTAGAGGTGATCCACCAAGGAAGATGAATTATCAAGAAGGAGGGTGTTTGGCTTAACCTTAGTTTTCTATCCTCTATAGAAAAGGAGTACTCTCCAACAATTGGAATTACATCAATCTAATATCTATTATAAGACTTCTCTTATATAGACATTGGTCAACCCTTCTAATCCTATTAGACATGGGATTTCTTTTAATTAATTAAACTCTTTTAATTAATTTAGGCTTCCCACCACATGGGAATAATTAATTAAATTCATTTAATTAATTTGTCTCCTAATCTTATTAGGAATAAATGAGAGTACTAAATATTAAATTAATTACTAAACTCCTTTAGAAATTAAAATAATAATAATTGTAATAATATTAATAAGACTCCTCTTATTAATTTATATTTAATATTTCCAAAATATTAAATAATAAACATTAAGCTATTTAATTTATTCTATCACCATAGATTAAATTAATTATACTTAATGCATTATTACGATTATGCCATTACCTTCTTAAATAATTATTCTTCCTTTTATGTTGTGACCCTTTAGGTTCTCCATATTAAACCGGTTGTGAATAAATCAATTAAAATAATTTTAATCTTATTTAAATAAATAAATTAAACTAATAATTTATTTAAATAAATAATATTTATTCTACAATAGGGATAAGCCTCCCTAGCGATCAACGACTTTCCAGATAATATAGATTTCAACATTAATCAAAAAGAACCTGTGAGTAAATAGTTACCGTACAATTCAATCCTTCCACCATACAATGTCCCAATTAAATATAAGACATGGATTTACTGTCAAGTCTTATTTTATTTAATTATATGTATTTTGATTAGAAAATGCACAACTCCAAATAATGCAAATTAGAAACTCCTTTCTAATTTCATTTCACCTTGGCCAAGGATTCCTGGGTTGTCATTTAACAAATCACATAGGACATATCTCCTCTTTTACTAGAGGTGGTAGATTCTTTATTGATCATTCATTATCTCCATATGTAACTCATTATACCCAAGCATACCCTATATATGCCTTAAAAGGTCTTAAGGAATAAGTCAAAGTATAATTTGTTACATACAAGATACTATGATGATCTCAAGTCCAAGGATTACTTGTACTACTATCACATTAGGAATTCCTATTGACAGGCGAGTAAATCTCCATTAGGTATTCCATAGCGAATCACGTTCAGTGAACTTATTCTCCAATAAGCACCTACATACTTGCTTTAGTGTCTCCACACAAATGATCATGAGATCAATCATCCTCATCCAATGAGCAAGCAACATATGTACCAATCTATCCGGATTTACTAATCCCCTTTTTAGTAATCCCACGATTGGGAACTATTTTAGTTTTAAAACTTTCTAAGAATTTAGATCTCATTAGCATGATCATCATCATGATTCTAAAAGCATTGCTTAAAACTATGGGTTATTTACATATTATAAAAACAGCAACATGTAGATAATTAAATGCCTTTAATAAATGAATATTTTATTAATAAATAAATAAGATTGTTTACAAAGTACGTGCTTTATCATCATACATGATTGGCTTGTATGCACACTACTATCACTATCTACTATGTAGGCTAGATATCCTATACAGCCTTGCGTCAGAAGCTTCTTGGCTTGCATAACTGTTAGACAACTCGCTTGTCTAGGCAATTTGCTACTATAGAACACTAACTTCGACGGAGTCGTAAGGTTCACCGACTTCTTCTGACAGTCAATTATTGACCCATGGTTGAACAACCAATCCATACCTAGTATGACGTCGAATTCCCCAAGTTTTATCAAAATCAAATCTACTCTAAGCTCCTGACCCTTGATGTCCAATCTACAGTTCTTATAAACGCTCCTAACAGGAATAACCTCCCTATTCGCAATCTCTATGTTCAAAGGGTAAACTAACTCCTCTACAGGTAAGTCTAAGGTTTTAGCAAAATCATCAGATATGATTGAACAAGTAGCACCCGAATCAAATAATACATATGCATTTATACTATTGACTGGAATAATACCTGACACCACGTCTTTTGATTGCACAGCATCCTGCACCGTCATATTGAATGTCCGTGCAGTGGGTCGAACAGCTTGCAATGGTGCAACGATAGTAACGGAACTGCCGCTTCCATTTCCTCCGCTCCCTGTTGACCCTGCCGTCAGCTTCTTCGGGCAGTTGCGAGCCATGTGATCTTTGGATCCACATATAAAGCAAGATCCCTTCTTCGGGTTTGGGCAATTAGGTGCAATGTGGCCTTCCTGACCACAGTTGAAGCACACCCGGTTCCCCTTCATTCATATGCCAGTGTGATTCTTATCGCATATAGCACATACTTCAAACTTTCTCTTCTGCTGGTTTCCCTGCTGACTCCCAGCATAGGTATTATCAGACCACTTCCTCTTCTGGTTCATAGCGCTGCTACCCCCAGTTTTGGTTTCTACCTCATTCTTCTTCTTCTTATCTTGGTTGAACTTCGTCACCGCTTCGCTTCCTCCATCAGCAAGTATGGCTTTCTCTAGCACCGCTGCAAAGGTATTCAGCTGGAACATGGAAACCTTGCTGTAGAGCCAGGGCTTCAGTCCCCGCTCAAACCTCCTCGCTTTCCTAGCGTCAGTGCTGACCTGGTAAGTAGTGAGCCTGGCCAATTCGTTAAACTTAGCGGCATACTAGGACACCGTCATCCCTCCCTATTTAAGCTCTAGGAACTGGACCTCCATCTAGTCCTGCGAACTCGTTGGAAAGTACATCTCGTAGAACATTTCCTTGAAACGTTCCCACGTGATGACTCCCTCTCCCTCTCGGGTCTTGTTAGCCTGCCACCAAAATCTAGCATCCGACTTCAACATGAAAGCCGTGAACGCTGTCTTCTGGTCTTCCCCTACCCTAGCCACGTCAAATATCTTCTCTATTTCCATAACCCATGTCTGAGCTTCGATAGGGTTAGTCGATCCTTTGAACTTAGGCGGTCCTACTGCCTTGAATTCCTTGAACATTGTTCCCTGAACTTGCGGCTGATTCGCAAGAGCTCCGGTCAACAGGTTCACCAACTGCTGAACCGAGTTGGGGTTCGTCCCATCGTTATTGTTGTTATTCGTCGAACCCTCGGGGTTTTGACGTGTTATTCTTCTTCTAAGAGGCATTTTCTGTTAAGAAAATATTATTATTAGACCCTCTATTCAACTATTAAGTATCCAAGTTCATACTTAAACGTTTAAATGGCTCAGTTCACATATAACACATAGTGCGTCCATAAACTTCTTTTATTAATTACTCGTAGTTAAAAAATACATCAAACAGATAGCATTTCTGCCATTTCTATCATTCTTCCTGAACTGGAAAAGTTACAGGATTACATTATTAACTCATCTCATTCTTATCTCAAATTATGGGATTTACATTACTTATTACAAAAAGCAATATATAAACAAAACTCTACTACTGCTACTACCGCTACTGCCTCTGCCTAGGCATATTAATACGTCGCACAGCCTCTCTGCGTTCCTCTTCTATTACCCGAAACGCCGCTCTTCGGTCCACCACATACCATGGTAAACATTGGAACTAAGCTGGGTAGTAGAAAATACGGTCCTGAGCTCTCTCTATCGCTGTATGAAAAGCATATTCTGTTTCCCTCAGCTTGGCCCTCTTGGCTTCAGCTTCATCTCCAGCTCGATCAGCTCGTTGATTAGCCCTCAAACTTGACTCTTCATCTCTGGCACGCTTCCTCGACTCCTCCTAGATGTCTTGCTTCAATTTTACCAGTTCAAATCGAGCAGCATCTCTATTAACCTCCATATGTATCAGGTTCCACTGTGCATCTCCTAGGTCACTTGCCATTTCCTCGATCGTCTCGTCTCGCTGCTGGATAGTCTCCTTGAGATCTCCTACTCGTCCATAAAGCTCCACATTGCTATCGTTGACTGCCTCGTACATCTCAGCACTAGTAGAGTGAGGTGGGAATTCCTCTTCGGGATCCTCTTCCTCCTCTTCAGACTCGTCCTCGTCCTCATCCTCTGGAATAGGTGTCAGCTCACGCTCCCGACCAGCTATGGTGATCACTGGAGATGGCTCTCTCCTAACGAGCTGCTCCCAGACAACATGTATGTCACGGGGCTCCTCATCTCTAGGCACCTGAGGTACATCCTCTCTAGCCTGACTAGGTTATCCAATGTTTGACATCCTGACAAAAGAATTTTAAAGTTCATTATTACGTGATATCGAGTCGTCACTCTTCAAATACTATAATGTAAACACATAGCACATAAGGTAGTTTATTATCTTTTACCTATCACATCTATCTTTTTGATCTTACCTATAAGGCTACTACCTAATGTTTCCCCACCTAAGGTTTCATAACCTATAGCTTTGATACCAACCTGTGACACCCCCAAATTCGGATACTTCGTTTTCACATGATTTGGTGTTCACTTTCTAATATAACATACATCTACCTAATGAATAATGCAAAGTAACTACAACTTAAATTAAAATAAATAAATCTCCCTTACAGCAAAGGTTACAACCTTTGTAAAATAAATCCCGAGTTACTCTAACCCTGACATGAAAATAACAAAGTGCGGAAATAAAAACATAGCATTCAAGTCTTATTACAATCATTCTCAATTAAATAAAACAAGTCTTCACTTGCTTTGCTTTCCATTGCCCTTACTCGTAGACGGAGTATCAGCTTTATCAACCTTAACTGAAATTGTTATTTAATGCACGAGTGAGCAAACCACAGCTCACTGGAGTTTAACAATAATATAGACATGAAGGGATATCTTTCAAAGAATCTGAATAATATTATTCGCTTCAACAATAAAGAATTGAATAATAATTCCTTCATCACAATTACAATTCAATATAGAATTTATCTGAGGGTCATAAGACCTTTGAACTCTTGTCCTAGGTTATAAATATTTTTATTTAAACTTTTAACAGTCAATAAGACTATGGACCTTAACTCGTACTTAGGGGGATCAGCCCTTTGTACCATGTATTGTGAACAAATATCTTAACGCTATGCGTAGTAACCTCCCCTAATAATTAGGGTTGTTCAACTCAGTAATTTGAATTCAAGTCTGTACCAAAGAAAGTTTGGTTTGGATAAGCTTACAAGGAAATTTAGAATTTACGTTCATCAACTAAGGATTAGTTGAATCGATTTTCAATAATTCATTAATAAAAGAATTATGAACTAATATATGCTTTAGAATTAACTTAAAGCATTTAAAATAATAACTGTATCTTACTTGAACAATAAGTTAAGATCATTTCAATTAAATAAACAATTGTCCAATACAGAAATAAAAAGGACATTCTCAACAATGAATATATGAACTCAAGATATTGTATAGAATTAACAAGTTTAAGGTTAGAAGACTTGCATAAAAATTAATACAAGATCAGGGTTTAGAAAACTTGCATAGAATTAACGAGTTTAGGGTTTAGAAAACTTGCCTTAAGCGCAAGCTACTTAACTCAACCACGTACTTAAACACCTCCTATACACAATCAATTATAATAATCTAAATTAGTTAATACATAACTAATTCACATAAGTGGTTAACCCTCATGGTTAACTCACTCTAATTAAATAAATAATAATAATTAACTATTACATAGTTAATTACATCACTTACATATTCACATAATTAAATTAATTATGTATTTAACTAAATTATAATTAAACAATTATAATTCAAACGCTTAATCAAATTATAATTACTTAAATTATAATTACCATTTAAATTATAAATAATTATAATTTAAAATCAATTAAACTACATCATGCATTTATAATTACATAATTTATAATTAATCATGTATTTATCAATTATAATCAATAATTAATTAAACTATAACATGTATTATAATTACATAATTTATAATTAATCACGTAATTATCAATTTAAAATCCATAATTAAACATGCATTTATTAAATTATAATTACTTAAATTATAATTTAAATTAACATCTAATTGATTAAAATAAATCAACTTCTATACATTATAATTTCACAGAATTATAATTTAAATTAAACATTTACTCTTAATTATAATTAATCAAATTATAATTCAGTAACTTATTTTACAATTAAACAATTATAGTTTATAATTTAAATACTATATTAGGTTTCCTTTTTCTCAAATATGAATTTATCACAATCATATAACAACATGTTATATCATTTAAATATGTGTCCACTATCAATGAATAATTAATCTAAGGCTCAAAAATAATCTGCACAAATAAACTAAGATCACTGCCCAAGCACTGTGCACGGTGCAGCTGCGTAGCCAACAGCCTGGGCACCAGCGCAGCTGCGCAGGGGTCGGCCCAGAGATGGGAAAGCGGCGCAGCTTCTAGCCTTGTTGTCGACGCAGCTGCACAGCAACTCGGCCAGACGCAGACAGCCACGGCTCTCTGCTTTACCGAATAACCAATACAATCCAACAACTGGCAATACCAAGCAATACAAACAACATAGGACACATACATGCAACTATACATATGTACAACATGTACTTAAACACAAAAATCACCTAAGTAACAAGAATCAGTGTTTTAAAAACTCAATTTTTGATATTTTCATATAAACTCATACTTTATCAAAATAAGTCACTATAAATCCAATTCTCAATCAATTTCAACTTATAACACAAGTATTCTTTTCATGATTGAGGATATAACATCCTAACAATTCCAATAGGCATATTAAGAACAATTAAATCATAACTTTTACTCTAAAATTCAACCAAATACATGAACTACATATGAACACTATTTTCACACATAAAACTTATTTTTACAGTACTTTGATTTTGAAAACAATCATTAATAGTATACATGTAATGGATTACAACATCCCTCAATTCATGTAATAACAAATTTATCAATTACAATCCCAATTATTTACCAAAAACTCAAGAATACAAAAACTAAAAACAAGAGGTGACTTGTTACCTTAATTCTTGATTAAGCTTTGATAGAGGGTAAGAATAGCTCTGATAATCCTACTTTGATTCTCAGAATTCCAACTCTTCTCCACCTTCTTTGTTAAAAAAAATTCACAGTGTTTCCTCTCTTTTCCTCTTTGTCTTCTCTTCTTCTCTTTTCTTAGTTTAGACTTAGGAAAAACTAACGTCGTTTAGGAAAATATAACTGTTACATAATAATATATGTATATAATAGACATAATAACATGCAACGTAACTGACAAATATATAATGTCTAAATTAAATAATTAGCAGTTATAATTTGTTTTGAATTTTAAAAGCTATAAGGTTATGTTTGGCAAACTTTTTATTTAAAAACAGATTTTAGTCACTAAGGCCAAGTTTGGTAGAAATAGGTTTAAAACCAATACAAGGGCCTTGTTTGGCAAAACAAATTTAAAAATTCTTTTTTTTATTTTAACAAATTATTTAACACATACTTTAATGTCATATTTTAGTTAATTAAATATTAATCATCTAATTTAATCAATTAAAATCTAACATCAATTAATCATATAACATTGCCACATAATTATAATTACTCGCTATTTATAATCCATGTAACACTTCATCACATATCTCATCTAATTTAATTATCTCAATTAAATTAGAACTATAATATACATTAATTAAATATTATACATTCATTTAATTAATGTATAACACTTAATTAAATCACTCCATAAATCACATAATTTATTTATTTAACTCAGTAAATAAATCACACAAAATATTTATTTAACTTAATAAATATTTAAAATTAAATATTAAAATCTCAATCGTTACAGCTACTCTTGAAGCTAGAAAGTATTTCTCCAAGAATAGTTGTTTCATGTCATTCCAAGACTGTATTGAACCTGAGGGAAAGTAGTACAACCAATCTTTTGCCAAATCTGCTAGGGAGAATGGGAAGGCTCTCAGCTTGATTTGCACTTCGGTGATTCCGTGTGGTTTCATAGTTGAGCACACTAAATGGAACTCCTTCAAATGCTTGTATGGATCTTCACATGTAAGACACGAAAAGTAGGCAAAAGATGAATTAGTCCGGATTTAAGTTCGAAAGAAACATTTAAGACAGGATATTCAATGCTTAAGGGTTACTGAGTAAGATTAGGAGTTTCCAATTCCCTGAGAGTTCTATTGTTGTTTGGAACCGCCATCTCATCTTCTTTGTCTGATTCGGTGGATGATTTGTCGAAAAGTAACTCTAAAGCTATGTTGAGGCCCAGTAATGGACCAAAATCCTTGTCCAAATCTGCAGTAGATTGTTGAGCTTTTCGATTTTGCTTCCTTAGCCTCCTTGCAGTTTTCTCAATCTCTGGGTCAAAATCTAATGTAGCAGCCTGAGAAGATCGAGTCATAAAACAAACAAAAACAAATAATAAAATAAATAAATAACACAATTACTCCCCGGCAACGACGCCAAAATTTGGGAGCTGTCGTTGACACTCCAAAATGAACCTCACTTTCACTTCACAAATTCAAATAATTAGCACAATAGTAAGTAAGGATCGATCCCACAGAGAGTAACTTGTTTTAGATTTATTCTACTATTTTTAGCAGAAAATAAAGATTGGGGGGTTTTTGAAAATTATTTTGAACTAAGAAAAATAGAATTAATGATGAAATTAACCAAATGAGAAAATTTCAGTTCTGCAGTTCAGTTTCGCCAAGTTACAGCAAACAATTAATTAAGTTGTTATTATGTATCCTTTAATGAAACTATTAGCCCTAGATAACAATAAGCTCTGGTATCCGTAATTCTACTTAGATTGGCATTGTATGAAACAAGCTCTTCACAAGATTCTAACTATCATATAACCTAGAACAAGCTCTCTAGATTTAATATAACAGAAGCATTAAAAAATAGAGAGTTAGGCTAATACAAGCAACAAACACATAAGCTCGATTTATTTAACATGTTTTCTTGATAATCTTAGCAATACACAAAAGTTTATCCACATTTAGTATTACCGAGTTGCTACTTATGATGAAGAATGATATCAATTACATGTAATACCAATCCTAATCTAGCATCTGATAATGATCAAATCAACTCAATTGGCCATATCAAATTAATTAGATCAATTAACTTGCAATCAATGAAAACAGATTATCATAAAAAATTTCACACAAGAAGGATTAAATAATAAAACTCAATTAATTAATTACTTGTAAACAAGGTTCCACCTCCCTTTAGAACTGAATAGAAAGAACTAACCTGACATGTTTTCAAGTCTGTACTCCAATGGTATAGATGAGAGCTGATGATTGAATGATCAAATATCTCAGTAATACCATGTATTTATAGTGCTAGACAAGGTCCTAAATCTTATGGGAACTAGAAATCCAAATCCTAAAAGGAATTACAAATCACAACTAGTTTCTATATAGAAATAGAATCCAATAAGGAAATAAATCTCCATCTAAAAGATATCCTAAATATGGTAGAAGTATCAATCCAAATCCATGTAGAAGTCTGAAAAAATCTGCCTTTGAGAAGTTTCCAAAAATCTAAGATTGCATAAAATTCCCAACCAATCTGTTAGGGCGGACTTTTTGTACTAAAAGACTTCGCCGGGTCGGATGTCCCTTTTCATTCCTAAGATCCAACACATTCGTCGGGGCGGAGATATTATTTCTTTGAATGTCCACCAGGGTGGAGTTTGACAGAGAGGAATGGGCCAGGTTGGCTTCCAAGCGCGCTGGGGCGACTTTGGACAGAGGCTTCTGCCCCGGGGCACAATTTTTTAGGCCAAAATCCCTGCTGGGGCGGAGATCTCTGTTCCTGAGACTTCTTCCTTTTTGCTTCTAATCAGCTCGGAATTGTCCCATTTCATCACTTAAGCTCCATTTCACCCTGAAATCAGTAAACAACCTAATAAGTCCTTTTACAACACAAAATATGCAATAGACCAAAACATGAAGGAATCAAAAATACTAAATATCATGCACTTATCAACTTAATTTCCAACTATATATACACAAAATAACTTGTAGAATTGAAAGTAGTATGCACACAAGCCAATCATATTTGATATGATAAAATATATACTTTGTAACAATATTATTCGTTTATTAATAAAAGAGTTTATTCATTAAAGGTTTTTATTTTATCTACATGATGCTGTTATATTAAATGTGATAAACCCATAGTTTTAAGAAATACTTTTAGAATCATGATGATGATCATGCTAACGAGATCTAAATTCTTAGAAAGCTTAAAACAAAAATAGTTCCCAATCGTTGGATTACTAAAAAGGGGATTAGTGATTGGTACATATGTTGTGATAGAATCAATGGCACGCTTGCGTGAGGTGGTTGTCGTCTGGATCGTTTTTAGCACAGTTGATAGAGTGGAACTCTCTCGACACCTCAACCCAACGTCTATATTAAGATGAGAACCTTGGTACAATCGATCAAGCAATGAAATAAGCGTGGAATTGAACACCAACGATGCCTAAACCCCGTGTATATATCAAAATAGGAACATTGGCATAATCGACGATTGATGCGGTAAAGGACGCCACACACAACTATATATTGTTGTATGATAAGTCAAATTGAATCTCAAAAAATAAACTAAGAAATTACTTAGGAATTCTTTAAAGAACTAAAAGTAGAGAATAATCTCACAAGTAGAATAAATATGATTATTATTGAATGTTATTTGAATTACATTTATATAACTTATTAATACTTATAAGAAAAACCCCAGAATCCCATATAAGAAAAACCCCAGAATCCCATAAGGAATCAACAAGCTGTTTTGGAAATAAATTCCTATCTAAAAGTATCCTAAAAACATTAGAATTATTAAAGATATAAAAGTTCCCTAAAATGTATGAAAGAAATCTACTCAAATAATGAAAATCTGGCCAAAAATGCGTTACTTCGAAAAATGTGTCCGACCTATCAGACGCTCAGTGCAGGGTGAGCTGACCTGGGCCTGCAAGCGGCGCGGGGCGCGCTACCCTAGCAGTTTCTCTGATGGCTTAGCGTGTGGCGTGTCGTCTTGGGCATGCGAGTTGCGAAGGGCACGCTGCTCCTACAAAAATTCTGACGTAGTAGCACGGGGCACGCTACTCTCTATATTGTATTGGCGCGGACCGCGCCGGATGACCAAAAGCTCTCAAAACTCTTAGCTTGGATCCAACATTTATATCATATTAATGAATTTAAACCCCAATTCCTGTGACATAGCGGATTTTTAAGAATTTATAAGTGAGAATTTAATAAATAAAATTCTTATTATGAGATGTTTCGAGTTTGAGTATGTGTATACGTGTCATATATTGTGAAATATATGATTTGGTGTGAAGAGAATTGTATATATTAATTTTAATATTTATTGAAGTAAATAAATATTTTTATTGAATTATTTATTGAGATTATGTGATTATTATGGAGTAATATAATTAAGTATAATATATTAATTAAATAAATATTTAATATTTAATTTAATTAACGTAATGATTTTATGTTATAGTTCGAATTGGGATAATTAAATTAGATAAGTTATGTGATGAGTGTTACGTGAAATTATAATTAGCGAGTAATTATAATTATGTGATAAATTTATGTGATTAATTGATGTTAGACTTTTAATTAATTAAATTAGAATGTTAAGATTTGATTAATTAAAGGATAACGTTAAAAGATGTGTTAAAGAATTTATTAAAAGAATAAAAAGGGCTTTTAAATTAGTTTTACCCAAATAAGGCTCTTAAAACTGTTTTTAAAAGGTTTTCTAAAACAAGACCCTTACTTTTGTTTTAAACCTGTTTTACCAAAACAAGGCCTTAACTACTAAAAATCTATTTTTTTTTAAATAACTTATTTTGCCAAACAAGCCTTAGGGCTTTTTAAATTCTAAATGTGTAACCTATATTATTAATTGTAATAATTGTAATTATTATAATTATGGTCATTATGTTATAAGTTATATATGTATAATTATGTAATATATGTATATGTAAGTTATACCTATATTACAATATACGTTAGATGGCTAAGTGTTAGTCAGTTAGAAAAGAGAAAAGAACAAAACAAAGAAGAGAATGAAAAGAGAAGAAGAAGGAAAAAGAAGAAGAAAGAGGACGAAGAGGGAAGAAAGCTTGAGATAGCATCATCCCCTTCGTTCCAATAAGCAAAGCAAAAGGTAATAATCTAGCCCTAAAAATTCTAGTTTATTTTTTCTTGAGTTCTTCATAAAAGAATGGATTTTTATGATTAATTTATTAAGGAATCTATAATATAGGTTCGTGAGTATGAATAATTTGGTCTATGTGGTTAAAAGTGAGTTTTCAGTAATTAAATCCATGAAAACAAGTTTTACATGGAGAATTGTGTTCTTATGAGTTTTTATTATATTGGTTGATTTTAGAATGGTAAATTGATGATTTATTTATATGTATTAATATGTAAAATTGAAAGATGTTCATGATAATAGTTTTAATAATGAAAATAATACATGTATTGTGAATTTAATTAGTTGAGAATTGGATTTATGGTGAATTATTTTGATAAAAGTATGAATTTTATGAAACTAGTAAAATTGGTTTTTAAAACCTTTAATTTTGATTTCGTAAATGAATTCTGTGAGTTGATTATGAAGATTAAGTTTAAATTACGATAATATATCAAGAAACGAACAAAACATGCTTTGAATCATGTGATTTAGGTTAAAAACGAACTCACAGTGTCAATTTTCGTCAAGAACGCTTAATTATAGTGTTTTCTTCAAAATTATGAAAATTAGGTGCGTTGATTATGTGTTGTGGTGTTATTGTATGTTAAAATCATGTTAGAAGTGTAGGATTTTGTTTGTATAAAGTTTCACGTACATTGTGTTAGTTAAAATCAGACTTTGGTTCGAAGAAATAAGCCAAATTGACTTATTTCTCTGCAAGTTCATGAGCCGGGGAGCCCAACAGCAGGGTGTCCCACCCCAGCGGGGGCTTTTAGCCTTGGGAGACCCGCCCCAGTGGGGTAACATGCTGTCCGGAGTGGTCCAAGTGTTGTAATGCAAAACTACTTTAACCTCTTATAATAAAACGGCCATAACTTTTTCATATGAACTTCGATTGAGGAGATTTAAGATGATCCAGAACGAGCACGAGTAGACCTACAACTATTTTTATTTAACTTTTTTGATTTGAGGTCGTTAGCAGGGGTCAAAATGGTCATCATTGGGACTGATGTGTATTCGGAGGCAATTGGAGGGCGTCGGACATGCACATACGCAAGTATAGTGTTGTCGACGATAATAGATGTTGTTCTAAGTTATAAAACTTGAATATTAGTAATTATAATAATGCTTAACATTAATAAATGATGTATTAGATAAGTTATATAAGCACACTAAGCATACACAAGAGAGACGATTCGGGCGTGTGACGAATGAACGTCGAAACGCCGTGACAAGTGTTAATGAACGTAAAAAGTGTTTTAAGTCAAATGAAATGAGCATTATAAGATATGAAATGGGGTTAATATAAAACCCATAAGTAGTCCTAGCAAGCCTTAAACACTTGAATGAATTTCGAATATTACTATAAAGGAAATATAGTGAGGTATAAGTCGAAAGTTAACACAATCTAATTGAACATTGTGTATTAATAGTAGGAAGAGTTATGAGATGTAGAATAGAGTTTACATTACAACTACTATGTGTTGCTATGTGACTAATAATTGAAGTGCATGATTATATAATTGTGTAGGGCACGTGAAGTGCAGATGGCTGTAAGCTATAATCTGTTATTGGTAAACAACGATCAAGGCAAGTCTTTTGGTTCCTATTTTCTACGTGAACTTGATGATGAACTGTTTTAAATTATTTTGCAAAGACCATGATATGTTATATATGTTGCAAGCATGAAATGTTAAAGTCAATTTATGACTACATTGATTGATTAAAGAATGTTGATTGAGTAAGGAACTCAATCTTTATATTTGTTATGTGAATTAAAGCATGTATGCCATGTTACTTTGATGATTATGAGATGTATGTTGAGCATGTTATTTTGTGCTATGTGATGCATAAAAACTGTTAGGTCTTACTGAGTTGTCGAGCTCACTCTTGCAAATAACCACTTTTGCATGCCAAGGATGTAAGGTAATGATGTGTGCTAATTAAATGTTAAGATCAATAGCGATGCAAGAAATTATTTGTTCTAGATGATTAATGTGTTTGTTTTGGATGTATTATACTTGCTAAAGTTATAAAGTTGAGCTATCCGATGTATAGTGGATATTGCTTGTGATGTAATACTTTGTATAGTAACTTAGAGGAAGCGATTCATGTAATAGAATTGAATCAAATATTTATAATGTAAAGGTTGCGATTCAGGGCAATAAAGAAAGATTTTATAAATGTTGTAAATATTCGACATTTTTAGTGATTTTAATATCGAATAATGATGTAAAGATAGATTAAAGTTGTATTGTTAACGATTGGGAAGGAAAATATTATTGTATGAATTTTGGGGTCGTTATAGTTGGTATCTGTGACGCCCCCAAATCCGAGTTCCTCACTTTCCTCGGATCCGGTGCTGTCATGATACTACTATCGTCAAACTATTACATCTTTTATTCATTACTAAAAGAATACAATTTTGCTTATTATAATTTAGAATATAAATTCTATTCATATCTAGGATCTTGTATGATGACTCCAAACTTTTACAAGTTTCAAAACCCGGTCATATACCATCCCTGTCTAAACATCACATTCGATGTTACAAAAATGCGAAATAACTTAAACTTTTCAATATCCTTTGAATAAAATCTTTTATTGATTTCATAACTTGAATCAATTACAAATCCCTGAATCAACTTTATATTATGATTCATTCTATTTGAGTTATCGTATATCGTTTACAACTAGACTTGATATCCTCTATGTATTAACTAATACATCTTTACAGTACGACAAGTTTCAAACAACGTATACAATTATCAAGTACAACTCCTAGAACCTAAACGAGGCTCAAGTAATAATCTAAACAGTATTCTTCATTGCGATACTATCTATCTTTATCAATCAAGAAGCACGAAGTCTTATTCGTAAGTCCTCAACCTGCAAAAATGGTTATTTGCAAGAGTGAGCTCGACAGCTCAGCAATTCTAACAGTTTTCATGCATCACATAACATACAACATCATACTCAGTTCATGCATTTATAAACAATTTATATTTACTACGCATGTTACTTTCACATAACAAGTATATCATCAAAGATCAACTTTCAATCTCATTTATACCTCATATACAGTTCATATATAAGTTCACATTATCACAGCATAATATAATTCAACTAACAGTTATTGAATTCATATATCAAATAGGAACTGAAAGACTTGCCTGATTCGTAGTTTAACAACTACGACTTAACTGCTTAAGATATCTGCACTTCGTGTAATCCTACACAGTTTATATCAATCATAGAGATCACACCCATCAGTTATACACTTCCACACATCCTCAATATAATAATAAATATTACATTATTTTCTATCTTGGCTCTTAGAACCTTGTTTCACTTTCCTATCATACGCTTAGTATCGTTAGGTACGTATAGTTATACCTCATCTACACTATATATAACACAATTACTTATCTATGTGTTTGACACATACTTAAACCTCATACATATATAATCTACATTGCTCTTACGTTTCTCAAACCTTATCGAAACCATTACATTCAAACTTTTTAAGTTTCACCTTTCAAAATCCTTGTCATACTTAAATTAGTCATGCAAGGCTACTATGTTCACCGTGTATGCATGTCTATAAGGGTAGTAACCCAAGTTTTAAAACCTAGCATGCTCATTCAAATCCAATTCAAGTTACATGGTTTTCATGTCGGACTTTCATACATCTTAAGTAATTCAAGTCCATGCTTCAAGGTCAACTACTATGGTCATGTTATCACATAACAATGCTAAACGATACTAAGTAGGCATTCTCGTGCTTATAATACACATGTATACTTAATCACATAGTCTATGCTTTAGAAATTCATTTCTTTGAATATGCGTGCATAGGTAAAATCCATGTTTCATCACATGATGCTTATATCAGCATGTCTATAGGCATAATGGATCCTAATATACATGCTCGTATGATCATAATGTACTCACACCGTGTTTGATGCTATTACCTTTCACATTCTAAGTTTTCATAAAGATCGCACTAAGTCAACAAAGGTAACTAAGTATATGCAAAGTACCTCGTAGTCATGACTCTCACATATTAGAACACGTACATAAGCCACTTTTACATGCTCAAATGATCAGAATGTGGACATCCTATATATATGTCCAAAAACTCTAAGTTTGTCTTTTGAAATCATTTTTAATTTAAACAATGTGTTCTAGTGTATGCTCAATACCTTCGACTCACATATTATGCATATCTAAACCATATAATCATGCTTAAAAAGTCATAATATAAACATGACTTATATACGCCAAAATTCGTTTATAAAACCTTAAGTTTTCATTAAAAACTCCACTACAACAAGGTATAATTATTTACTATTAGCCAAGGTAACTGATTAAAATGCATGAACTGAGTATGATGTTGTATGAACCAGGCAATGAATTCCTTCATTGAATCAAACCAAGAGATTGAAGGTTTATATGTTGGTTAAGGTGGAGTGGTTGAATGGTTGGTAGAACCCATCATGATCCCCACTCCCCATTGATCATTGCTAGCTAGATTGTTGATTTTGAGATGGTAGGGAGTAGAATAGCCTTGAGTATTTCACGTGAATGAGAAAAGGAAGAGCAAGTGGGCACTTAATATGGGACAATGCTACTAAATCTCAGCAACTTGCTTACAATTATCTCATACTAATGTTATATAGTCCACCACTTACCAAGGCTATATCACATTTCATTTTATAAACACATAGGTTATAATATATACATATATACACATTCATACATATAGATTATGTTATGAATGAATTGTAAATAAAATCTCTAATTACAATGTATCATATATCATCCATATATATCTCATCCTACCGGATATAATTCTAATGGGTATTATCACATTACATTGTCTCCTTTATTATTAAATTTTAGTAATCAATAATTGTTTACAATATATCCATGATATATTATTTTATTGTATACTCATATACACATTGTCACACACACATTTCATGTAACTCTTACAACTCAATAAACTTTATTATATAGTTTATATACCTAAATAATATAGTCACATCGCACTTTACACTTTGTATAATATATAGTTAACTACCATACGTTATACTTTTAATATCGCGTGCTTGCACATTAATAAATTACTTATCTTATCAATTAATTAATAATAATATTAATTAATCCATTTCTCATAATCAATGGAATTATAATTTCTAAACTAATTGATTAACACTTTATATGATTTATTATCACGTTAAATAAATATAAATCTTATTATATTTATAAATCATTCACTCATTAATCAACATATTATCAAATAATTACTTGATAATAGTTTATAATAATAATTAATATACTAAGGCAATATATCCCATTCCCTATTAATACAATTCCGATTATATTTATAATCAATTTCCTTATTATTATACTATCATTAGTCATAATAATAAAGCAACATACTATTATAATAACAATTAATATAGACTAATTGTTCAATCAATAATCCTTCCATCCTTGAATTAATTAATTCATCGACGAATCTATTATTGTGCCACACAAGGCATCTCCCACAAGCTTAATCTTAAGCTTATTATCGCTTCCACACACTTAAACACTCTTTTAGTATAATGTTTGCGTGACTCAAGCATTTAAATGCTAAACTACCTCAAATATTTATACTTATAATAAGTACAACCTTTACGCTTATAGTAATTAATATATATACTCTATTAATTATTCAAATAATAATATTCACGTTCAAATAATAACTTTAAGTTATTTAATATATTAAACTAACTTAGTTTGCTTTCATTAATTAAACTCCCTTGAAAATACATTAGAAATTATGTATTTAGCCATAACATAAAATATTATGTTTTCTCCAAATAAGCACATTCATTATTAGAAAATAATTTACTTATTGTATCAAGATATTATAATTAATATAATATCTATTAGAAATAATCACATGTACGGCACATGTACATTATATATAGAAAATAGGTAAGAAGTTTATTTTCTATTATAATAATTTGTTTCCATCAATTTATTTACATATAGCAAATATATCTATCATATTAATCAATCACACCTTATACAAAATAACATTTCCTCTTTTTATTAAAATAATTCAATATTAGAAATTATTTTAATATCCTTTATTAAAAATATATAATAACTATTTCTGTTTCTTTTCTATAAATTGTTCCCAAAATAATTTTTTCAAATATTAAATATTCATTTAAAGATATAATAATTTCCATCTCCCTTTAATAACGTATATATATTTATTAACGTTATTCGTACATTAGACTTTCTCACATATTACCATTCTAAGTAATATATATAAAAATATCAACTATACTTACATATTCAACACACATATTAATTCACTCATTTACTTAAGTAAATTAAACACTTTACTATATTACCATAGTTAATTAAGTTTCAATATTCACATATAACTTCCAATTTAAATTAACCAATATTTATTCTTATTAGTTAATTCCCTTAACTAACTCATGCTTCACTATCCCCACCCATTCACGGATAGCTTAAGTACCATCAATAACCTATACTAGTTATTAGTATACATACACAAGAAAATAGTGATTATACATTAAAGATATTTAATGTCACCAACTTACTATGATAAAATAATTCTATAAATTATTTAATATCGATAGGAAACCTTATCCATTTCCTTTATCTCAATTGAATCATCTCTAAAATAAATAACAAATATATATTAATAATATATTTATAAATCACGAAAACACATATTACATAGTCCATATTACCCTATGTAATATAATACCACGTACCTCATATCACATATATATACTCTTATTCGAACCCATCTCACAATTTAAGAATTTTATTTATTAAATCCTTATTTAATAATATCTGAAAATTCGGGTTCTCACATCCTCTCCCCCTTATAAGGATTCCGTCCTCAGAATCACCGAAACTTCCTCTACTCGATGCTATTCCGATTATTACATATTCTCTTGAATACTTTTATTCATTCTCTTTTCAGAAGTTTTATTATTATGACCTTCTTAATCGCATTCTACCATTTTCTCCTTTCTAAGGAACATTCTACTTACTACATTCATCCTTTAGAAAAATAAGAATCTTCCACGATTTTTTCAATAATCGGGAAGTAGTATGAATAACTCAGATTCCAATTTATGCTGAGGGGTCACAAGATCGTGAACTTTTCTCCAGGTTTACTAATGCCTCAACACAATTCTTCACACCGTAAACCAGAGTGTTTATCAATCACAAAGACTGAAAACACCCTCCACGCGTACTCTAGGTGGCCAGCCTATTGTACCACTACGTTGGGCCGCAACGTAGTGTTTTGTAACGACAATATGCGTTACGCTCGGAACCATTGTCCCTGAAAATATGTTCCCTTATAGGGTTGTTCACCTCAGCTTTTTAACATCTGAATCCGCACCAGAACAATCTGGTTTGGCATAAATAAACAAGAAGGCTTGAATTCTATAATCTTTTTTCAACAGTCGCCTAGCCGAATCAAATAGCTTAGACTCTCATCAACAATTCGGACATCAATCGAAATAATTTAGTCAACTTTTCATAACTCGAAAGAAAACCAAAAATCATTTTATGACATCATGATGCCGCACCAACTTAGCAGTATGTTGAGGATTCTGTCATTTTATGACTTTGCCATAATACATCATACCATAATGGGCTGACGATCTTACGATCACTTCCGACACTAGGTTCGATTGCATTAATGACTCCATCGTTTTACCATCATACACTATATCAAATGATGCACATGGTCAAAATATATTTTGAAAGATTTTCAAATCATTTTTGTCTTAGCCGAAACAAATAGCTTAGACATACGAATAACGGTGTTGTTGTTTTTTTTTTAAACTCATTGGTTCAGTCACCCGACCCAATGTTTTTCTCAAGAAAATCGAAGTGCGAACACTAGCACGAAGTCAATAAATTTTGAAAATCTAGCATAGCTAGAAGATTCAGAAAAATCCAAATTTCTCCATCACTTCAATCCCTTACCATCATCAGTGCTCACTATTCCAAAACTCTTAATTCTTGATATATAATATATCTATTCTCAGTACAGTAC
Organism: Panax stipuleanatus; assembly: GCA_020205555.1. Classification (NCBI taxonomy): domain Eukaryota; kingdom Viridiplantae; phylum Streptophyta; class Magnoliopsida; order Apiales; family Araliaceae; genus Panax; species Panax stipuleanatus. The sequence goes on along the minus strand of CM035117.1, from coordinate 50,082,567 downwards.
ACCAACTTACCACATCATGGAAGCTCAAGAACTTACCACAATCATATGGGTTGAGGAACTTATCCTAGTCAGACCAAAATCGTCCATTCGCTGAGGGGTCCCACCATACGATTATGAGTCACGAACTTGTCATAGGCATGAGTCTTAAGAACTCGCACCTAATCTTAATATTATCTAATTATATCTTAGAAATCTCTATCTATCAAAATAAATATGAGAAAAGAATCACCTTTCCACCATATGTAGAATGATACCGCGACACTAACATTCCAACGATTATCAATGTGATGCACTTAGTGCAAGCACAAAACCTCTGCCCATACAAAAGTTTATACAACTAAGTCATCACATGAGTCCTCAATGGAAGTCCAACACTTAACTCCATCTTACTCTATCACTTGCTCGTTACGAACTTTCTATGTTTCATCACATACAACTCCTCATGAGTTCATCTCGAACTATATCATAGTACATTCTCTTATAGCATCAAGCTATACATACTTAGTTATTACAGACTATCTATCATTTCACAGCTTAATCTGATCACGTCGTGATCATCACTATACCTTAGGGTTGTTTCCCTATTATCAGCCAAACTCCATTCGAGTTCATTCTCATTATCTTTGTCATATTCATATTATAGACATCATCTTAACATTTTTATTACTGGAGTTAGGAAACTCCTGATTTTTATTACAACTACTATGTGTTGCTATGTGACTAATAGTTGAAGTGCATGATTATATAATTGTGTAGGGCACGTGAAGTGCAAATGGCTGTAAGTTATAATCTGTTATTGGTAAACAACGATCAAGGCAAGTCTTTCGATTCTTATTTTCTACGTGAACTTGATGATGAACTGTTTTAAATTATTTTGCAAAGAGCATGATATGTTATATATGTTGCAAGCATGAAATGTTAAAGTAAATTTATGACTACATTGATTGATTAAAGAATGTTGATTGAGTAAGGAACTTAATCTTTATATTAGTTATGTGAATTAAAGCATGTATGCCATGTTACTTTGATGATTATGAGATGTGTGTTGAGCATGTTATTATGTGCTATGTGATGCATAAAAACTGTTAGGTCATACTGAGCTGTCGAGCTCACTCTTGCAAATAACCACTTTTGCATGTCAAGGATGCAAGGTAATGATGCGTGCTAATTAAATGTTAAGATCAATAGCGATGCAAGAAATTATTTGTTCTAGATGATTAATGTGTTTGTTTTGGATGTATTATACTTGCTAAAGTTATAAAGTTGAGCTATCCGATGTATAGTGGATATTGCTTGTGATGTAATACTTTGTATAGTAACTTAGAGGAAGCGATTCATGTAATAGAATTGAATCAAATATTTATAATGTAAAGGTTGCGATTCAGGGCAATAAAGAAAGATTTTATAAATGTTTTAAATATTCGACATTTTTAGTGATTTTAATATCGAATAATGATGTAAAGATAGATTAAAGTTGTATTGTTAACGATCGGGAAGGAGAATATTATTGTATGAATTTTGGGGTCGTTACAGTTGGTATCTGTGACGCCCCCAAATTCGGGTTCCTCTCTTACCTCGGATCCGGTGCAGTCACGATACTACTATCATCAAACTATTACATCTTTTATTCATTACTAAAAGAATACAATTTTGCTTATTACAATTTAGAATATAAATTCTATTCATATCTAGGATCTTGTATGATGACTCCAAAATTTTACAAGTTTCAAAACCCAGTCATATATCATCCCTGTCTAAACATCACATTCGATGTTACTAAAATGCGGAATAACTTAAACTTTTCAATATCCTTTGAATAAAATCTTTTATTGATTTTATAACTTGAATCAATTACAAATCCCTGAATCAACTTTATAATATGATTCATTTTATTTGAGTTATCGTATAACGTTTACAACTAGACTTGATATCCTCTATGTATCAACTAATACATCTTTACAGTACGACAAGTTTTAAAAAACGTATACAATTATCAAGTACAACTCCTAGAACCTAAACGTGGCTTAAGTAATAATCTAAACAGTATTCTTCATTGCGATACTATCTATCTTTATCAATCAAGAAGCACGATGTCTTATTCGTAAGTCCTCAACCTGCAAAAATGGTTATTTGCAAGAGTGAGCTCGACAGCTCAGCAATTCTAACAGTTTTCATGCATCACATAGCATACAACATCATACTCAGTTCATGCATTTATAAACAATTCATATTTACTACGCATGTTACTTTCACATAACAAGTATATCATCAAAGATCAATTTTCAATCTCATTTATATCTCATATACAGTTCATATATAAGTTCACATTTGAAAGTAGTATGCATACAAGCCAATCATGTATGATGATAAAGCATATACTTTGGAGACAATCTTATTTATTTATTAATAAAAATATTCATTTATTAAAGGCATTTAATTATCTACATGGTGCTGTTTTTATAATATGTAAATAACCCATAGTTTTAAGCAATGCTTTTAGAATCATGATGATAATCATGCAAATGAGATCTAAATTCTTAGAAAGCTTTAAAACTAAAATAGTTCCCAATCGTGGGATTACTAAAAAGGGGATTAGTAAATCCAGATAGATTGGTACATATGTTTCTTGCTCATTGGATGAGGATGACTGATCTCATGGTCATTTGTGTTGAGACACTAAAGCAAGTATGTAGGTGCTTGTTGGAGAATAAGTTCACTAAACGTGACTCGCTATGGAATACCTAATGGAGTTTTACTCGCCTGTCAATAGGAATTCCTAATGTGATAGTAGTACAAGTGATCCTTGGACTTGAGATCATCATAGTACCTTGTATGTAACAAATTATACTTTGACTTATTCCTTAAGGCCCTTTAGGGTATATATAGGGTATGCTTGGGTATAATGAGTTACATATGGAGATAATGTATGATCAATAAAGAATCTACCACCTCTAGTAAAAGAGGAGATATGTCCTATGTGATTTGTTAAATGACAACTCAGGAACCCTTGGCCAAGGTGGAATGAAATTAGAAAGGAGTTTCTAATTTGCATTATTTGGAGTTGTGCATTTTCTAATCGAAATATATATAATTAAATAAAATAAGATTTGACAGTAAATCCATGTCTTATATTTAATTGGGATATTGTATGGTGGAAGGATCGAATTGTACAGTAACTATTAACTCACAGGTTCTTTTATGATTAATGTTGAAATCTAGATTATTTGGAAAGTCGTTGATCGCTAGGGAGGCTTATCCCTATTGTAGAATAAATATTATTTATTTAAATAGATTATTAGTTTAATTTATTTATTTAAATAAGATTAGAATTGTTCTAATTGATTTATTCACAACCGGTTTAATATGAAGAACCTAAAGGGTTACACCATAAAAGGAAGAATAATTATTTAAGAAGGTAACGGCATAATCTTAATAATGCATTAAGTGTAATTAATTTAATCTATGGTGATAGAATAAATTAAATAGGTTAATGTTTATTATTTAATATTTTGAAAATATTAATTATAAATTAATAAGAGGAGTCTTATTAATATTATTACAATTATTATTATTTTAATTTCTAAAGGAGTTTAGTAATTAATTTAATATTAAGTACTCTCATTTATTCCTAATAAAATTAGGAGACAAATTAATTAAATAAATTTAATTAATTATTCCCATGTGGTGGGAAGCCTAAATTAATTAAAGGAGTTTAATTAATTAAAAGAAATCTCATGTCTAATAGGATTAGAAGGGTTGACCAATATCTATATAAGAGGAGTCTTATAATAGATATCAGTTGATGAAATTTTAATTGTTGGAGAGTACTCCTTTTCTATAGAGGATAGAAAACAAAGGTTTAGCCAAACACCCTCCTTCTTGATAATTCCTCTTCCTTGGTGGATCACCTCTAGAGGCCAAACACTTGGATGACTAACGTTGATCAAAGGAAGGAATCTAACCCGGAAATTCAAGGAGATCACGAAGAACAAGGAGTTGAACTAGTACCTGTGGAAGCTTCGTTTTACAATGGTATGATTCCATAACTTCATATTTATCGTTTTAAATTAATAATTTGCATAAAGGATGATCCGGGTAATGGTTTTGTAGAAATTTTTAAACTCTGATATACCATGCTTCCGCTAATTTTTACAATTTGATTGTGATTTCGTACAAACCCAACAGTGGCATCAGAGCCAAACCTTTATGCAATTATTAATTTATTTTTGATTTCATATACATATGGGTATGTATTTAAAATAATTTATTGGGCAAAAATTTATTGTATAAAATTATTTTTTTTAAGAAAAAAAAATGACATTTTTTTTGGACGAATCACAATTTTTTTTTTGGGGTGCTAATCTTGAATTCTGCAAAGAAAAGGTGTTGTCTCTTTCTTACTCCAAAAAGAAGGTGACCCATCAGGAAATGACTCTTTTAATAAACCTGCAGGACTCTTTTAATAAAAGAAGGTGGCATCTTTTTAAAAAATAAATGTGAATTTATATTATATATATATATATAACCTGATTCGTTATATAAATATATATAACATATACGGTAATATCAAATATATATATATATATATATCATATATATATATATATATATATTATATTCTAAATAATTTTATAATTAAAATAAAGAGTTTATTTTAATCTTGAAATTGAATTTCATGCAATTTAAAATTGCCCATTAAATGATACTCATATATATATGGAATGTTTTAATTCATGAGATGAATATTTATTTATTGATATATATGGTGATATGTATGATAATAAATGGGGATTGATTATGGACTATTTGACCAATGTGATTGGATTTTATTTTCGTTGAATGCTTGAATGAATGTGTTTTATTAAATGGGGTCTGTGTACCTCGTCTTCTCTAAAAAAAAAATTCTTGATGTAAAATTCTATCTCCCTCCTATGTACTTCCCCTTGACTGCTGATCAAGGTTTCTATTTAAATTAAATAGTTTAATGTAATAGAAATAGTTAGAATTATCTTGAAGAAATTGGAGACCAAAGAGCAAGGAGCGCGGGAAGACCCGTTTGTATGGAGCCCGAGTTTAAATGTAATAGTTATATTTAAATTTAAATTCATGCACTCCTAGGTTTGACCTTTTGGTTCACTTGGTGGCTCTAGTGAACCAAACTAGAATAAAAGTCCATAATCAATCCGGGTAGAATATAGTATTCTATATTGCATGCTAAATATTATATATATATATTTTATTTTATGCAAACATGCTTCGCATGTTTAATAAAATGATGCGTATTATATATATATATATATATATATATATATATATATATATATATATGTGTGTGTGTGTGTGTGTGTGTGTGTGTGCATGCGCGTTAAACAAGATGAGACAAATAATAACAAACCCTCAAAGAAATAATATTAAGTCTGAAGCGTTCAAATGATATTTGGAATATCGAACGTCACCTTCTAGCATGATAAATTAATAGGGTATTAAATATTTAATATGAGCTTGTTGTGCTATCCATAAGGCGAGTATTGCGTATTTCAGATGTTAATTAATCACATTTGATGCTTATCAAAAAAATTGAATGATCTAGTCTTATTGTGCTATCCACAAGGACGAACATTTTTCTTTTTTGAATTTATGGAAGTGCTAGGCTGGACTTAACTTAAATCATTTTAGTTCGGATGTGCACACACTTGACCATTATGATTTAAGAGGTAAAATAAAAGGAGTTATATAGTGATGTAATTGACAAGTGTTGTCTACCTATTTATTTGTATATCGCTTGTTGTGTTATCCACAAGGTTATATACATTTGAAATGGGATCCTTATTCTCACTAGCAAATCTTTAATTAGATGTTGCCGAACTATATAAGTGAGGGTAATATAGTTTGATAAAAATAGTGGGAGATACCAATTTAAAATAAAGACCTAAATTTATTTTGGTATGAAAAATTAATAAAATAAATGTTTGCTAAAAATGTTGTTTTTCACATGCAGAATTTTAAAATGTCGAAATCACTAATTTCACTGTGAAGCATACTTGATGCTAATAAACTAACCGGACCAAATTATACGGACTGGTTAAGGAATCTGAGAATAGTTCTCATTGCTGAAAAGATTTCTTATGTCCTAAATTCACCTGTCTCTGAAACTGTTCCAGAATCAGCATCTGAGGAAGAAATTGCCACCATTGTAAAGTGGCAAAATGACGCATCTGTGGCTCAATGCATCATGCTCGCATCCATGAATAACGAGCTTCAGCGTCAGCATGAAAATATGGATGCTCCTACTATGTTGCTTCACCTCAAGAAGTTGTATGGTGAACAAAGTAGGACTGCTAGATATGAGATATCTAAGAAGCTCTTCCGATCTCGGATGACCAATGGTAAGGTGAACATAAACGAACAAAAGAAACCTGATCCAGCTAGCAAAGGAATGTGCTTCCATTGCAACGAGCCGGGTCATTGGAAGAGGAACTGCAAGAAGTTTCTGGCAGAGAAGAAGCTTGGAGAAGCTTCGACTTCCAATTAAGGTTTGTTCATGATTGAAATTAATTTTTCAGAAAGTCAAAATTCTACTTGGGTATTGGATACCGGCTGTGGTTCTCACATATGTAATAATGTGAAGGGACTGGTCAGAAGTAGAAAGCTGAACAAGGATGAGGTTGTCCTACAAGTGAGAAATGGAGCAAAGGTTGCTGCATTAGCTGTAGGTACTTATTGTTTAGCACAGCCTACGGGCAAGTCCATTTATTTAAATAATTGTTATTTTGTTTCGAATATCATTAGAAACATTATTTCAAATTCTGTATTAGATATGGATGGATTTGAAATTATAATAAAGAATAACAGTTGTTCAATTTATTAAAACAATGTTTTATATGGTATTGGAAATCTGCGAAATGGACTTTATATACTTGACTTGCATGAAAATATACTTCAAATAGAACAAACTAAGAAAGGGAAAAGAGATGATATTAATTATACCTATATGTGGCACTGTAGACTTGGACATATCAATGAAACAAGATTATCTAAGTTGCATAAGGATGGGCTCCTAGTGCTATCCGATTATGAATTATATCCAACTTGTGAATCTTGTCTCATGGGTAAAATGACTAAATCTCCTTTTAGTGGAAAAAGAGAAAGAGTTACAGAGTTATTGGCATTGATTCACACAGACGTTTGTGGACCTATGACAACAAGTGTGCGGGGAGGGTATTCTTATTTTATTACTTTCACTGATGATCAGTCAAGATTTCGATATGTGTATTTGATGAAATACAAATCAGAATCATTTGAAAAGTTCAAAGAGTTCAGAAGTGAAGTAGAGAAACAAACAGGTAAGAATATTAAGATACTTCGATCAGATCGAGGTGGAGAATGCTTAAGCGGTGAGTTTCTCAATTGTCTCAAAAAAAAATGGTATAATCTCACAATGGACTCCTCTAGGTACACCACTGTTAAATGGAGTATCTGAAAGGAGAAATCAAACACCGTTGGACATGGTTCGATCCATGATGAGTTTTACCGACCTTCCAATTTCCTTCAGGGGATATGCCCTGGAGACGGCTGCATACCTACTTAACAAGGTACCTTCTCCGCCCCAAAGACTCTTTATGAGATGTGGAAGAGGAGGAAACCAAATCTTAAGCATGTTAAGACTTGGGGTTGTCCAGCTTATGTCAAAAATTTGAACATGATAAGCTACAGACTAAATCCGACAAGTGTAGATTTGTGGGATACCCTAAAGAAACTGTAGGGTATTATTTCTATCATCCAACTGATCAAAAGGTGTTTGTTGCGAAACATGCTGCCTTCTTGGACAAAGGAGTTTATCCATGAAGGGGACCGTGGGAGTAAGATATATCTTGAAGTAGTTCAAGAACCACAAATTACTACGGATCAGAGTCAGGTACCTGACCAAGTGGAAGAACCTACTGTATCACACCCTATTCGTAAATCTGGAAGAGTACCGAAGATACCTGAGAGGTATGGATTTGTCATAGAGGATGACGATGAGGTACACATCATGAATGATGATGATCCATTGAATTAATAATAGGCTATGAGTAATAAAGACTCAGAGAAATGGTAGATGACCATAAAATCTAAAATGGATTTTGAAGCTATGCTCAAGTCCATTTGGATTTTACTTGCGATTGCAACTTATTATTATTATATCTGGCAAAATGGACGTGGAGACGCCCTTCCTCAAATATACATTATTAGAGGAGAATGCATATATGATACAACCAGATGGATTTATTTCAATAGTTGAAGCAAATCATATATATGAGCTACAACAATCCATTTATGGATTGAAGCAAGCTTCTCGTAGATGGAACATTCGTTTTGATGAGACAATCAAAGAGTTTGATTTTATCAAAAATGGCGATGAACCATGTGTGTACAAGAAGGTTAGTGGGAGCGCAGTTTCATTCCTTGTACTATATATTGATGATAAATTACTGATAGGGAATGGCATTCCTATGCTACAATCGATTAAAATCTGGTTATCTAAACACTTCTCCATGAAGGACTTGGGAGGAGATGTAGAATAGAATTTACATTACAACTACTATGTGTTGCTATGTGACTAATAGTTGAAGTGCATGATTATATAATTGTGTAGGGCACGTGAAGTGCAGATGGCTGTAGGCTATAATCTGTTATTGGTAAACAACGATCAAGGCAAGTCTTTTGGTTCCTATTTTCTACGTGAACTTGATGATGAACTGTTTTAAATTATTTTGCAAAGAGCATGATATGTTATATATGTTGCAAGCATGAAATGTTAAAGTCAATTTATGACTACATTGATTGATTAAAGAATGTTGATTGAGTAAGGAACTCAATCTTTATATTTGTTATGTGAATTAAAGCATGTATGCCATGTTACTTTGATGATTATGAGATGTATGTTGAGCATGTTATTTTGTGCTATGTGATGCATAAAAACTGTTAGGTCTTACTGAGTTGTCGAGCTCACTCTTACAAATAACCACTTTTGCATGTCAAGGATGTAAGGTAATGATGTGTGCTAATTAAATGTTAAGATCAATAGCGATGCAAGAAATTATTTGTTCTAGATGATTAATGTGTTTGTTTTGGATGTATTATACTTGCTAAAGTTATAAAGTTGAGCTATCCGATGTATAGTGGATATTGCTTGTGATGTAATACTTTGTATAGTAACTTAGAGGAAGCAATTCATGTAATAGAATTGAATCAAATATTTATAATGTAAAGGTTGCGATTCAGGGCAATAAAGAAAGATTTTATAAATGTTGTAAATATTCAACATTTTTAGTGATTTTAATATCGAATAATGATGTAAAGATAGATTAAAGTTGTATTGTTAACGATTGGGAAGGAAAATATTATTGTATGAATTTTGGGGTCGTTATAGTTGGTATCTGTGACGCCCCCAAATCTGAGTTCCTCTCTTTCCTCGGATCCGGTGCTGTCACGATACTACTATCGTCAAACTATTACATCTTTTATTCATTACTAAAATAATACAATTTTGCTTATTACAATTTAGAATATAAATTCTATTCATATCTAGGATCTTGTATGATGACTCCAAACTTTTACAAGTTTCAAAACCCGGTCATATACCATCCCTGTCTAAACATCACATTCGATGTTACAAAAATGCGAAATAACTTAAACTTTTCAATATCCTTTGAATAAAATCTTTTATTGATTTCATAACTTGAATCAATTACAAATCCCTGAATCAACTTTATATTATGATTCATTCTATTTGAGTTATCGTATATCGTTTACAACTAGACTTGATATCCTCTATGTATCAACTAATACATCTTTACAGTACGGCAAGTTTCAAACAACGTATACAATTATCAAGTACAACTCCTAGAACCTAAACGTGGCTCAAGTAATAATCTAAACAGTATTCTTCATTGCGATACTATCTATCTTTATCAATCAAGAAGCACGAAGTCTTATTCGTAAGTCCTCAACCTGCAAAAATGGTTATTTGCAAGAGTGAGCTCGACAGCTCAACAATTCTAAAAGTTTTCATGCATCACATAACATACAACATCATACTCAGTTCATGCATTTATAAACAATTTATATTTACTACGCATGTTACTTTCACATAACAAGTATATCAGCAAAGATCAACTTTCAATCTCATTTATACCTCATATACAGTTCATATATAAGTTCACATTATCACAGGATAATATAATTCAACTAACAGTTATTGAATTCATATATCGAATAGGAACTGAAAGACTTGCCTGATTCGTAGTTTAACAACTACGACTTAACTGCTTAAGATATCTGCACTTCGTGTAATCCTACACAGTTTATATCAATCATAGAGATCACACCCATCAGTTATACACTTCCACACATCCTCAATATAATAATAAATATTACATTATTTTCTATCTTGGCTCTTAGAACCTTGTTTCACTTTCCTATCATACGCTTAGTATCGTTAGGTACGTATAGTTATACCTCATCTACACTATATATAACACAATTACTTATCTATGTGTTTGACACATACTTAAACCTCATACATATATAATCTACATTGCTCTTACGTTTCTCAAACCTTATCGAAACCATTACATTCAAACTTTTTAAGTTTCACCTTTCAAAATCCTTGCCATACTTAAATTAGTCATACAAGGCTACTATGTTCACCATGTATGCATGTCTATAAGGGCAGTAACCCAAGTTTTAAAACCTAGCATGCTCATTCAAATCCAATTCAAGTTACATGGTTTTCATGTCGGACTTTCATACATCTTAAGTAATTCAAGTCCATGCTTCAAGGTCAACTACTATGGTCATGTTATCACATAACAATGCTAAACGATACTAAGTAGGCATTCTCGTGCTTATAATACACATGTATACTTAATCACATAGTCTATGCTTTAGAAATTCATTTCTTTGAATATGCGTGCATAGGTAAAATCCATGTTTCATCACATGATGCTTATATCAGCATGTCTATAGGCATAATGGATCCTAATATACATGCTCGTATGATCATAATGTACTCACACCGTGTTTGATGCTATTACCTTTCACATTCTAAGTTTTCATAAAGATCGCACTAAGTCAACAAAGGTAACTAAGTATATGCAAAGTACCTCGTAGTCATGACTCTCACATATTAGAACACGTACATAAGCCACTTTTACATGCTCAAATGATCAGAATGTGGACATCCTATATATATGTCCAAAAACTCTAAGTTTGTCTTTTGAAATCATTTTTAATTTAAACAATGTGTTCTAGTGTATGCTCAATACCTTCGACTCACATATTATGCATATCTAAACCATATAATCATGCTTAAAAAGTCATAATATAAACATGACTTATATACGCCAAAATTCATTTATAAAACCTTAAGTTTTCATTAAAAACTCCACTACAACAAGGTATAATTATTTACTATTAGCCATGGTAACTGATTAACAACTACCTTCATACCCATTGATGCACATAACCAAGACACTTACACATGTCTCAAAAGTCCGACTCAAAGAACACAAAATTCGTCAAGTCTCATTTTCAAAACTTTAAGTTTTCTGTTAGGAAATCATGTTAAACCAAGTAATACAACTTACTACGTGCATAACGATCTTAGTACGCATGTCAGACCCCCTTATGCAATTATTAGAGTCTAACTAGTATGCTTAACCAACTAGAAAATACAAAATCACCAACAGTTTCTGCAGAGGGGCGCGGCTGCGCCCCATTTGTACTAGGGAGACGCGCGGCCGCGCGTCCCCGTTTCCAGACCAGGAGCTTGACTGCTTCGGCAGTTTCTTAGCCCAACTCAAAAATTCTTTCACGAACTTGATTCTAAACATGCCACATTGTATTCTAAGATGTTACTAGGTCTATATAACAACTAACAATCAATACTTGGTCACAAAATCATAAATTCCATACTAAATTTCAAGAATTAATAATTCTCAGAAACAAAATTAAAGAACAAGAGACATGGAGGGGATTATACCTCTGCAATGAAATTATTAATTCTCACTTTCTCTTCTGATATGTTTACAAGTATCCACTCTCTATATGCTCTCAATTCCAACTTAAACAATTCTCAGCAAATGAAAACATGAAGGAGAAGAGCTATATATATAGGAAAATTATGAACCAGGCAATGAATTCCTTCATTGAATCAAACCAAGAGATTGAAGGTTTGTATGTTGGTTAAGGTGGAGTGGTTGAATGGTTGGTAGAACCCATCATGATCCCCACTCCCCATTGATCATTGCTAGCTAGATTGCTGATTTTGAGATGGTAGGGAGTAGAATAGCCTTGAGTATTTCACGTGAATGAGAAAAGGAAGAGCAAGTGGGCACATAATATGGGACAATGCTACTAAATCTCAGCAACTTGCTTACAATTACCTCATACTAATGTTATATAGTCCACCACTTACCAAGGCTATATCACATTTCATTTTATAAACACATAGGTTATAATATATACATATATACACATTCATACATATAGCTTAGGTTATGAATGAATTGTAAATAAAATCTCTAATTACAATGTATCATATATCATCCATATATATCTCATCCTATCGGATATAATTCTATCGGGTATTATCACATTACATTGTCTCCTTTATTATTAAATTTTATTAATTCAATAATTGTTTACAATATATCCATGATATATTATTTTATTGTATAGTCATATACACATTGTCACACACATATTTCATGTAACTCTTACAACTCAATAAACTTTATTATATAGTTTATATACCTAAATAACATAGTCACATCGCACTTTACACTTCGTATAATATATAGTTAACTACCATACGTTATATTTTTAATATCGCGTGCTTGCACATTAATAAATTACTTATCTTATCAATTAATTAATAATAATATTAATTAATCAATTTCTCATAATCAATGGAATTATAATTTCCACACTAATTGATTAACACTTTATATGATTTATTATCACGTTAAATAAATATAAATCTTATTATATTTATAAATCATTCACTCATTAATCAACATATTATCAAATAATTCCTTGATAATAGTTTATAATAATAATTAATATACTAAGGCAATATATCTCATTCCCTATTAATACAATTCCGATTATATTTATAATCAATTTCCTTATTATTATACTATCATTAGCCATAATAATAAAGCAACATACTATTATAATAACAATTAATATAGACTAATTGTTCAATCAATAATCCTTCCGTCCTTGAATTAATTAATTCATCGACGAATCTATTATTGTGCCACACAAGGCATCTCCCACAAGCTTAATCTTAAGCTTATTATCGCTTCCACACACTTAAACACTCTTTTAGTATAATGCTTGCGTGACTCAAGCATTTAAATGCTAAACTACCTCAAATATTCATACTTATAATAAGTATAACCTTTACGCTTATAGTAATTAATATATATACTCTATTAATTATTCAAATAATAATATTCACGATCAAATAATAACTTAAGTTATTTAATATATTAAAATAACTTTGTTTCTTTTCATTAATTAAACTCTCTTGAAAATACATTAGAAATTATGTATTTAGCCATAACATAAAATATTATATTTTCTCCAAATAAGCACATTCATTATTAGAAAATAATTTACTTATTGTATCAAGATATTATAATTAATATAATATCTATTAGAAATAATCACATGTACGGCACATGTACATTATATATAGAAAATAGGTAATAAGTTTATTTTCTATTATAATAATTTGTTTCTATCAATTTATTTACATATAGCAAATATATCTATCATATTAATCAATCACACCTTATACAAAATAACATTTCCTCCTTTTATTAAAATAATTCAATATTAAAAATTATTTTAATATCCTTTATTAAAAATATATAATAACTATTTCTCTTTCTTTTCTATAAATTGTTCCCAAAATAATTTCTTCAAATATTAAATATTCATTTAAAGATATAATAATTTTTATCTCCCTTTAATAATGTATATATATTTATTAACGTTATTCGTACATTAGACTTTCTCACATATTACCATTCTAAGTAATATATATAAAAATATCAACTATAATTATATATTCAACACACATATTAATTCACTCATTTACTTAAGTAAATTAAACACTTTACTATATTATCATAGTTAATTAAATTTCAATATTCACATATAACTTCCAATTTAAATTAACCAATATTTATTCTTATTAGTTAATTCCCTTAACTAACTCATGCTTCACTATCCCCACCCATTCACGGATCGCTTAAGTACCATCAATAACATATACTAGTTATTAGTATACATACACAAGAAAATGGTGATTATACATTAAAGATATTTAATGTCACCAACTTACTATGATAACATAATTCTATAAATTATTTAATATCGATAGGAAACCTTATCTATTTCCTTTACCTCAATTGAATCGTATCTAAAATAAATAACAAATATATATTAATAATATATTTATAAATCACGAAAACACATATTACATAGTCCATATTACCCTATGTAATATAATACCACATACCTTATATCACATATATATACTCTTATTCGAGCCCATCTCACAGTTTAAGAATTTTATTTATTAAATCTTTATTTAATAATATCTAAAAATTCGGGTTCTCACAGTATCAGAGCTGTAGGTTATATACCTTAGGTAAGAGTACCTTATGCTATGACCTTAGAGAATAAAAAGTTCAGTTTAAGTTACGTATAACGAAAAGGTGATTCTTTTCACATACGTAGAAGTGTAGGATGTGTGAAGTCCTAGCGATGTTATAAGAAGAAGATTAGAATGGCGAGGAATAAAATTCGAATAAAATATTGAGCAATATGAATGAAGTTAGAAAGTTCTTAAAGGAAGAGTTAATAAATAAACAAGAAGATTCAAAGAAGAATCTTGAAGAGATATAGAGATAAGAATCAGGAGTTGCTTAACTCCAATAATAAAGATGACGAATAACGATAAATAGACAGAGTCTATAATACTAAAAGCATAAATGAAATCATAGTATGATATGATGAGAGGTAAGATAAGAAGTTGTAACACAAAACGATAATGAGATAAGAAAAGAATCATAAGGGAGATGATTATAGAATAAGATCACAACACTTGGTTTATCATATCGATAATCGTTGGAATACGGGTGTTGCGCTATCGATATATATGGTGAGAAGGTAATTCTTGTCCCATGTTTATATTTGATAGTTAGAGTCAATAGAGATTCTATTAGATGATATTAAGATTACATTAGATGATCTTAAAGTTAGGCAAGTTCTTAAAACTCATACTTATGGTAAGTTCGTGACTCATAATCGTATGTATGTTTTTGAACTCCTAAACATATGGACAGTCTCTGATCAATTCTTTGACTATGTATTTCTAGAACAAGTTCTTAAACTCATACTATTGTGGCAAGTTCTTGAACTTCCAAAGTGTGGTAAGTTCGATGAACTATACTGGGTATAGAAAGGTTATGGTATAGAAAGCATTGATGTTGTTTAAGATTGATGGAGTAAAGATTTAATTAATGGATAAAGTTTTTATATTCTAAATCTCCTAGCTTTGCTAGATTTTTGAAATTTATTGACTTTGTGCTGATGTTGTACTTCTGTTTTTCTTGAAAAACATTGGATCAAACAATAGAACCAATGAATTTTTAAAATACGTGCTATTATTCACATGTCTGTGCTAATTGCTTCAGCTAGACAAAAAAAGAAAAAAAATGATTTTAAATATTCAAAATGTATTTTATATGCATCATTTGATATGGTGTAGAAACAATAATCGAGGAAGTTATCAATGCAGTTAAACCTAGTGTTGGATGTGATCGTATGATCGCCAGCCCACTATGGTATGATGTAGTATGACGACGTCATACAATGACGAAATCCTCAACGTATCATTACTACGGTACGGTATCAGGATATTATGAAACGATTTACTTATTATTTTTATTTTCGTTAAACTATATATATATAAAAACATTTTTAAATAAATAAATAATTATTTTGTTGGGTAAAAATATATATGTATATATATATATTTTTTGATTGATGCCTAAACTGTTGCTAGAAGTCTATGCTATTTGATTCAGCTAGACAAATATTGAAAGATGTTTATGAAATTCGAGCGTTCTTGGTCAAACTATGCCAAACCAAATTATTTTGGTGCGGATTCAGATGTTAAGAAGCTGAGGTGAACAACCCTATAAAAGGGGACATGTTATCAAAGACAATAGTTTTGAGTGTAACGCATATAGTCGTTACGATGTATTACGTTTGGGCCTGACGTAGGGGTACGATAGGCTGGCCACCTAGAGTACCGATGCGGTTTTCTAGTGTGAAGTATCGGGGGTGAAACACTATTAAACCTAGAAAGAAGTTCAAGGTCATGTGACCACTCAGCATGATTTGGAATCTTTTAAATTCCTGAGTTATTTATATCGCTTTCCAATTATTGAGCAATTGTGGAAGATTCTTATTATTCTGAAGGAGAATGTAGCGAGAAGGATATTCCTTAGAAAGAAGTAGTGGTAGAACGCTTTAATCCAGTGAATGAAAATATTAAAATTTTAAGGACGAAATTCCTAGAAGAAGGGATGAATGTGATAACCCGAACAATTATAGATGGTGAGTTATGAAGTATATTAATTCTACGAGTAGAGTATATAGTAATGATCCTTAGAAAGGAAATGAACTAGTTAAAAAATATATAATATTTGATATATGATTGTGTTTAATTGAAGGTTATGTAATAAAATTTAAAAGTAGTTGAAGAAATGAATGGAGGAAGATATATATAAATATTGTTAAGTTAACGTGTTGAAGTTATTCAAAAATAAAATTGTGAAAGAGAGTTTGTGAAAATCGAGTAAGGGAGGTTTCGTTGATTCCGAGGACAGAATCCTTATAAGGAAGGAAGGATGTGACATCCCGGATTTTTAAGAATTTATAAATGAGAATTTAATAAATAAAATTCTTATTATGAGATGTTTCGAGTTTGAGTATGTGTATACGTGTCATATATTGTGAAATATGTGATTTGGTGTGAAGAGAATTGTATATATTAATTTTAATATTTATTGAAGTAAATAAATATTTTAATTAAATTATTTATTGAGATTATGTGATTATTATGGAGTAATGTAATTAAGTATAATATATTAATTAAATAAATATTTAATATTTAATGTAATTGATGTAATGATTTTATGTTATAGTTCTAATGGGGATAATTAAATTAGATAAGTTATGCGATGAGTGTTACGTGAAATTATAATTAGCGAGTAATTATAATTATATGATAATTTTATGTGATTAGATGATGTTAAACTTTTAATTAATTAAATTAGAATGTTAAGATTTGATTAATTAAAGGATAACGTTAAAAGATGTGTTAAAGGATTTATTAAAATAATAAAAAGAGCTTTTAAATTAGTTTTACCCAAACAAGGCCCTTAAAACTGTTTTTAAAAGGTTTTTCCAAACAAGGCCCTTACTTTTGGTTTAAACCCATTTTATCCAAACAAGGCCTTAGCTACTAAAAATCTATTTTTTTTAAATAACTTGTTTTGCCAAACAAGCCTTAGGGATTTTTAAATTCTAAATGTGTAACCTATATTATTAATTATAATAATTGTAATTATTATAATTATGGTCATTATGTTATAAGTTATATATGTATAATTATGTAATATATGTATATGTAAGTTATACCTATATTACAATATACGTTAGATGGCTAAGTGTTAGTCAGTTAGAAAAGAGAAAAGAACAAAACAAAGAAGAGAAGGAAAAGAGAAGAAGAAGGAAGAAGAAGAAGAAAGAGGAAGAAGAGGGAAGGAAGCTTGAGATAGCATCATCCCCTTCGTTCTAATAAGCAAAGCAAAAGGTAATAATCTAGCCCTAGAAACTCTAGTTTATTATTTCTTGAGTTCTTCATAAAATAATGGATTTTTATGATTAATTTGTTAAGAAATCTATAATATAGGTTCGTGAGTATGCATAATTTGGTTTATGTGGTTATAAGTGAGTTTTCAGTAAACAAATCCATGAAAACAAGTTTTACATGGCGAATTGTGTTCTTATGAGTTTTTATTATATTGGTTGATTTTAGAATGGTAAATTCATGATTTAGTTATATGTATTAATATGAAAAATTGAAAGATGTTCATGATACTAGTTTCAATAATGAAAATAATACATGTATTGTGAATTTAATTGGTTGAGAATTGGATTTATGGTGAATTATTTTGATAAAAGTATGAATTTTATGAAACTAGTAAAATTGGTTTTTAAAACCTTTAATTTTGATTTCATAAATGAACAAAACATGCTTTGAATCATGTGATTTGGGTTAAAAAAGAACTTGCAGTGTCAATTTTCGTCAAGAACGCTTAATAATGGTATTTTCTTCAAAATCAAAAAAATTAGGTGCGTTGATTATGTGTTGTGGTGTTATTGTATGTTAAAATCATGTTAGAAGTGTAGGATTTTGTTTGTATAAAGTTTCATGTACATTGTGTTAGTTAAAATAGGTCTTTGGTGCGAAAAAATAAGCCAAATTGGCTTATTTCTCTGCAAGTTCGCGAGTCGGGGAGCCCAACAGCAGGGTGCCCCGCCCCAGCTGGAATTTTAGCCTTGGGGGACCCTCCCCAGTGGGGTAACATGCTGTCCGGAGTGGTCCAAGTGTTGTAATGCAAAACTATTTTAACCTCCTGTAGTAAAATGGCCATAACTTTTTTATATGAACTTCGATTGAGGAGATTCAAGATGATCGAGAACGAGCATGAGTAGACCTACAACTTTTGTTATTTAACTTTTTTGATTTGAGGTCGTTAGCAGGGGTCAAAATGATCATCTTTGTGACTAATGTGTATTCGGAGGCAATCGGAGGGCGTCGGACATGCACATACGCAAGTATAGTGCTGTCGACGATAATAGATGTTATTCTAAGTTATAAAACATGAATATTAGTAATTATAATGATGCTTAACATTAATAAATGATGTATTAGATAAGTTATATAAGCACACTAAGCATACACAAGAGAGACGATTCGGGCGTGTGACGAATGAACGTCGAAATGCCGTGACAAGTGTTAATGAACGTCAAAATTGTTTTAAGTCAAATGAAATGAGCATTATAAGATATGAAATGGGGTTAATATAAAACCCATAAGTAGTCCTAGCAAGCCTTAAACACTTGAATGAATTTTGAATATTACTAAAAAGGAAATATAGTGAGATATAAGTTGAAAGTTAACACAATCTAATTGAACATTATGTATTGATAGTAGGAAAAGTTATGAGATGTAGAGTAAAGTTTATATTACAACTACTATGTGTTGTTATGTGACTAATAGTTGATGTGCATGATTATATAATTGTGTAGGGCACGTGAAGTGAAGATAGCTGTAAGCTGTAATCTGTTATTGGTAAACAACGATCAAGGCAAGTCTTTCAGTTCCTATTTTTTACGTGAACTTGATGATGAACTGTTTTAAATTGTTTTGCAAAGATCATGATATGTTATATATGTTGCAAGCATGAAATGTTAAAGTCAATTTATGACTACATTGATTGATTAAAGAATGCTGATTGTGTAAGGAACTCAATCTTTATATTTTTTTTATGTGAATTAAAGCATGTATTCCATGTTACTTTGATGATTATGAGATGTATATTGAGTATGTTATTATGTGCTATGCGATGCATGAAAACTGTTAGGTCTTGCTGAGCTGTCGAGCTCAATATTGCAAATAACCACTTTTGTTGGTCAAGGATGCAAGGTAATGATGCGTGCTAATTGAATGTTAAGATCAATTACGATGCAAGAAATTATTTGTTCTAGATGATTAATGTGTTTGTTTTGGATTTATTATACTTCCTAAAGTTGTAAAGTTGAGCTATCCGATGTATAGTGGATATTACTTATGATGTAATACTTTGTATAGTAACTTAGAGGAAGCGATTCATGTAATAGAATTGAATCAAATATTTGTAATGTAAAGGTTGCGATTCAGGGCAATAAAGAAAGATTTTATAAAAGTTTTAAATATTTCGTATTTTTAGTGATTTTAATATCGAATAATGATGTAAAGATAGATTAAAATTGTATTGTTAATGATCGGGAAGGAGAATAATATTGTATGAATTTTGGGGTCGTTACAATTCCAATGTCTTCAAATTTGCTCCTTCATCACTCCAAGATCCTCGAATAAGTCTGTTAATTCCTACTTGAAGCGTTTAGTTCATCCTCTCGTGACGGGTCCTACGGGAACTTGCACCGGATCAGATTCATGACCTCCATTAAAATCCAAGCTAGTCATG
Source organism: Panax stipuleanatus (assembly GCA_020205555.1). NCBI lineage: Eukaryota > Viridiplantae > Streptophyta > Magnoliopsida > Apiales > Araliaceae > Panax > Panax stipuleanatus. Next base: position 50,062,180 of record CM035117.1, on the reverse strand, counting down.
TCCTCATCACATTGCTTGCTTATTGGATGAGGATGATTGATCTCATGATCATTTGTATGGATACACTAAAGCAAGTATATAGGTGCTTATTGGACAATAAGTTTACTGAACGTGGCTCACTAAGGAATATCTAATGGAGTTTTATTTGTCCGTCAATAGGAATTACTGTAGTGATAGTAGTACAAGTGATCCTTAGACATGAGATCATCATAGTATCATTTGTATAATAAGTTATACTTTGACATGTCCGTTAAGACCTTTAGGGTATATCAAAGGATATGTTTAGGTGTAATAAGTTATATATGGAGATAATGAATGATCAATAAAAAATCTACCGCTTCTAGTAAAAGGAGAGAATGTCCTATGTGATTCGATAAATGACAACCTAGGAATCCTTGGCCAAGGTGGAATGAAATTAGAAAAGAGTTTCTAATTTGCATTATTTGGAGTTGTGCATTTAAGAATCGAAATCCATATAATTAATTAAAATAAGACTAGATAATAATTTCATGTCTTATATTTAATAGGGACATTGAATGGTAAAAGGATTGAATTGTACGGTAACTATTTACTCAAATGTTCTTTTATGATTAATGTTGAAATCTATATTATCTAGAAAGTCGTTGATCGCTAAGGGGGGGCATACCCTTATTGAAGAATAAATGTTATTTATTTAAATGAATTAAATTGTTTAATTTATTTATTTAAATAGAATTAGAATTGTTCTAATTGATTTATTCACAACCGGTTTAATATGGAGAACCTAAAGGGTCACACCATAAAAGAAAAATATTTATTTAAGAACTAAATGACATAATCATAATAATAAGTTAAGTGTATTTAATTTAATATATGGTGATAGAATAAATTAAATAGCTTAATATTTATTATTTAATATTTTAAATATTAAATATAAATTAATAAGAGGAGTCTTATTATAATTATTATTACTATTATTATTATTATTTAATTCCTTAAAGAGTTTGGAAATTAATTAATAAAAGTACTCTCATATATTCCTAATAAGATTAGGAGGCTAATTAATTAAAAGAGTTTAATTAAGTATTCCTAATAAGATTAGGAAGCCTAATTAATTAAAAGAGTTTAATAATTAAAATGAAACCCTAATTCCAAGAGTTGGGAGAGTACACATAATTCAATAGAGATTAAATCTAGAGTTTTTCCAAACACCCATCTTCTTGAATATTTGTTCTTCTTTTGTGGATCACCTCTAGAGGCCAAACACTTGGGTGGCTAACGTTGATCAATGAATGAATCAAACTCGATGGATTCAAGTTTAACGTGAAAAGGAATTGGAGGTGAACTCGTACCTGAGGAAGCTAGTTTATTAAAAGGGAAAGAATCTGATCTTCATCTCTTTTCTATATGATTGATAATTAAGCACAAAATATGATCATGGCGATGGTTTGTATGAAAATTTTAAAAACCCGTTTTATCGCGCTTCCACTACTTTTATGTAATTATATTGCATGATCGCGCTATATACAAACCTAAGAAGAATCTCTAGATCTACCAACTACTATGCAAAATATATGTAAAACATCAAGTTTAACTAGATTCAAATAATATATCACATAGTTCTAGTATTTAAAATAACATTTACAAAGGAAATGACCAAAAATGAGTTTTTTTTCACCTTGGGTAGCAAAGAAACAAGCTTCTTTTGGCTTGGGATCAAGTTATATCACTCTAGACACTCGAGATCTACAAGTTGTATGATTAAAAAACTCAAATGTGGTGTAAATATGCATGATCCGAGCCTTTATCACTCTATAACTCCTTTCTCTCTCTAACTTCTTTTCTTCTTCTTTTCAAATGAGCTACTGGCTGTTGGATAAAGGCTGGGGGACCAACCGCAAGTACACTGCGGCTGGGTCTTATGGGCCTCGTAGCCTCGAATTTTGTTCCTTCGGTGTTGGTCTAGTGAAAGTTGAGCTCAAAAATTCCAGAAAGTCCTTGCGATAGGTTGTGAACTAAGGTCGACTCTGACAAAATCGGAGTCCGGTAAGATTATGCAACTAGCTGCAAGGTATCTTCTGGTTCCCGAGGATCGTCAATTGGCTCATCTTGGATAGTTCACAATTTAATAATGGATGTGGTGACTTCTTGCGACATTCTCAACTTTGCGATCCCCGTTCGGACCACTTCATGTTTGGGCATCGTTGCCTTTTGATTTCTCTACAGGGTTATCTGCAGGTTAAAATGTTTCTGCCATCCCTCAGGGTTGTCTCTATGATAAAATTACGCTTTTACCCTTCTACAAGGTTAATCTATGAAAAACAAAATTTCGAGTGTCTACATATATACATTTTCTTAGAGTACTTGTAAATAATAAAAGAAAAAAACCAAAATAAAGAATTATTATTATTATTATTATTATTATTATTATTATTATTATTATTATTATTATTACTATATTTATCGTTATTATTATCATATAATAATAACGATAATAATAATAATAATAATAATAATAATAATAATAATAATAATAATAATAATTCTTTATTTTGGTTTTTTCTTTTATTATTTACAAGTACTCTAAGAAAATACTTATATTTAACAATGATAATAATAATGATAATAATAATAATAATAATAATAATAATAATAATAATAATAATAATAATAATAATAATAATAATAATAATAATAATAACGATAATAATAATAATAATAATAATAACAATAACGAGAATAATAATAATAATTATTATTATTATTATAACGATAATAACAATAATAATAATGATAATGATAATGATAATGATAATGATAATTAGTGATAATGATAATAATAATAATAATAATAATAATAATAATAATAATAATAATAATAATAATAATAATAATAATAATTTTTAAATGTCCTTTCATTTTCCCTAAAATTTTAAATTTACTGTCTTTTATACTTTAATTTATACATGTCTTTTCATTTTCCCCGAATTTTTAAATTTTTATAATTTTATTTAATTTTCCATTTTTCTTTACTTTTTTTTAAAGACAATTTTTTAGCCTTTCCTAAATTTCATGATTTATTTTAATTTTTATACTACCAGCTCCTAGATTTTCTTCATTTTTCTTTAAGAATAGCCACATCAGAAATGAGCACATGTCACCACTGCCACATCATTACTTTATTAGCCAATTAACGATCAACACAATTTTTCTAACGGTTTGTATGAAAACTAAAGTTCATTGAGTTGACTGTAAGAAAAAAAGTTGAGTGACTCAATTATTAGTTGACCTAAAGTAGAGTGACCAAAAAAGTATTAATTTGACCATTAACAGTGAAACGAACGATAAACAACTAATTTTGTCGGAGAAGATGATGACTGAATAGTTATAAGTACTTTTGGAATGAATGATTTGACCAACTGTGCTTGACAGATTTTTTCCTTATATTCTCTCATTACTCTAATTATTACTTCATCCATCTCTAAAAGATGGGCCAAATATAATTTGCACACATATTAAGAAAAGTAAACATAAATTAAATAGAGTAAATGTAAGGACCAAGAATTTTATATGATTATATATATATACACAGTCCGAATCTTAAACTCACCCTTTATCTAACATACCTTGCTCACCCCCTTTAGCGACGGACCGGACTACAGTCGGTCCGTCACTATATATACAACCGTCGTATTAGCTTTTTGCGACAAACAACATATAGCGACGGACAACATATAGACGACGGTTGTATATATAGCGAGGGACCAAACCGTCACCCGGTTCGTCGCTAAAGGGGGGTGAGCAAAGTATGTTAGATAAAGGGTGAGCTTACGATCCGGACCGTATATATATACATATACATATATATATATATATTGTGAATATTTTTTTTATTACATTGACCACATAAGTGAACATGTGAATTAAACAAGATAGTTAATTTTAAGTTAACTAAGATGAATACTTAATCAATTTGATTAAGGAAAAGTAAGATAAGTTATGTTAAAAATTAACATAGCTTGAATGTTAACCTTGAATAGTAAATTAAAAAGATTTATAATCTTTAAGTAATTAAATTGATATGACTAATATAAAATGACGATATAAATGTATAATAATTCATCAAGCCAATTAAGGCTAATTGAATTAGTAAATTAGTGGACACTACTAGAAAAAGGCTTATTAGTGATCGCCCATCTGCGACCGTTCTCGATTGCAGATAGGTATCTGTGACCGAATACGATCGCAGATAGAGGTCACATATATTCTAGACGCTGACTGTACATCGGTTATCACTTTTAGCGACCAGAACGTCAGCGACCAACATATAGCGATCGATGTCATCGGTAAGCTGAGTCACCATGAGTCAGGTCTCATTAGTGACGTGGCCCACGTGTCAACAACTACCACGGTCGCTGATATCCTCAAGTCACTCGTGATCGCTGATACGTAATAGCGACCATCTGCGGTCGTTGATTACAAAATTTTAAAAAATATTTGCCTGTTTTGTGGATTCCCCAAAAAATTTATACCTGTTTGTACCTGTTTTATATCTCAACATACAGCAGTATATATAAATCACCAAAACTATATAAATTCATCGATCCACGTGCATAAACCAACACAATAAACAAATCGAGTGACTAAAATTTATATACAAATTATATATTGAATCTAAAACTATAATTAACTCCATTGCCTTTGACATCAAACAACTCAAAAACCAAACGATTAGTCGTAGTGAAAGGGAATATTACAATCTAAAGTTTTTCTGTTTTCTTTCTAGATATATATAGCATTAGCAACTACTCTTACCAGTCATATTTATAAACCTCCTGCAAAGAGAAACTCTTCCTGAAGAAAAGATACAATAGAAGAACCATAAGTAACTAAACATAAAGCTAAATTCTTGACAAAAGTATCTCGGCATCATCATCCTGATTTTGTGTTAACATTTGCCACTGCATAAGCTAATGTCCGCCAAGTGTAATAAGTAGATTACGATCTTGATAGTCGGTCGTCGTTGATAAAGTTTGTCCCCGTTACTCCTTGAGAAATGTAAGCAAGTTGTGGCCCACCTCTCCATGAAATCGAGAAACATCCTCGGTTTTATAGTCTTATGCCTTTCTGCTGTTACTCCTGTTTTTGCAAAATCAACTGTTATGGAGTATAGGGTTGTTAAATTCAATATTTTTTACTCGTAGTCTTATCTGACTCAAGGTCTGCATGTACTAAATGTGCAGTAGAGATTGTACCCAAAGTATCATTAATCAGATAATTAATCAACAAAGAACCACAATATTTCCTGCAAACTCAGACTTATTAGGAAAAATATAAGAGTTGAAGGAAGAGTTGCAGGAAATTCAATAATTTCCAATAAGTAGTTCACCAAACTATACTTCCTCTCGAATTCCCAGAACAAAGTGGTTAATTCCCGAACAAAGTGGTAATTCCCGAACCGTTTAACCACTTTGTTCAGGAATTCAACAGGAAGTACAGTTGAATTAATTGAACCTCTTATTGGGAACTGTTGAATTTCATGTAACTCTCCCTTTGTCTCTCATATTTCATGCAAACCTTGAGTCAGATAAGACTATGAGTAAAAAATGTCTCAGTTGACAACCCTTCATTCTATGGCTGTTAATTTTGCAAAAATAGGAGTAACAGCTGAAAGGCCCAGGGCTTTAAAACCAAGGATGTTTCCCGATTTCATGGAGAGGTGGGACAATCCAGCTTTGACACTTCTCAAGGAGTATTGGGGGGAAACTTTATCATGCTAGTCTTGATTTAGTAAATGAGAAGTCGCAATCTATTTGTTCGCAAAATATAATATCATCAAGATGTATATATACAATACAAAAATATATATATTTATATATACTCAAATGACAACGCTTTAATTAAAAAAAATAAAATGACATTGATTTAATTAAAATAAATAAAAGAGAGAACATACTCTATCAATAACTTAATTGTAGCATCCTTAAACCGACTTATTTCTAATGTTTTGTAACCAAATATCAGTATTTTCTTGGAAAATACTTTCTCTTACAATCTCTATCATGAAAGTATAATATGAATCTGCGATCAACCTAATTAGTCTTGAATTTGACTCCACAAAGTAGTATTTCCGAAATATATACAACAAATTGGAGAAAAATAAAAGTGTGCACTTGCTGAAAGATAACTTGTCACAATTAGATGAAAACTTCAAGTTATATATAATGTAAAACAAATACCTTCATCATCGCCCATGAGTAATGACTACTAAGAGAAGAGTCGAGGATTTCTTTATATGCATGATTCGACATAGCAGTTGCGGCTAATACTACAACTGGTTCCTCGACAGAAAAAAATATGGGTTTTGTAGTTCCTGTTTGTGTCCCATACTCGAATTATAAGTTAATTGAATTACTGCGGACATTCCTCACTGTTCCATCATAACAGATGACAACATCCCGAAGGAGGGCCATTAAGATCTTGAACAGAACGTCTCACCTCTTTTTCTGTGAGACTTACCCATATGAGGAATTCGGAATGGTTAGAAGCAGTCTATGTCATGGATTGGACCCATATCAGGTGATGATTCATTCATAGTAGAGAACGAACGATAACTTCTCTAGTAATATTGAATCATCGCCTGATATGGGTCCAATCCATGACATAGACAGCTTCTCACCACTCTGAATTTCTCAGATGGGTAGTTCTCACAGAAAAAGAGGTGAGACGTCACGTTCAATAGCTTAATGGCACTCCTGCAGGATGTTGTCATCTGTTATGATGGAACAGTGAGGAATGTCCGCAGTAATTCAATTAACTTATTATTCGAGTATGGGACACAAACAAGAACTACACGACCCATATTTTTTTTGCTGCTAAGGAACCAGTTGGAGTATTAGCTACAACTGCTATATCGAATCCTACATACAAGGAAGTCCTCGACTCTTCTCTTAGTAGTCTTTACTCATGGGCGTTGATGAAGGTATTTGTTTTACATTATATATAACTTGAAGTTTCCATCTAATTGTGACAAGTTATCTTTCAGCAAGTGCACACTTTCATTTTTCTCCAATTTATTGTATATATTTTGGAGATACTGCTTTGTGGAGTCAAATTTAAGACTAATTAGGTTGATCACAGATTCATATTATACTTTCATGATAGATATTGTGAGAGAAAGTAATTTCCAAGAAAATGCTGATATTTGGTTATAAAACATTCTAAATAAGTCGGTCTTAAGGATGCTGCAGTTGAGTTATTGATAGAGTATGTTCTCTCTTTTATTTATTTTAATTAAATCATTGTCATTCTATTTTTTTAATTAAATCATATTATTTTATTTATTTATTTTGTAATATATTATAAAATAATACTACTATCACATAATTTAGGGTCACATAATGCTCATATACACACACATGCATATTGTGGGCCATGCGTGACATGCAGGGCCCGCAAATATGCATGTGTGTGTATGTGAGCTTTATGTGACCCAAATTATGTGATAGTAGCATTGCTCTATATTATATGATATTATATTTGTAGACACTCAAAATTTTGCATTCCTGTTATAGACACTCAAAAATTTTGCGTTCCTGTTACTAACCCTGCAGAAAGGTAAAACCGTCAGTTCAACCCCGATTTCAATACCGGGATGTCAACTCAGCCCCGGTCTCAATATCGGGACGTCAACTCAGCCCCGGTCTCAATACCGGGATGTCAACTTAGTCGCGGTCTCAATATCGGGACGTCAACTCAGCCCCAGTCTCAATATCGGGATGTCAACTCAGCCCCAGTTTCAATACCGAGATGTCAACTCAGCCCTGGTCTCAATACCGGGATGTCAACTTAGCCCCGGTCTCAATACCAGGATACCAAATCAACCCCGGTCATAACCCGAAAGGTACAGGTCAACCCCGGTCATAACCCGGAAGGTACAGGTCAACCCCGGTCATTACTTGGGAGGTATTGGTCCACCCCGGTCATAACTCGGGAGGTACAGGTCAACCCTGGTCTCCATACCAGGATGCCAAATCAACACCGATCTCAATACCGGGATGCCAGGTCAACCCCGGTCACAACCCAGGAAGTACAAGTGCCCTAGAGATAACCCTGGAAAGCCATATCAACCTTCGGAGACAACCCTGAAGCATCTCATCTTCCCCAAAGACAACCCTGGGAAGGCCAAAGAAACCTTGGAGGCAACCCTAAGGACAAACAGAGTCGGTTGGGATCAAAACCTCGGAGACAACCCCGGGAAATCAGCCGAAGACCGTACCAGTACAAGAGACAACCCCTGGAGGGTAAAATGGTCATTTTACCAATTTGAAGCCAATCCAGTCAAAATCAAGTCGAATTGATTCCATCAAGGTCAGAAAGAACCATAACAATGATCCTGAGTTAAAACAACGCAAGACACCTAAACGGATAAACTGAGAAGAAATGAAGACCCGGTTATGAACCCATCTTTTTGGACTAGAAAAAGGTTTATTCCCATGTAATTGTGACACTCTTAGCGAGGGCTTTTCAAAAAGGTATAGCACACCTCAAACGGATGCTCCGACTAAAAGTTAGAAAGTTTCAAATCTGACCTCGCGTTGCTCAGAGTGCACATACTTCGAGGCAATGGAACCCACCACCCGGAGCCTGCCATATGGCGCCGCTGGTAGACTCATGGCTGTCGTGGGTAGGCCCGCTTCCATCGGGTCTATAAATATAAGTGCACCCCCAAGCCAAAAAAAGAAAAAAAAAAGAAAACGCTTTGAAACTCCACCCATTTCGTTTCCTAGCCCGACTTTTAGTACTCAAAACTTATATTTTATCATTCTAACACGTAGGTATACTCATATACTACCACATATCATAAACTGAGCGGTGGAAACGCCCATTTGAAGCCTACGATTTGGCAAAAAGCCTGTGTAGCAGTCCATTGTGAGTATTTTTACGATCAGGAAGTTCCTACTACTTCATTGCGCATTTATAAATTTGCACGTTAAGTTTCATTTTCTGATTATGCCCGAAACTAAGTTCGGTGGCCGTTTTTGCATACGTTTTCTTACATTTTAGTACATAAATACGTTTTCTGGCATTTGCATAGCCCGGATCGTTGATCCGCGGCTTTTAATAGCTTTTATATATAGATATATATATACACACACACACACACATATATATAGGCCCTTCGCCATACTGGGTCATGGACTCGTGTCCATTTTGGCTTTATTATATATATTTAACTATATATACTAACTTTTCAATTTTGTCAAGCCCGGATGTCAAATCTGTGATAGCTACTACTTTTATATATATAACTATATATATATATATATTTGACTTCATTTGGCTTGGATTTCGACTTCGTGGCCTTTTTATTACTTTAATATATATATATACTAACTGTATATATAAACATTTAAATTTTTGTTTGGCCAGGATCATTTCGTGGCCTTTTTACCACTTTTATAAATATATATATATATATATATATATATATATATATATATATATATATATACTTATAGTTCTGTCCGGGCATAGGAGTGAAAACCTATCGCCCTTTTTACAGCTTATATATATATTTACATTCTGTCAAGCCTGGATCATCCCGTGGCTTTTTACAGCTTTTATATATATTTCAATTATGTCCTACCTGGATCATTCCGTGGCTTTTTACATCTTTTATAAATATATATATTTTTTCATACCAATTCGGGCATAGGATTTGAAATCCGTCGCCCTTTATTGCTTATATATATATATATATATATATATTTTTCATTATGTCAGGCCTGGATTACTCCGTGGCTTTTTACAGCTTTTATAAATATATATATATATATATTTACATTTCAGTCCCGACATCTGATGAGTTTATTATACCTACGAATCGATGCCCGTTATAGTTTGATTCTTGGTTACTTCAAGTAGTTTTAGTATCATTTTACCTTATTTTTATAATGATGATTGCAGGAGATGGACCGGATCGGAACAGAACTTAAAGAGCAAGAATTTTAGCATGAAAGGCTTGAGGACCCGCTGGCGCAGAATTTTGTAGAGCATTTTCCTGCCGGGGCAGACTTATGGATTTGTGGACTTGACGGACAGAAGAAACCTCCTACGGGGCGGGTATGCATGGCTTAATGTCCGTCGGGGCGGGTAGGCGTGGCTAGGAGTTAACAGATTCCTAAATCAATTAGGATTTGGGTGGAAATAAGGGCTACGAGTAGGAGGTTATAAAAGGGTCATAGAGGAGCATATTTGATATACTTAGATAGAACTGGAGCCTTAGTTTACGACCTTGATACGTGAGGAGAATTGAAGCATAGTTGGAGCACGAAGAATGCAAGGATTGTGAAGAAGAGCCGTGATACAATTCTAGAGTTTATCTTCTCTCTTTCTCTATATCTTGTATTCAGAATGCTTGATACTTTGTGGATAATGGATTTTAATTCATTCATGATGAACTAATTTTCTATTTAAGCATATAACAGATTTTATTATGTAACACGGAGGATTGAGTAGCTTTCAATTCAGTTTATGAATGTTATTTCCAGGTTATTTGCTATGGTTTGTGCATAATTTATATTGTTGCTTGATCACCAATTATCTGTTATCCCATATGAGTTCGAGAAATGACATATGGGTTTGGAACTAGCCATAGTGATATATTTTGATTTCTGCTGATAGTTGGGATTCATAAGTCATGTATAGGATAGAGATATCTATGTATCATATGTAATCTGATAAGAACTTGATATTAAACCTTCTTCAATTATAATTCACATAAAGATATAGTGAATTAGTTAATTAAGGTGTCTCGCTTAATTTTATCAATCGTGGATTTGAGTGAGTATGGATATAATGCATCGAGAGATGGTTTTATCTACTTTTGTGTTATTGGTTAATAATCTGGAATAATTGATATAAATTGAAGGAAAATATATTATTTGAAGTGAAATAATAAGTGAAGTTGTAGACTTAATTCTCTAAAACTTGTTAAAATTCGGATTAGTGTTAATTTTGATCTTAGTAGTAGTATATTATAAAAATCATCATTTAATCATTAGTTTAATAAAGCTGAAATAATATAAAATTGGTACTTGTTTGAATCAATTGGAATTATTGTCTCCGTGGGACGATACTTGATCTTATCATTGTATTACTTGTTGACCACGTACACTTGCGTGTAGTGCGTATAGATTTTCCCTAACAAGTTTTTGGCGCCGTTGCCGGGGACAGTAATTGCATTTATTACTTACAATATCAGTTTAATTAGTTCAATTTTAGTTAAACACATATTTTATTTTTTTTAATTATTGTTCTTTATTGGTTATTTCAGGTAGTCTTGAGTAGTGCATGCAAACTCGATCGAAGAAGCCAGATTTGTTGCCTTTCGAGGACGACATCAACAAATGCTTTCAGAAGTTGACTAAGTGGATTACAAAGACTCGAGAAGAACTTGAAATACCTAAAGACAACATGGCTGCTTAACCGGACGATAAACCACTGAAGGATTATGCTACACCAAGAATTGCAAAAATTCAATCAAGTATAACCAGACCAGCAATTAATGCCAATAATTTTGAAATCAAGTTTGGAACGATACAGATGGTGCAGAATAATTGTCAGTTTGGGGGCAACCTCAATGATGACCCGAACGAGCGCATCGTTAGTCTCATAAAAATTTGCGACACCTACAAGTGCAACGGAGTGTCAGACGATGCTATCAGATTGAGATTATTTCCGTTCACACTTAGAGACAAGACAAAGGGTTGGCTCCATTCTCTACCACCGGGGTCAATCACCACATGGAACGATTTGGCGTAGAAATTTCTTGCCAAATTCTTTCCACCTTCAAAAACACATAAAATGAGGATGGATATTTCTTTATTTGTTCAGCTACAGGGAGAGCCACTATATGAAGCATGGGAAAGGTACAAAGAGCTGTTGAGAAAGTGCCCACACCATGGATTTCCGCATTAGATGCAGATGAATACTTTTTACAATGGGTTAGGGAGTCATATACGGACCAACATCGATGCAGCCTCAGGTGGAGCTTTTATGGCAAAGAAGTTTAAGGATGCATAGGATTTGATAGAGACCATGGCGGCAAATAACTATCAACGACTGACAGATAGAATGACTCAAACCAAAGCAGCGGGTATTTTGGAAGTGGACACTGTGACAGCTCTATCTGCAGAAATAGCAGCATTATCCAAGAAAATGGATGCCATGTCGACAAGGAACGTACAGCAGGTAGCATATATATGTGAACTTTGTGCAGGTGAGCATCCGACAAAACAGTGTAAGATCAACCCAGCTTCAGTATACAGTTTGTGGGTAGCTATAACAGACAACCCAACACTTATCAAAATGTGATAAATAGGTTTTATACCTACTTATTGGCTATCTACTTGCTAGAATTATGGCTTAATCTCAAGTGTTTTAGTGTCTTTTAATGCTTTTTATCTTTGTTTTATAGGTTGCATTATGGAAACTCAAATGGCAAGAAAATGGCATTAAAGGGCATGGATATGGCATTATGGCAAGATGGCAAGGCTATGGTGGATTAAAGGTGGAACTGGCATGTGATGATGGAGCATGGCATGTGGAATTGATGTGTCAATTGAAAGTGCAAGGACTAGTGCAGCAAGCAAATAGACTAGCAGATTACACCAGCAGAAGAATACAGAAAAACAACATAGCGCGGCCGCGCCAGCATGAGGAACAAATTCAGCGCGCCGGCGCCACACCAGGAACGGTCTGCATATCAACGCGCCCACACCCCAAATAGCTTACGGGGTGGCGCGGTCGCGCCAGTCAAATACTAAAAAATGTTAACTTTTCATTTAAAACTATTGTAGCGTGTTTTTCCTTAATAGGGTGTATTTGCAAGTTACAATACTATCTCTTAATAGTATTTATTTCCATTCTAGGGTTTTGGAGAGCTAGAGAGAGTTCTAAGCTACTATTTTCTATTCTTTTGGCTTTTCTCTTAGTTCTTAGTAGAATTTACATACTTAGGGTTTTGATTGGGATTGATTGTGGATTTTGAATCAGATTGTTGAAGATTTATTTTGGAAGGGGGAGTATCAGATTTACACTATCTTAATCTCTTTATTCTCTTTACTTTCATTATTTAATTTCAATGCTTGGACAAAATCCCATAATGGTTATTGCTTCAGTGATGAACTAATCACCATTATGGGATTCTAATAGAGCTTTTTGCTTAGTTTAGATCTCTATGCCTTTTTGTTGCACTCAATTGATTATGTAAGGATTGCCTAACATGGTTGTGTTAATTGTTTAGATGCTTGACACCATGTACCTTATTAATTTGTATGGAATTGAAAGAGGAAGTACAAATTCAGATTTCGTCATGTTAGCATGTGTTCATGAAATTTTCATGTGATAGATTTTGTGATTCGTAATCCAGATAGACATATACCGGCTTACCATGTGTAGTCAATTGAGAGAGCTTACACTTAAATTGATATTACTTGTAAGTCACATAGAAATATAGTGAGTTATATAATATTGATGTTGTTATGAATTCTATCTCTTTTGTGGATTTTATGTGATATGGGCATGGTATATTGAAAGATAGCCACGTTTCACCTTTGTGCTCTCGACTAGCAATCCGAAATAATTAATTAGGCTTACCAAGAGGCATATAATCTGGATGACGCATTAAGTGAAGGTAGGATCCCATATCTTCCTAATTTGAATCAGTCGTTTGTTAATTAGTTTATTAGTTTATAATTGTTATTATTAGTTAAATCACATCTTATTCACTATTTTAAGTAGCCAGAAATAGCTACAAAGTTGTTTCATGATAGATTAGAAATAATTACTTTTCTCCGTGGGAACGATACTTGACTTATCATATATTACTTGTTGACCGTGTATACTTGCACGTGTGTGTCTGTTTTGTTAACACCAAAACAAGCCAACAAGTTTTTTTGGCGCCGTTGCTGGGGATAAGTTTTTATTTTTATTACTTTCAACATCAATTTAAGTTAAATTTGTTTGACTTAAACAATTCACATCTTATCTCATTTCTATTTTTTTATTTGGTTTCAGGTACTCTTGGTTAGTATATGCACACTCGATCTACAAACTCTGCCTTAGTGCCTAGACAGGATAACATCAATGGGAAAGCTTGGAGAGCGAATACACGTACTACTAACACACAAGAGGACACTGAAATACCGGTACAAATGGCGGAGGAACATAGAGCGTTAAAGTATTACTCTATGCCAAATATTAATAAGCTACAGTCAAGTATAGTCCGGCCAGCGATAGCAGCGAACACCTTTAAAATCAAACTAGGGACAATTTAGATAGTACAGAACACAATCCAGTTTGGAGGTTCGGCTAACGATGATCCGAACGAACATCTTTTGAGTTTTATTAAAATTTGTGACACGTTCAAGTACAACAATGTGTCGGATGATATGATGAAGCTTCGGCTCTTTCAATTCCTTTTGAGGAACAAAGCCAGGAGTTGGCTTCATTCGCTACCATCAGGTTCAGTTACTACATGGGAGGATTTAGCTCAGAAAATTTTAGCAAAGTTCTTTCCTATGGCTAAAACAGCGAAGATGAGGAGTGCTCTATCTTGTTTTTAGCAACAACAAGGAGAATCGTTGTATAAGGCTTGGGAAAGATATAAGGAGATGCTAAGGAAATGTCCTCACCACGGGATGCCAGATTGGATGGTGATCAATACTTTATATAATGGTTTGGGATGGCAATCTAAGCCGATCATGGATGTCGCCGCAGGAGGAGCTTTATGGGCTAAGTGCTTTGTGGAAGCTTATGATTTGATTGAGACCATGGCGGCAAATGACTTCCAGAATCCAACAGCTAGAATGCCTCAACCAAGAGTTGCCGGGGTATTGGAAGTGGATGCCATCACGGCACTATCAACTCAAATGGCACTGATGGCTAAGAAAATTGATTCTATGGCTGAAAACAAAGTACAAAAAGTTACATTCGTCTGTGAGTTATGTGTGGGATCACACCCGACAAAACAATGTGCAATCACTGCAGAATCGATTCAATTTATGAGTAACTACCAAAAGCCAAACAATTAATTTCACAATTCATACCATCCGAACAACAAAAATCATCCTAACTTCAGCTGGAGTAACAATCAAGGTGCTCAACAACAACACTAAACTCAACAACAACAATACCAACCACAACAATCTAAACCACAACACCCACAACAATAGTATGCACCTAGACCGTCGTATCCTCTCAGATTTTAGCAACAAAAACATCAACATCATCCAGCTCTGGCTCCACAAAAAGAGAAGAAAACTGAAATGGAAGAGCTTATGTTGATGTTAAAGAGACAAGCGGTGGCTATCAAAACATTGGAGAGTCAAATGGGCCAGATGGGAAATATGTTGACTAACAGACTGCAAGGGGCTCTACCAAGCAATACAAAGGCAAATCCAGGAAAAAGGGATGGAAAAGAACAGTGTCAGGCTATCACATTGAGGTCTGGGAAGCAGACTGTAGGAATTGGGCCTGGCACGGCCGCACCCCAGAAAGAAGGGAACACGGCGCGTCCGCACCAATCTGCAAAAAATCCTGAGGTTGTTTTAAATAAGGAAAAGGATGGGAAGCAGGTAGAAGAAGCAGAGAAGTAAGAAAATATGGAGAAACCTAATGCTACACCACCAGTTGTCTACGCTCCTGTGCCATACCCTCAAAGACTTCAAAAATAGAAATTAGATAAACAGTTCGCTAAGTTCTTGGAGGTATTTAAGAAGTTGCAGATTAACATTCCTTTCGTAGAAGCTTTGGAACAAATGCCAAGCTATGCGAAGTTTATGAAAGGCATTCTATCGATAAAGAAGAAACTAGAGGATTATGAAACAGTTGCCTTAACGAAAAAATGCAATGCAGTATTGCAACGGACACTATCTCCAAAACTTAAAGACCCAGGCAGTTTCATGATACCTTGCTCCATCGGAAGATTATCGTTCAACAAATGCTTATGTGACTTGGGGGCGAGCATTAATCTGATGCCTTTATCGATGTTTACACAGTTGGGATTGCCGGTTCCTAAGCCGATAAACATATCATTACAGCTTGTCGATAGGTCCATCACATATCCGAGGGGTATTGTAGAAGATGTCCTGGTGAAAGTGGACAAGTTTATCTTCCCTGTCGACTTCATTATTCTGGACTATGAGGAGGACAAGGACATACCGATCATTCTGGGGAGACCTTTTCTAGCTACTGGGCGAACACTTATCGATGTACAGAAGGGAGAACTGACAATGAGAGTTCAAGACCAAGAGGTTACGTTTAATATTTTCAAAGCTATGAAGTTCCCAACTGACGAAGAAGAGTGTTTTCGAATTAATGTAGTGGACAGAGTACTGAATGAAGAGGTTGAGCAAGTGATGAACATGGATCCATTAGAGAGTGCATTATCGGGGGACGCTGACTTGGAGGATACAGATGTTGTGGAATACATACAAATTCTGAACACAGTGCCACAGATGAGAAAATTCAAGATTCCCAATGAACCACTCGGACATACAGGGGAGACATCAGAGCGACTTAAACCTTCTCTTGAGATGCCTCCCAATCTTGACCTTAAACCTCTTCCGAATCATCTAAGGTACATATTTTTAGGTGAATCTTCAAAGTTGCCTGTTATAATTGCGTCTGTGCTAACATTTTGTCAGGAAAGTAAGTTGCTGCGAGTGCTATGGGAATTTAAATCAGATATTGGGTGGACCATAGCGGATATCAATGGGATCAACCTCTCATTCTGCATGCATAAGATACTTCAGGACGATGACAGTAAACCGACAGTGGAGCAACAGAGGAGATTAAATCCCATAATGAAAGAGGTCATCAAAAAAGAAATCCTAAAGTGGTTGGATGCCAGAATCATATACCCAATCTCAGACAGCTCATGGGTGAGTTCGGTGCAATGGGTTCCGAAAAAGGGAGGCATGACAGTAGTCTCTAATGAAAATAATGAACTGATACCTACCAAAATAGTCACAGGGTGGAGGGTCTGTATGGATTATCGTAGATTGAACAAGGCGACCAGAAAGGACCATTTCCCTCTACCGTTCATTGACCAGATGTTGGATAGGTTAGCAGGACATGAATACTACTGCCTCTTGGATGGTTATTCGGGGTATAACCAGATAGTTATAGCCCCAGAAGATCAGGAGAAGACTACATTCACATGCCCATATTGTAGTTTTGCATTCAGGAGGATGTCTTTTGGTTTATGCAAAGCTCAGGCTGTAACGAACAAGATTTTTGTAATTTAAATTGAATATTTATTGAATTAAATAAATATTTTTCGATGATTTAATTATTGAGTTAAATAATTAATTGATGAAATTGTGGTAGATTAATTTAATTATACGTGTCACATTAGTTAAATTAATGTGGTGAATTTTATATTCAAAGTATGTATTCAATTGAGCTTATTTGATTAATATATTAATTAATAAGCATAATGTTATTCTAATTAATTTAAATAATTAATTGGAGATTTAATGATTTGGCATAATTAATGAATGAGAATTTTAATTATGTGACTATGTGATTTAATGTGGATTTATGCTATTTTATTTAATTGATTTAAATAACATTAATTGATTAATTAAAAGCGTGACATTATTAAACTATATTATAGTAAGTTAATTAAATTAAAGGGAAATGAGAGTGAATGGGAGAAACCAAACATGGCCTTATGGGGAGTTGATCAGTTAACCCACTATGGGACTAACCGACGACCACTCACCCACTATACGCATTATACGTATTACGCTATACATATATCTTATACATCAGTCTTATATTTTATATTACAAACATCAGAGAACTTAGAGAGATTAGGAGAGAAAATTGAGAGAAGAATCGATTAGAGAAGAGATTGAAGAATTAAAGCCCATATCATCATCTTCACAGAGTTTACTAGGGGTAATTCCTTTGTCCCAATTTATTTCACGTACTATGTTTCCTTCATGAACATATATTCTGAGTTCTCCGTGTATGGGAAAAATTAGCAATTTTTGATTATATGCTTATATATGTGTTATTATATCATTATAACATGTTTTGTATTTGGTATGAATGAATTAAAATAATCGAATTCATGTAATTAGGCCTTAATTGGGTTTTCAAAATTTTACAGAGTTTTTCCATTTACGAGCTTTAAAAATTCTCTGTGAATGGAAAAATTTGATATTTATTCATTATATGGCTATATTTGTGTTAATATATGTTTATAACATATTATATGCCATATATGCATAACTTTCAGTGATCACACCATGGAATTTTGTTGATAATTGGGTTTTCAAAAGTTACAGAGTGTAGAAATTGTACATATGGCCCATATAGCCCTTACGTGCAAAATTTACACGCCTTATACGTTTATTTAACTTAAATTGATACTTGCATGTAATTATGTACGTTTAAACGAACAAAATGGAAGTTAAACGAACGGATTCGGTGTTATAACGAATCCGTAACGTTGAATTTCTTGTTTTCCTTTAAAACTTTACAAAATATTGAAAACAGTGAAAATAGATGCCTTGGATTGTGTAAATACGTAATTTAAAATGCTAAGATCATGCTAAAAATGTTATATAATGTTTCTGTGGAGTTTTTACATTATGGGTAGCCTTATAATTCATTACGTTAGTTTAATTTGGATTTATTTGGGCTACTCTGTGTGTTCATCGCGAACCAGGGAGTGCACCAGCAGGGGGACCCGCCCCAGCGGGTGTTCATGGGTATTAGGACCCGCCCCAATGGGTATAAGGGCTGTCCAGGAGCCCTTTTTTTTTATTTTCGAGACTGTTTTGACCTCCTGTAGTAAAATAAGCATAACTTTTACATACGAACTCCAATTAAGGCGATTCAAGATGATTCGGAAAGATAACGAGTAGACCTACAACTTTCATTCTTTAAGTTTTTCAATTTGAAATCGTTAAAATGAGTAAAAATGGCCATCTTTGTGACTGATGCGTATTCGGAGGCAATCGGAGGGTTTCGGACATGCACGCACACAAGTGTAGTGTTCTCGATAATAAAAGATGTTTTAAGTTACATAAATGAATATTATATGATTTGAAGTTCATGATTAATAAATTAAGTTATTGACATGTATAAGATAATGTGAAGGTTCAAGTTAACAAACTAAGTGCGAACTTGAATATCGTAATTGTAAAACTTGATTATGATTGTTTAAAGGGCTATACATGTGTGATATTCATGTTGTGAGTTTACATTCATGTTATGTGGTTAGCCATTGAGTAATATTATAAACCAAGTTGTAAGTCGAACTTAAGTGAATAGTTCTACAGTTAAACATGGTAGTTATGAAAACTAATCGATGTCGTATACATAATGTAATGTGTAGGACGTTGAGGAAGTGAATTGTAATTATATTTGTAGCTTGTGCAAGAGGCAAGTATCCTATCCCTAACTTATTGATTTAGCAAGTTCCCTAAATTCTAATTTATTCATTTATTAAGTCTTAGACTTGTGTTTCTATATCGAGTAAGCTCGTGTTCTTAATTGTTCAAGTTCGAAATTCATATTACATATTGTAACTCTTTTAAAAGCATGATTCAGTTATACAATACTTATTCGATTGTATACTCTTGAGATTTATTATTCAAGTTGAATATCGATGTTATTGTTGAACCTTATAGGACTAGTGAACCCTTATTGATTCGACTAGTCCATAGTTGATGAACGTTCTAAATTCCAAAATACTTATTGAGCTTATCCAAACCAAACTTCCTTTGGTGCGGACTCTGATGTCAAAACTGAGATGAACAACCCTGTAAAAGGGGATTATTTACGCTTTAGCGTTGAGATATTGTGCACAGTATGGTACTAAGGGCTGATCCCCCTAAGTACGAGAAGTAGAGTCCATAGTCTTATGACTGTTAAAGGTTTAAAGCATAAAAACTTTACAACCTAGGACATAGTTCAAGGTCTTATGACCCTCAGACGTTCTTTTGATTCCTGTTATTCATTCTTGAGTCAAAAGTTGAGTTTCTTTATTCAGATGTCTTTGATTCACTCGCATGTTATTATATTGTTGTCATATTATTATACTTGTGGGCAATCGTGCTCACTCTTGCGTAATAATAACATTGCAGTTAAGAACGAAAGGTCCAACGAGCCTTCTACTAGCAAAGGCAAGGGCAAGGTCAACAAGTGATGAAGACTTGTTGTTTATTTTATGTGTTTATGTTTCAGACTTATATTAGAGTTGTGTAAGACTTATTTATTTGTTTATGTTCCGCACAGATGTTTAAGGTTAGTATGACCTGGGATTTATTTTATTTATTACTCAGATGTTGTAACCCCATAAGGGGAGGATTTAATTCTATTTATTGCATGGTTTGCATTTACTATGGGTAGATAGATAGATAATATTCGTACAGTGAACACCAAGTCCCGTGGAATTGAAGTACCCGGATTTGGGGGTGTCACAGGTTGGTATCAAAGCTGTAGGTTATGAACCTTAGGTTGGGGGAAAACCTTAGGATAGTAGCCTTTTTAGAGATCGAGAACATAGTAATGATAACTCTTATCGAGTTCTAAGAAAGATAATAACTTACCTTATGTGTTATGTGCATATACTTATATATTCGAGTATCGATTAACATCACGTAATTACTAAAAATTAAAATTTTATTTGTCAGGATGACAGATGCTGGAGAACCTAGTCAGTCCAGGGACCTTATACCCCTAGAGGCTAGAGAAGAGGAGCCCCGAGATATCCACGTAGTCTGGGAGCAGTTAGTCCAACGAGAGCCATCACCCTTGATCACAGTCATTGGTCAGGAGTATGTGCCGGTGTCTGATTCAGATGAGGACTCTGAGGAAGACCCTGAGGAGATTGAGGTTCAGGCTGAGGCAGCCGTAGAGGAGGAGGAAGACCCTAAAGAGTTTTCGCCGAGCTCTATCAGTGCCGAGATGTATGACGAGCTGTATGACCGTAACATAGAGTTACGTGATACTGTTCAGGAGCTGAGGGAGACTGTTCAGGAGCTGAGGGAGCGGTCGGTTACTCAACAGTCTACCATCGAGCTGAGGGAAGGAGAGGTTGAGGCTCTTCACACACGTTTGGGAAATATAGAGTGGAATTTGGTTCACGAGAAAGGCCAAACTAAGCAGAAGTCAGAGGAAATAGAGGAATTGAAGAATGAACTGAAAGAGAAATCAGCAAGGCTGGCCATAGCAGAGGAGGCTTGGGTAAGGGAATCACGACGAGCAGATCTCGCAGAAGATAATTGTCGGGCGAAGAAGGCCAAGCTTGAGGAGACGTACTCTACGCTTCAATATGCAATTAATGAGGCCCAGGATCGGGTTATGAGGTACCCAATTCAGTTCGAAGGACTACCGTCATACATGCTAGATCGCAGGACGATGTCTCGGATTATGGAAGAAGAGCGTGGCAAAGCTGTTCGTCGCCTTAATGGGCAGTGATAGGAACATTTGATTTTGTGAAACCTATCTGGTAGTTAATAATGTAAATTCCAATGTGTTTATAAACAGAGGAATATTTTATGTTTTAAATCCTGTAGATTCTTTATCTCAGGATAGTTGATGTAAATAGCAGTGATGCTATCATATTATGTTAAAACTTTTGATTTAGTAATATATCAGAGTTTATTTGAGATAATGTGTTGACTGATTGTGTCTAAATGTTTAAGTTAAGCCTTAAATATTTAAAAGATTGAATAAAGTTCTAATAAGCATATATCTTAACAGAAATATGCCGCCAAGGAGAAGACCAAACCGTCGACCGGCCCAGGAAGGGTCAACTAACAACAACAACGACGCCAATGCTAACCCCGTTCAGCAGTTGGCGAACTTACTTGCTGGAGCGCTTAACAACCAACCTCAAGCTCCACCGAACACAACGTTCAAGGACTTCAAGGCGGTGGGACCGCCAGAGTTTAAAGGCACCATGAACCCGATAGAAGCTCAAACCTGGGTTATGGAGATGGAAAAAGTTTTCGACGTCGCCAGAGTTAGAGAAGACCAGAAAATCGCCTATGCAACGTTCATGCTAAAATCCGAGGCCAGCTATTGGTGGCAAGCAAATAAGGTCCGGGGAGGTGAAGGTGTGATTACTTGGGAGAGGTTTAAAGAGATGTTCTTCGAGATGTACTTTCCGACCAGTTCGCAGAATCAAATGGAGGTCCAGTTCCTGGAGCTGAAACAGGGGAATATGTCCGTACCGGAATATGCGGCGAAATTCAATGAGTTGGCTAGGTTTGCCACGTATCAAGTGCACACCGATCAGAGGAAGGCAAGGAGGTTTGAGCAAGGCCTGAAGCCCTGGTTGTATAGCAAAGTGTCAATGTTCCAATTGAACACTTTTGCTGGGGTGTTGGAGAAGGCCATTCTCGCTGAAGGTGGGAGTGACGCTATTACAAAGTATAACCAAGATCAAAAAAAGAAGAAGAGTGAAGGTGAAGGAATCAACAAGGCTAGTGGTAGCAACACGGGAGGGAGTAATAATCAGAAGAGGAAGTGGAATGATAACTAATCAACTGGGAATCAGCAAGGAGGTCAGAAGAAGAGGATCGAAGCATATCCGACCTGCGGAAAAGCTCACCTGGGGGTCTGTATGAAAGGAAAACGAGTATGCTACAATTGTGGTCAGGAAGGCCACATAGCACCTAACTGTCTGAACCCAAAGAAGGGCGCTTGCTTCACTTGCGGCTCAAAGGACCATTTGGCAAGGGACTGTCCCAAGAAGGGATCTGGAGGGGCAGGATCAGGAGGGAACAGGGGAAACAGCAGTGGAAGTGCTCTAACTATCACGGGACCAACCGCAACCAACCGACCGACCGCCAGGACCTTCAACATGACCGTACAGGATGCTGTACAGTCTCGCGATGTGGTGTCAGGTATCATTCCGATCAATAAAGTTAATGCTTATGTACTATTTGATTCGGGTGCTACTTGTTCATTTATATCCGATGACTTTGCTAAGAACTTAGAACTTCCTATGGACGAGTTAGAATACCCCATGAACATAGAGATTGCGAATAGAGAAGTGATCCCTGTTAGGTATGTACACAAGAACTGTAGAGTAGATATTAAGGGTAATATTATGAACGTAGATCTTATCCCGATTAGACTTGGGGAATTCGATGTTATTCTGGGAATGGATTACCTAGTCAATTATGGGGCTGTAATTAATTGCCAGAGGAAGTGTATCAACCTTATGACCCCGTCAAAGGTTGTGTTTTATGGCAGCAAATCGCCTAGACAAGCAAGTTGTCTGACGATGATGCAGGCCAGGAAATTGTTAAGACAAGGCTGTGTAGGATATTTAGCCTACATAGTTGATAGTCGTAAAGAAAACCCGAAAGTGGAAGATATACCAGTCGTGAGGGACTTCATAGACGTATTTCCGGATGATCTGCCAGGACTTCCGCCAGACAGAGAGGTTGAGTTTGTGATCGATTTGGCCCCAGGGACGGCCCCAATATCGAAGGCACCATACCGGATGGCTCCGGTAGAGATGAAAGAGTTAATGGTACAACTACAAGAGTTACTAGACAAGAAGTACATCCAACCGAGCGTATCGCCGTGGGGAGCGCCGGTGTTGTTTGTGAAGAAGAAGGACGGGACGATGCGACTTTGCATCGACTATAGAGAACTGAATAAGGTCACAATTAAGAATAGATATCCATTACCGAGGATCGACGATCTGTTTGACCAATTGAAGGGTGCAAGGTACTTTTCAAAGATAGACTTGAGGAGTGGCTATCATCAGCTGAAGGTGAGGCCAGAGGATGTTCCAAAGACAGCATTTAGGACTCGATATGGTCACTATGAATTTCTGGTAATGTCATTTGGTCTAACGAATGCTCCTGCAGCATTCATGGGCTTAATGAATGGAGTGTTCAAGCCGTTTTTGGACAAATTCGTGGTGGTCTTTATCGACGATATTTTAGTATACTCAAAGACCAAGGAAGAACATGTAGAACATCTGAAGTTAACATTAGAGGCGTTGAGAAGAGAGAAGTTGTATGCTAAATTTTCGAAATGTGAATTCTGGATTGAAAGAGTGCAATTTCTTGGACATGTGATCGACAAGGACGAAATTTCGGTAGATCCCTCTAAAGTCGAAGCTGTGATGAACTGGGATCAGCCAAAAACACCGTCAGAAGTGAGGAGTTTTCTTGGATTGGCGGGTTATTATAGAAGATTCATTAAGGACTTTTCCAAGATCGCAACTCCGTTGACGAATTTGACTAGAAAATCGGTGAAATTCATTTGGACAGAGAAGTGTGAGGAAAGTTTCCAAGAGCTTAAGAGGAGGTTGAGTTCAGCACCTGTGTTATCCCTTCCGGACGACACAGGATATTTTGTGGTTTATAGTGATGCGTCGCATAAAGGACTTGGCTGTGTGCTTATGCAAAACGGCAAGGTCATTGCGTATGCGTCACGATAATTGAAAGACTATGAGAAAGGGTATCCGACCCATGACTTGGAGTTAGCTGCAGTGGTATTTGCTTTGAAAATTTGGAGACACTATCTCTATGGGGAGAAGTGTGAAATATATACAGACCACAAGAGTCTGAAATATATTTTTACACAGAAGGACTTGAATATGCGCCAGATAAGGTGGCTGGAGTTAATTAAGGACTATGACTGTGAAATCTTATACCATCCGGGTAAGGCTAATGTGGTTGCCGACGCCTTAAGCAGAAAGGGTCGGGAGAAATTGATGATGTTGACTGCTCAGGAGGAGCTAATTTCAGCAATGGAAAAGCTGGAATTGGAAGTGAAGTATCCGATGGAGATTGACGAGAAGTTGTTTCAGATGCAAACTGGTACAATCCTATTGGATAAAGTTAAAGAAGCTCAACTTCAGGACGAAGAATGTGAAAAGGTTAAGAAAAAGATATCTGAAGGAACCGAACTGAGATTCAAGATAGACAGTGAGGGACTACTGAGATTTGAGAACAGAGTTTGGGTACCGTCAGTGCCAGAGATTAAGGATGACATTTTGAGCGAGGCTCATAGCTCACGGTATTCGATTCACCCCGGTAGTACCAAGATGTACCAGGATCTTCGACAGCACTTCTGGTGGCCGAATTTGAAACGAGATGTTGCTGAGTGTGTTGCAAAGTGTCTGACCTGTCAGAAAGTAAAAGCAGAACATCAGAGGCCGAGTGGTTTGCTACAACCCCTGGAAATCCCAGAATGGAAATGAGAACACATTACGATGGATTTCGTGGTTGGCCTTCCGACGACTCAGAAAGGCTACGACGCAGTATGGGTTATCGTTGACCGACTGACGAAATCAGCACACTTCCTTCAGATCAAAATCAGATTCAACTTAGATCAGTTGGCAAGGTTATATGTGAAAGAGATTGTTTCGAGGCACGGAGTTCCGGTGTCAATTATTTCCGACAGAGATCCGCGCTTCACATCAAACTTCTGGAAGCGACTACAGGAATGCATGGGGACACAGTTGAGAATGAGTACAGCTTATCACCCTCAGACAGACGGGCAAAGTGAAAGAACGATCCAGACATTGGAAGATATGTTGAGAGCATGCATCATAGATTTTAAAGGAAATTGGGATGATCACCTACCACTTGTGGAATTCGGTTACAACAACAGTTACCACGCTAGTATTGGCATGCCGCCTTACGAAGCGTTGTACGGAAGAAAATGCAGAACTCCGCTATACTGGGATGAAGTTGGCGAGAGACAATTGCTAGGTCCAAAGTTGGTACAACAGACAGCAGAGATAGTCAAAGTGATCCGGACAAGACTGGTAGCCGCTCAAGATAGACAGAAGAAATACGCCGATCCACACCGTAAGAACGTTGAGTTTGAATCGGGAAGCTATGTGTTCTTGAAAGTCTCTCCCTGGAAGGGGAAGATCAGATTCGGTAAGAAGGGAAAATTGAGCCCAAGGTTCATTGGACCCTTTGAAGTACTACGAAGGATTGGAGAAGTTGCGTATGAGGTAGCCTTACCTCCAGCGCTTGAGAATGTCCACAACGTCTTTCATGTTTCAGTTTTACGCCCCTACAAACCCGATTACAAACATGTGATTGAATATGAACCCCTACATTTTGAAAAAGACTTATCCTATGAAGAAATTCCTGTTCAGATTGTTGACAGGAAAGAGCAAGTCCTCAGAAACAAAGTTATACCTTCTGTTAAGGTAATTTGGAGGAACCACAATGCTGAAGAAGCTACGTGGGAACTCGAAGAGCATATAATGAAGAATTACCCAGATTTATTTACTTAAATTTTTTGTATATGTGATTCTGGGAACATAATCGTTGTAAGGGGGGAGAATGTAACGGGACGAATTTTTAATTGAACCGTGATTCTGGGGACAGGATCCTTTTAAGGAGGGAAAGATGTAACGAACAAGATTTTTGTAATTTAAATTGAATATTTATTGAATTAAATAAATATTTTTCGATGATTTAATTATTGAGTTAAATAATTAATTGATGAAATTGTGGTAGATTAATTTAATTATACGTGTCACATTAGTTAAATTAATGTGGTGAATTTTATATTCAAAGTATGTATTTAATTGAGCTTATTTGATTAATATATTAATTAATAAGCATAATGTTATTCTAATTAATTTAAATAATTAATTGGAGATTTAATGATTTGGCATAATTAATGAATGAGAATTTTAATTATGTGACTATGTGATTTAATGTGGATTTATGCTATTTTATTTAATTGATTTAAATAACATTAATTGATTAATTAAAAGTGTGACATTATTAAACTATATTATAGTAAGTTAATTAAATTAAAGGGAAAGGAGAGTGAATGGGAGAAACCAAACATGGCCTTATGGGGAGTTGATCAGTTAACCCACTATGGGACTAACCGACGACCACTCACCCACTATACACATTATACGTATTACGCTATACATATATCTTATACATCAGTCTTATATTTTATATTACAAACATTAGAGAACTTAGAGAGATTAGGAGAGAAAATTGAGAGAAGAATCGATTAGAGAAGAGATTGAAGAATTAAAGCCCATATCATCATCTTCACAGAGTTTACTAGGGGTAATTCCTTTGTCCCAATTTATTTCACGTACTATGTTTCCTTCATGAACATATATTCTGAGTTCTCCGTGTATGGGAAAAATTAGCAATTTTTGATTATATGCTTATATATGTGTTATTATATCATTATAACATGTTTTGTATTTGGTATGAATGAATTAAAATAATCGAATTCATGTAATTAGGCCTTAATTGGGTTTTCAAAATTTTACAGAGTTTTTCCATTTACGAGCTTTAAAAATTCTCTGTGAATGGAAAAATTTGATATTTATTCATTATATGGCTATATTTGTGTTAATATGTGTTTATAACATATTATATGCCATATATGCATAACTTTCAGTGATCACACCATGGAATTTTGTTGATAATTGGGTTTTCAAAAGTTACAGAGTGTAGAAATTGTACATATGGCCCATATAGCCCTTACGTGCAAAATTTACACGCCTTATACGTTTATTTAACTTAAATTGATACTTGCATGTAATTATGTACGTTTAAACGAACAAAATGGAAGTTAAACGAACGGATTCGGTGTTATAACGAATCCGTAACGTTGAATTTCTTGTTTTCCTTTAAAACTTTACAAAATATTGAAAACAGTGAAAATAGATGCCTTGGATTGTGTAAATACGTAATTTAAAATGCTAAGATCATGCTAAAAATGTTATATAATGTTTCTGTGGAGTTTTTACATTATGGGTAGCCTTATAATTCATTACGTTAGTTTAATTTGGATTTATTTGGGCTACTCTGTGTGTTCATCGCGAACCAGGGAGTGCACCAGTAGGGGGACCCGCCCCAGCGGGTGTTCATGGGTATTAGGACCCGCCCCAATGGGTATAAGGGCTGTCCAGGAGCCTTCGTTTTTTTTATTTTCGAGACTGTTTTGACCTCCTGTAGTAAAATAAGCATAACTTTTTCATACGAACTCCGATTAAGGCGATTCAAGATGATTCGGAAAGATAACGAGTAGACCTACAACTTTCATTCTTTAAGTTTTTCAATTTGAAATCGTTAAAATGGGTAAAAATGGCCATCTTTGTGACTGATGCGTATTCGGAGGCAATCGGAGGGTTTCGGACATGCACGCACACAAGTGTAGTGTTCTCGATAATAAAAGATGTTTTAAGTTACATAAATGAATATTATATGATTTGAAGTTCATGATTAATAAATTAAGTTATTGACATGTATAAGATAATGTGAAGGTTCAAGTTAACAAACTAAGTGCGAACTTGAATATCGTAATTGTAAAACTTGATTATGATTGTTTAAAGGGCTATACATGTGTGATATTCATGTTGTGAGTTTACATTCATGTTATGTGGTTAGCCATTGAGTAATATTATAAACCAAGTTGTAAGTCGAACTTAAGTGAATAGTTCTACAGTTAAACATGGTAGTTATGAAAACTAATCGATGTCGTATACATAATGTAATGTGTAGGACGTTGAGGAAGTGAATTGTAATTATATTTGTAGCTTGTGCAAGAGGCAAGTATCCTATCCCTAACTTATTGATTTAGCAAGTTCCCTAAATTCTAATTTATTCATTTATTAAGTCTTAGACTTGTGTTTCTATATCGAGTAAGCTCGTGTTCTTAATTGTTCAAGTTCGAAATTCATATTACATATTGTAACTCTTTTAAAAGCATGATTCAGTTATACAATACTTATTCGATTGTATACTCTTGAGATTTATTATTCAAGTTGAATATCGATGTTATTGTTGAACCTTATAGGACTAGTGAACCCTTATTGATTCGACTAGTCCATAGTTGATGAACGTTCTAAATTCCAAAATACTTATTGAGCTTATCCAAACCAAACTTCCTTTGGTGCGGACTCTGATGTCAAAACTGAGATGAACAACCCTGTAAAAGGGGATTATTTACGCTTTAGCGTTGAGATATTGTGCACAGTATGGTACTAAGGGCTGATCCCCCTAAGTACGAGAAGTAGAGTCCATAGTTTTATGACTGTTAAAGGTTTAAAGCATAAAAACTTTACAACCTAGGACATAGTTCAAGGTCTTATGACCCTCAGACGTTCTTTTGATTCCTGTTATTCATTCTTGAGTCAAAAGTTGAGTTTCTTTATTCAGATGTCTTTGATTCACTCGCATGTTATTATATTGTTGTCATATTATTATACTTGTGGGCAATCGTGCTCACTCTTGCGTAATAATAACATTGCAGTTAAGAACGAAAGGTCCAACGAGCCTTCTACTAGCAAAGGCAAGGGCAAGGTCAACAAGTGATGAAGACTTGTTGTTTATTTTATGTGTTTATGTTTCAGACTTATATTAGAGTTGTGTAAGACTTATTTATTTGTTTATGTTCCGCACAGATGTTTAAGGTTAGTATGACCTGGGATTTATTTTATTTATTACTCAGATGTTGTAACCCCATAAGGGGAGGATTTAATTCTATTTATTGCATGGTTTGCATTTACTATGGGTAGATAGATAGATAATATTCGTACAGTGAACACCAAGTCCCGTGGAATTGAAGTACCCGGATTTGGGGGTGTCACAGGTTGGTATCAAAGCTGTAGGTTATGAACCTTAGGTTGGGGGAAAACCTTAGGATAGTAGCCTTTTTAGAGATCGAGAATATAGTAATGATAACTCTTATCGAGTTCTAAGAAAGATAATAATTTACCTTATGTGTTATGTGCATATACTTATATATTCGAGTATCGATTAACATCACGTAATTACTAAAACTTAAAATTTTATTTGTCAGGATGACAGATGCTGGAGAACCTAGTCAGTCCAGGGACCTTATACCCCTAGAGGCTAGAGAAGAGGAGCCCCGAGATATCCACGTAGTCTGGGAGCAGTTAGTCCAACGAGAGCCATCACCCTTGATCACAGTCATTGGTCAGGAGTATGTGCCGGTGTCTGATTCAGATGAGGACTCTGAGGAAGACCCTGAGGAGATTGAGGTTCAGGCTGAGGCAGCCGTAGAGGAGGAGGAAGACCCTGAAGAGTTTTCGCCGAGCTCTATCAGTGCCGAGATGTATGACGAGCTGTATGACCGTAACATAGAGTTACGTGATACTGTTCAGGAGCTGAGGGAGACTGTTCAGGAGCTGAGGGAGCGGTCGGTTACTCAACAGTCTACCATCGAGCTGAGGGATGGAGAGGTTGAGGCTCTTCACACACATTTGGGAAATATAGAGTGGAATTTGGTTCACGAGAAAGGCCAAACTAAGCAGAAGTCAGAGGAAATAGAGGAATTGAAGAATGAACTGAAAGAGAAATCAGCAAGGCTGGCCATAGCAGAGGAGGCTTGGGTAAGGGAATCACGACGAGCAGATCTCGCAGAAGATAATTGTCGGGCGAAGAAGGCCAAGCTTGAGGAGACGTACTCTACGCTTCAATATGCAATTAATGAGGCCCAGGATCGGGTTATGAGGTACCCAATTCAGTTCGAAGGACTACCGTCATACATGCTAGATCGCAGGACGATGTCTCGGATTATGGAAGAAGAGCGTGGCAAAGCTGTTCGTCGCCTTAATGGGCGGTGATAGGAACATTTGATTTTGTGAAACCTATCTGGTAGTTAATAATGTAAATTCCAATGTGTTTATAAACAGAGGAATATTTTATGTTTTAAATCCTGTAGATTCTTTATCTCAGGATAGTTGATGTAAATAGCAGTGATGCTATCATATTATGTTAAAACTTTTGATTTAGTAATATATCAGAGTTTATTTGAGATAATGTGTTGACTGATTGTGTCTAAATGTTTAAGTTAAGCCTTAAATATTTAAAAGATTGAATAAAGTTCTAATAAGCATATATCTTAACAGAAATATGCCGCCAAGGAGAAGACCAAACCGTCGACCGGCCCAGGAAGGGTCAACTAACAACAACAACGACGCCAATGCTAACCCCGTTCAGCAGTTGGCGAACTTACTTGCTGGAGCGCTTAACAACCAACCTCAAGCTCCACCGAACACAACGTTCAAGGACTTCAAGGCGGTGGGACCGCCAGAGTTTAAAGGCACCATGAACCCGATAGAAGCTCAAACCTGGGTTATGGAGATGGAAAAAGTTTTCGACGTCGCCAGAGTTAGAGAAGACCAGAAAATCGCCTATGCAACGTTCATGCTAAAATCCGAGGCCAGCTATTGGTGGCAAGCAAATAAGGTCCGGGGAGGTGAAGGTGTGATTACTTGGGAGAGGTTTAAAGAGATGTTCTTCGAGATGTACTTTCCGACCAGTTCGCAGAATCAAATGGAGGTCCAGTTCCTGGAGCTGAAACAGGGGAATATGTCCGTACCGGAATATGCGGCGAAATTCAATGAGTTGGCTAGGTTTGCCACGTATCAAGTGCACACCGATCAGAGGAAGGCAAGGAGGTTTGAGCAAGGCCTGAAGCCCTGGTTGTATAGCAAAGTGTCAATGTTCCAATTGAACACTTTTGCTGGGGTGTTGGAGAAGGCCATTCTCGCTGAAGGTGGGAGTGACGCTATTACAAAGTATAACCAAGATCAAAAAAAGAAGAAGAGTGAAGGTGAAGGAATCAACAAGGCTAGTGGTAGCAACACGAGAGGGAGTAATAATCAGAAGAGGAAGTGGAATGGTAACTCATCAACTGGGAATCAGCAAGGAGGTCAGAAGAAGAGGATCGAAGCATATCCGACCTGCGGAAAAGCTCACCTGGGGGTCTGTATGAAAGGAAAACGAGTATGCTACAATTGTGGTCAGGAAGGCCACATAGCACCTAACTGTCCGAACCCAAAGAAGGGCGCTTGCTTCACTTGCGGCTCAAAGGACCACTTGGCAAGGGACTGTCCCAAGAAGGGATCTGGAGGGGCAGGATCAGGAGGGAACAGGGGAAACAGCAGTGGAAGTGCTCTAACTATCACGGGACCAACCGCAACCAACCGACCGACCGCCAGGACCTTCAACATGACCGTACAGGATGCTGTACAGTCTCGCGATGTGGTGTCAGGTATCATTCCGATCAATAAAGTTAATGCTTATGTACTATTTGATTCGGGTGCTACTTGTTCATTTATATCCGATGACTTTGCTAAGAACTTAGAACTTCCTATGGACGAGTTAGAATACCCCATGAACATAGAGATTGCGAATAGAGAAGTGATCCCTGTTAGGTATGTACACAAGAACTGTAGAGTAGATATTAAGGGTAATATTATGAACGTAGATCTTATCCCGATTAGACTTGGGGAATTCGATGTTATTCTGGGAATGGATTACCTAGTCAATTATGGGGCTGTAATTAATTCCCAGAGGAAGTGTATCAACCTTATGACCCCGTCAAAGGTTGTGTTTTATGGCAGCAAATCGCCTAGACAAGCAAGTTGTCTGACGATGATGCAGGCCAGGAAGTTGTTAAGACAAGGCTGTGTAGGATATTTATCCTACATAGTTGATAGTCGTAAAGAAAACCCGAAAGTGGAAGATATACCAGTCGTGAGGGACTTCATAGACGTATTTCCGGATGATCTGCCAGGACTTCCGCCAGACAAAGAGGTTGAGTTTGTGATCGATTTGGCCCCAGGGACGGCCCCAATATCGAAGGCACCATACCGGATGGCTCCGGTAGAGATGAAAGAGTTAATGGTACAACTACAAGAGTTACTAGACAAGAAGTACATCCAACCGAGCGTATCGCCGTGGGGAGCGCCGGTGTTGTTTGTGAAGAAGAAGGACGGGACGATGCGACTTTGCATCGACTATAGAGAACTGAATAAGGTCACAATTAAGAATAGATATCCATTATCGAGGATCGACGATCTGTTTGACCAATTGAAGGGTGCAAGGTACTTTTCAAAGATAGACTTGAGGAGTGGCTATCATCAGCTGAAGGTGAGGCCAGCGGATGTTCCAAAGACAGCATTTAGGACTCGATATGGTCACTATGAATTTCTGGTAATGTCATTTGGTCTAACGAATGCTCCTGCAGCATTCATGGGCTTAATGAATGGAGTGTTCAAGCTGTTTTTGGACAAATTCGTGGTGGTCTTTATCGACGATATTTTAGTATACTCAAAGACCAAGGAAGAACATGTAGAACATCTGAAGTTAACATTAGAGGCGTTGAGAAGAGAGAAGTTGTATGCTAAATTTTCGAAATGTGAATTCTGGATTGAAAGAGTGCAATTTCTTGGACATGTGATCGACAAGGACGGAATTTCGGTAGATCCCTCTAAAGTCGAAGCTGTGATGAACTGGGATCAGCCGAAAACACCGTCAGAAGTGAGGAGTTTTCTTGGATTGGCGGGTTATTATAGAAGATTCATTCAGGACTTTTCCAAGATCGCAACTCCGTTGACGAATTTGACTAGAAAATCGGTGAAATTCGTTTGGACAGAGAAGTGTGAGGAAAGTTTCCAAGAGCTTAAGAGGAGATTGAGTTCAGCACCTGTGTTATCCCTTCCGGACGACACAGGATATTTTGTGGTTTATAGTGATGCGTCGCTTAAAGGACTTGGCTGTGTGCTTATGCAAAACGGCAAGGTCATTGCGTATGCGTCATGACAATTGAAAGACTATGAGAAAGGGTATCCGACCCATGACTTGGAGTTAGCTGCAGTGGTATTTGCTTTGAAAATTTGGAGACACTATCTCTATGGGGAGAAGTGTGAAAAATATACAGACCACAAGAGTCTGAAATATATTTTTACATAGAAGGACTTGAATATGCGCCAGAGAAGGTGGCTGGAGTTAATTAAGGACTATGACTGTGAAATCTTATACCATCCGGGTAAGGCTAATGTGGTTGCCGACGCCTTAAGCAGAAAGGGTCGGGAGAAATTGATGATGTTGACTGCTCAGGAGGAGCTAATTTCAGCAATGGAAAAGCTGGAATTAGAAGTGAAGTATCCGATGGAGATTGACGAGAAGTTGTTTCAGATGCAAACTGGTACAATCCTATTGGATAAAGTTAAAGAAGCTCAACTTCAGGACGAAGAATGTGAAAAGGTTAAGAAAAAGATATCTGAAGGAACCGAACTGAGATTCAAGATAGACAGTGAGGGACTACTGAGATTTGAGAACAGAGTTTGGGTACCGTCAGTGCCAGAGATTAAGGATGACATTTTGAGCGAGGCTCATAGCTCACGGTATTCGATTCACCCCGGTAGTACCAAGATGTACCAGGATCTTCGACAGCACTTCGGGTGGCCGAATTTGAAACGAGATGTTGCTGAGTGTGTTGCAAAGTGTCTGACCTGTCAGAAAGTAAAAGCAGAACATCAGAGGCCGAGTGGTTTGCTACAACCCCTGGAAATCCCAGAATGGAAATGGGAACACATTACGATGGATTTCGTGGTTGGCCTTCCGACGACTCAGAAAGGCTACGACGCAGTATGGGTTATCGTTGACTGACTGACGAAATCAGCACACTTCCTTCCGATCAAAATCAGATTCAACTTAGATCAGTTGGCAAGGTTATATGTGAAAGAGATTGTTTCGAGGCACGGAGTTCCGGTGTCAATTATTTCCGACAGAGATTCGCGCTTCACATCAAACTTCTGGAAGCGACTACAGGAATGCATGGGGACACAGTTGAGAATGAGTACAGCTTATCACCCTCAGACAGACGGGCAAAGTGAAAGAACGATCCAGACATTGGAAGATATGTTGAGAGCATGCATCATAGATTTTAAAGGAAATTGGGATGATCACCTACCACTTGTGGAATTCGGTTACAACAACAGTTACCACGCTAGTATTGGCATGCCGCCTTACGAAGCGTTGTACGGAAGAAAATGCAGAACTCCGCTATACTGGGATGAAGTTGGCGAGAGACAATTGCTAGGTCCAAAGTTAGTACAACAGACAGCAGAGATAGTCAAAGTGATCCGGACAAGACTGGTAGCCGCTCAGGATAGACAGAAGAAATACGCCGATCCACACCGTAAGAACGTTGAGTTTGAATCGGGAAGCTATGTGTTCTTGAAAGTCTCTCCCTGGAAGGGGAAGATCAGATTCGGTAAGAAGGGAAAATTGAGCCCAAGGTTCATTGGACCCTTTGAAGTACTACGAAGGATTGGAGAAGTTGCGTATGAGGTAGCCTTACCTCCAGCGCTTGAGAATGTCCACAACGTCTTTCATGTTTCAGTTTTACGCCCCTACAAACCCGATTACAAACATGTGATTGAATATGAACCCCTACATTTTGAAAAAGACTTATCCTATGAAGAAATTCCTGTTCAGATTGTTGACAGGAAAGAGCAAGTCCTCAGAAACAAAGTTATACCTTCTGTTAAGGTAATTTGGAGGAACCACAATGCTGAAGAAGCTACGTGGGAACTCGAAGAGCATATAATGAAGAATTACCCAGATTTATTTACTTAAATTTTTTGTATATGTGATTCTGGGAACATAATCGTTGTAAGGGGGGAGAATGTAACGGGACGAATTTTTAATTGAACCGTGATTCTGGGGACAGGATCCTTTTAAGGAGGGAAAGATGTAACGAACAAGATTTTTGTAATTTAAATTGAATATTTATTGAATTAAATAAATATTTTTCGATGATTTAATTATTGAGTTAAATAATTAATTGATGAAATTGTGGTAGATTAATTTAATTATACGTGTCACATTAGTTAAATTAATGTGGTGAATTTTATATTCAAAGTATGTATTTAATTGAGCTTATTTGATTAATATATTAATTAATAAGCATAATGTTATTCTAATTAATTTAAATAATTAATTGGAGATTTAATGATTTGGCATAATTAATGAATGAGAATTTTAATTATGTGACTATGTGATTTAATGTGGATTTATGCTATTTTATTTAATTGATTTAAATAACATTAATTGATTAATTAAAAGTGTGACATTATTAAACTATATTATAGTAAGTTAATTAAATTAAAGGGAAAGGAGAGTGAATGGGAGAAACCAAACATGGCCTTATGGGGAGTTGATCAGTTAACCCACTATGGGACTAACCGACGACCACTCACCCACTATACACATTATACGTATTACGCTATACATATATCTTATACATCAGTCTTATATTTTATATTACAAACATTAGAGAACTTAGAGAGATTAGGAGAGAAAATTGAGAGAAGAATCGATTAGAGAAGAGATTGAAGAATTAAAGCCCATATCATCATCTTCACAGAGTTTACTAGGGGTAATTCCTTTGTCCCAATTTATTTCACGTACTATGTTTCCTTCATGAACATATATTCTGAGTTCTCCGTGTATGGGAAAAATTAGCAATTTTTGATTATATGCTTATATATGTGTTATTATATCATTATAACATGTTTTGTATTTGGTATGAATGAATTAAAATAATCGAATTCATGTAATTAGGCCTTAATTGGGTTTTCAAAATTTTACAGAGTTTTTCCATTTACGAGCTTTAAAAATTCTCTGTGAATGGAAAAATTTGATATTTATTCATTATATGGCTATATTTGTGTTAATATATGTTTATAACATATTATATGCCATATATGCATAACTTTCAGTGATCACACCATGGAATTTTGTTGATAATTGGGTTTTCAAAAGTTACAGAGTGTAGAAATTGTACATATGGCCCATATAGCCCTTACGTACAAAATTTACACGCCTTATACGTTTATTTAACTTAAATTGATACTTGCATGTAATTATGTACGTTTAAACGAACAAAATGGAAGTTAAACGAACGGATTCGGTGTTATAACGAATCCGTAACGTTGAATTTCTTGTTTTCCTTTAAAACTTTACAAAATATTGAAAACAGTGAAAATAGATGCCTTGGATTGTGTAAATACGTAATTTAAAATGCTAAGATCATGCTAAAAATGTTATATAATGTTTCTGTGGAGTTTTTACATTATGGGTAGCCTTATAATTCATTACGTTAGTTTAATTTGGATTTATTTGGGCTACCCTGTGTGTTCATCGCGAACCAGGGAGTGCACCAGTAGGGGGACCCGCCCCAGCGGGTGTTCATGGGTATTAGGACCCGCCCCAATGGGTATAAGGGCTGTCCAGGAGCCTTCGTTTTTTTTATTTTCGAGACTGTTTTGACCTCCTGTAGTAAAATAAGCACAACTTTTTCATACGAACTCCGATTAAGGCGATTCAAGATGATTCGGAAAGATAACGAGTAGACCTACAACTTTCATTCTTTAAGTTTTTCAATTTGAAATCGTTAAAATGGGTAAAAATGGCCATCTTTGTGACTGATGCGTATTCGGAGGCAATCGGAGGGTTTCGGACATGCACGCACACAAGTGTAGTGTTCTCGATAATAAAAGATGTTTTAAGTTACATAAATGAATATTATATGATTTGAAGTTCATGATTAATAAATTAAGTTATTGACATGTATAAGATAATGTGAAGGTTCAAGTTAACAAACTAAGTGCGAACTTGAATATTGTAATTGTAAAACTTGATTATGATTGTTTAAAGGGCTATACATGTGTGATATGCATGTTGTGAGTTTACATTCATGTTATGTGGTTAGCCATTGAGTAATATTATAAACCAAGTTGTAACTCGAACTTAAGTGAATAGTTCTACAGTTAAACATGGTAGTTATGAAAACTAATTGATGTCGTATACATAATGTAATGTGTAGGACGTTGAGGAAGTGAATTGTAATTATATTTGTAGCTTGTGCAAGAGGCAAGTATCCTATCCCTAACTTATTGATTTAGCAAGTTCCCTAAATTCTAATTTATTCATTTATAAGTCTTAGACTTGTGTTTCTATATCGAGTAAGCTCGTGTTCTTAATTGTTCAAGTTCAAAATTCATATTACATATTGTAACTCTTTTAAAAGCATGATTCAGTTATACAATACTTATTCGATTGTATACTCTTGAGATTTATTATTCAAGTTGAATATCGATGTTATTGTTGAACCTTATAGGACTAGTGAACCCTTATTGATTCGACTAGTCCATAGTTGATGAACGTTCTAAATTCCAAAATACTTATTGAGCTTATCCAAACCAAACTTCCTTTGGTGCGGACTCTGATGTCAAAACTGAGATGAACAACCCTGTAAAAGGGGATTATTTACGCTTTAGCGTTGAGATATTGTGCACAGTATGGTACTAAGGGCTGATCCCCCTAAGTACGAGAAGTAGAGTCCATAGTCTTATGACTGTTAAAGGTTTAAAGCATAAAAACTTTACAACCTAGGACATAGTTTAAGGTCTTATGACCCTCAGTCGTTCTTTTGATTCCTGTTATTCATTCTTGAGTCAAAAGTTGAGTTTCTTTATTCAGATGTCTTTGATTCACTCGCATGTTATTATATTGTTGTCATATTATTATACTTGTGGGCAATCGTGCTCACTCTTGCGTAATAATAACATTGCAGTTAAGAACGAAAGGTCCAACGAGCCTTCTACTAGCAAAGGCAAGGGCAAGGTCAACAAGTGATGAAGACTTGTTGTTTATTTTATGTGTTTATGTTTCAGACTTATATTAGAGTTGTGTAAGACTTATTTATTTGTTTATGTTCCGCACAGATGTTTAAGGTTAGTATGACCTGGGATTTATTTTATTTATTACTCAGATGTTGTAACCCCATAAGGGGAGGATTTAATTCTATGTATTGCATGGTTTGCATTTACTATGGGTAGATAGATAAATAATATTCGTACAGTGAACACCAAGTCCCGTGGAATTGAAGTACCCGGATTTGGGGGTGTCACACAGCCCACATTTTAGAGATGTATGATTGCGATATTCTCCGATATGGTTGAGCAAAATGTGGAAGTCTTCATGGACGACTTCTCAGTCTTTGGAGACTCTTTTGATATATGCTTGGAGAATCTGGTTATGGTATTAAAGAGGTGTGTTGATACCAATTTAGTGCTGAATTGGGAAAAGTACCATTTCATGGTACAGGAAGGAATTATCCTCGGGCATAAAGTTTTAGGGAAAGGATTAGAGGTGGACAGAGCAAAGCTAGAGACTATTGAGAGCTTACCTCCACCAACGTCAGTGAAAGGGGTCAGTAGCTTCCTTGGGCATGCAGGGTTCTATAATCGATTCATAAAGGACTTCTCAAAGATCACAAAGTTGTTATGCAGTTTGCTGGAGGAGGATGTCCAGTTTAAGTTCGACGAGGAATGCTTAGCAGCTTTTGCACACTTAAAGAAAAGATTGATGACGGCACCCATTATCACAGCTCTCGACTGGTCTTTGCCGTTTGAACTGATGTGTGATGCGAGTGATTTCGCTGTGGGAGTTGTCCTAGGGAAACCCAGGGACAAAGTTTTTCATGTCATTTATTATGCCAGTAAGACCCTGACGGATGCCCAACTGTTTTACACTACCACATAGAAGGAGCTGTTAGCGGTAGTTTATGCATTCGATAAATTTCGTTCTTACCTGATTGGCACAAGAGTAGTCGTATATACCGATCTTGCTGCAATCCGGTATCTAATTTATAAGAAAGATGCAAAGCCCCATCTCATTCGATGGATTCTTCTTCTGCAAGAGTTTGATTTGGAAATCAAAGACAGAAAGGGGACCGAAAACCAAGTGGCTGACCACTTATCCCGATTGGAGAATCCGGGAAAGGACACAAACAATAGAGTGATGATTAATGAGTCCTTCCCGAACGAATAGTTGTTTGTGTGTAAGGCAAAATTCTATGGTTTGCTGATTTTGCAAACTTTTTAATGAGCAACATTATCCTTTTTGATTTGACAAGACCCCAGAAAAAGAAGTTTTTACATGATTGATAGTAGTGTACATACAAGCCAATCATATATGATGATAAAACACATACTTTGTAAACAATCATATTTATTTATTAATAAAATATTCATTTATTAAAGACATTTAATTATCTACATGGTGCTGTTTTTATAATATGTAAATAACCCATAGTTTTAAGCAATGCTTTTAGAATCATGATGTTGATCATGCTAATGAGATCTAAATTCTTAGAAAGCTTTAAAACTAAAATAGTTCCCAATCGTGGGATTACTAAAAAGGGGATTAGTAAATCCGGATAGATTGGTACATATGTTGCTTGCTCATTGGATGAGGATGATTGATCTCATGATCATTTGTGTGGAGACACTAAAGCAAGTATGTAGGTGCTTATTGGAGAATAAGTTCACTGAACGTAACTCGTTATGGAATACCTAATGGAGTTTTACTCGCCTGTCAATAGGAATTCCTAATGTGAAAGTAGTACAAGTGATCCTTGGACTTGAGATCATCATAGTATCTTGTATGTAACAAATTATACTTTGACTTATTCCTTAAGACCTTTTAAGGTATATATAGGGTATGCTTGGGTATAATGAGTTACATATGAAGATAATGAATGATCAATAAAGAATCTACCACCTCTAGTAAAAGAGGAGATATGTCCTATGTGATTCGTTAAATGACAACCCATGAATCCTTGGCCAAGGTGGAATGAAATTAGAAAGAGGTTTTTAATTTACATTAATCGGAGTTATGCATTTTCTAATCGAAATACATATAATTAAATAAAATAAGACTTGAGAGTAAATTCATGTCTTATATTTAATTGGGATATTGTATGGTGGAAGGATTGAATTGTATGGTAACTATTTACTCATAGGTTCTTTTATGATTAATGTTGAAATCTATATTATCTAGAAAGTCGTTGATCGCTAGGGAGGCTTATCCCTATTGTAGAATAAATATTATTTATTTAAATAGATTATTAGTTTAATTTATTTATTTAAATAAGATTAGAATTGTTCTAATTGATTTACTCACAATCGGTTTAATATGGAGAACCTAAAGGGTCACACCATAAAAGGAAGAATAATTATTTAAGAAGGTAATGGCATAATCGTAATAATGCATTAAATATAATTAATTTAATCTATAGTGATAGAATAAATTAAATAGCTTAATATTTATTATTTAATATTTTGGAAATGTTAAATATAAATTAATAAGAGGAGTCTTATTAATATTATTATAATTATAATTATTTTAATTTCTAAAGGAGTTTAGTAATTAATTTAATATTAGTACTCTCATTTATTCCTATTAAGATTAGGAGATAAATTAACTAAATGAATTTAATTAATTATTTCCCATGTGGTGGGAAGCCTAAATTAATTAAAGGAGTTTAATTAATTAAAAGAAATCCCATGTCTAATAGGATTAGAAGGGTTGACCAATATTTGTATAAGAGGAGTCTTATAATAGATATTGATTTGATGAAATTCTGATTGTTGGAGAGTACTCCTTTTCTATAGAGGATAGAAAACAAATGTTTAGCCAAACACCCTCCTTCTTGATAATTCCTCTTCCTTGGTGAATCACCTCTAGAGGCCAAACACTTGGGTGGCTAACGTTGATCAAAGGAAGGAATCTAACCCGGAAATTCAAGGAGATCACGAAGAACAAGGAGTTGAACTAGTACCTGTAGAAGCTTCGTTTTACAATGGTATGATTCCATAACTTCTTATTTATCGTTTTAAATTAATAATTTACATAAAGGATGATCCGGGTAATTGTTTTGTAGAAATTTTTTTAAACTCTGATATACCATGCTTCCGCTTATTTTTGCAATTTGATTGCGTCACGATTTCGTACAAACCCAACAGTGGCATCAGAGCCAAACCTTTATGCAATTATTAATTTATTTTTGATTTCATATACATATGGGTATATATTGCAACTAATTTATTGGGCATAATTTTATTGTATAAAATTATTTTTTTTTAAGAAAAAAAAATGACGTTTTTTTTTTGGGACGAATCACAATTTTTTTTTTGGGGTGCTAATCTTGAATTCTGCAAAGAAAAGGTGTTGTCTCTTTCTTACTCCAAAAAGAAGGTGACCCATCAGGAAAGGACTCTTTTAATAAACCTGCAGGACTCTTTTAATAAAAGAAGGTGACTTCTTTTTAAAAAAATAAATATGATATATTTATATATTATATTCTAAATAATTTTATAATTAAAATAAAGAGTTTTTTTTAATCTTGAAATTGGATTTCATGCAATTTAAAATTGCCCATTAAATGATACTCATATATATATGGAATGTTTTAATTCATGAGATGAATATTTATTTATTGATATATATGGTGATATGTATGATAATAAATGGGGATTGATTATGGACTATTTGACCAATGTGATTGGATTTTATTTTAATTGAATGCTTGAATGAATTGGTTTTATTAAATGGGGTCTGTGTACCTCGTCTTCTCTAAATTTTTTTTTCTTGATGTAAAATTCTATCTCCCTCCTATGTACTTTCCCTTGACTGCTG
This sequence comes from Panax stipuleanatus, assembly GCA_020205555.1. Classification (NCBI taxonomy): domain Eukaryota; kingdom Viridiplantae; phylum Streptophyta; class Magnoliopsida; order Apiales; family Araliaceae; genus Panax; species Panax stipuleanatus. The sequence continues at coordinate 50,019,833 of CM035117.1, read as the reverse complement.
ATCAAGGTTTCTATTTAAATTAAATAGTTTAATGTAATAGAAATAGTTAGAATTATCTTGAAAAAATTGGAGACCAAGGAGCAAGGAGCGCGTGAAGACCCGTTTATATGGAGCCTGGGTTTAAATGTAATAGTTATATTTAAATTTAAATTCTTGCACTCCTAGGTTTGACCTTTTGGTTCACTTGGTGACTCTAGTGAATCAAACTAGAATAAAAGTCCATAATCAATCCGGGTAGAATATAATATTCTATATTGTATGCTAAATATTATATATATTATATTTTATGCAAACATGCTTCGCATGTATAATAAAATGACGCGTATTTTATATATATATGTGCATGCGCGCTAAATAAGATGAGACAAATAATAACAAACCCCTCAAAGAAATAATATTAAGTCCGAAGCGTTCAAATGATATTTGGAATATCGAACGTCGCCTTCTAGCATGATAAATTAATAGAGTATTAAATATTTAATATGAGCTTGTTGTGCTATCCACAAGGCGAGTATTGCGTATTGAAGATGTTAATTAATCACATTTGATGCTTATCAAGAAAATTGAACGATCTAGTCTTGTTGTGCTATCCACAAGAACGAACATTTTTCTTTTTTGAATTTATGGAAGTGCTAGGCTAGACTTAACTTAAATCATTTTAGTTCGGATGTACACACACTTGACCATTATGATTTAAGAGGCAAAATAAAAGGAGTTATATAGTGATGTAATTGACAAGATTTGCCTACCTATTTATTTGTATATCGCTTGTTGTGCTATCCACAAGGTTATATACATTTGAAATGGGATCCTTATTCTCATTAGCAAATCTTTAATTAGATGTTGCCGAACTATGTAAGTGAGGGTAATATAGTTTGATAAAAATAGTGGGAGATACCAATTTAAAATAAAGACCTAAATTTATTTTGGTATGCAAAATTAATAAAATGAATGTTTGCTAAAATGTTGTTTTTCACATGCAGAATTTTAAAAATGTCAAAATAACTAATTTCACTGCGAAGCATACTTGATGCTAATAAGCTTACCGGGCCGAATTATACGGACTGGCTAAGAAATCTAAGAATAGTTCTCACTGCTGAAAAGATTTCTTATGTCCTAAACTCACCTGTCCCTGGAACTGTTCCAGAAACAGCCTCTGAGGAAGAGATTGCCACCATTGTAAAGTGGCAAGATGATGCATCTGTGGCTCAATGCATCATGCTCGCATCCATGAATAACGAGCTTCAGCGTCAGCACGAAAACATGGATGCTCCTACTATGTTGATTCACCTCAAGGAGTTGTATGGTGAACAAAGTAGAACTGCTAGATATGAGATATCTAAGGAGCTCTTCCTATCTCGGATGACCAAGGGCAAGGTGAACATAAAAGAACAAAAGAAACCTGATCCAGCTAGCAAAGGAATGTGCTTCCATTGCAACGAGCCGGGTCTTTGGAAGAGGAACTGCAAGAAGTTTCTGGCAGACAAGAAGTTTGGAGAAGCTTCGACTTCCAATCAAGGTTTGTTTATGATTGAAATTAATTTTTCTGAAAGTCATAATTCTACTTGGGTATTGGATACCGGCTGTGGTTCTCACATATGTAATAATGTGAAGGGACTGGTCAGAAGTAGAAAGCTGAACAATGATGAGGTGATCCTACGAGTGGGGAATGGAGCAAAGGTTGCTGCATTAACTGTAGGAACTTATTATTTAGCAATGCCTTCGGGCAAGTCCATTTATCTTAATAATTGTTATTATGTTCTGAATATTATTAAAAATATTATTTCAATTTCTGTATTGGATATGAAAGGATTTAACGTTGTTATAAGAACAATAGTTGTTCTATTTATAAAGACGATGTTTTATATGGTGTTGGAAATTTGCGAAATGGACTTTATACACTTGACTTACAAGAAAATATTTTTCAAATTGAACAAACTAAGAAAAGGAAAAGAGATGATATTAATTATACCTACATGTGGCACTGTAGACTTGGTCATATCAATGAAACAAGATTATCCAAGTTGCATAAAGATGGACTCCTTAAGTTATCTCATTATGAATCATATCCAACTTGTGAATCTTGTCTCATGGGTAAAATGACTAAATCTCCTTTTAGTGGAAAAGGAGAAAGAGTTACAGAGTTGTTGGCATTGATTCACACAGACGTTTGTGGACCTATGACAACAAGTGCACGAGGTGGGTATTCTTATTTTACTACTTTCACTGATGATCACTCAAGATTTGGATATGTGTATTTAATGAAATACAAGTCAGAATCATTTGAAAAGTTCAAAGAGTTCAGAAGTGAAGTAGAGAAACAAACGGGAAAGAGGATAAAGATACTTCGATCAGATCGAGGTGGAGAATACTTAAGCGGTGAGTTTCTCAATTATCTCAAAGAAAATGGTATAATCTCACAATGGACTCCTCCAGGTACACCACAGTTAAATGGAGTATCTGAAAGGAGAAATCGAACACTGTTGGACATGGTTCGATCTATGATGAGTTTTACCGACCTTCCAATTTCCTTCTGGGGATATGCCCTAGAAACGGCTGCATACCTACTTAACAAGGTACCTACCAAATCCGCCCCAAAGACTCCATATGAGATGTGGAAGGGGAGGAAACCAAATCTTAAGCATGTTAAGACTTGGGGTTGCCCAGCTTATGTCAAAAAGTTTGAAAATGATAAGCTACAGACTAAATCCGATAAGTGTAGATTTATAGGATACCCTAAAAAAACTTTAGGGTATTATTTCTATCATCCAACTGATCATAAGGTGTTTGTTGCGAAACATGCTGCCTTCTTGGAAAAGGAGTTTATCCATGAATGGGTCAGTGGGAGTAAGATATATCTTAAAAAAGTTCAAGAACCATAAATTATCACGGATCAAAGTCAGGTACCTGACCAAGTAGAAGAACCTACTATACTACACCCTGTTCGTAAATCTGGAAGAGTACCGAAGATACCTGAGAGGTATGGATTCGTTATAGAGGATGACGATGAGGTATAAATCATTAATGATGATGATCCATTGAATTACGAACAGGCTATGAGTAATAAAGACTCAGGGAAATGGCTTGAAGCCATGAAATCCGAAATGGACTCCATGTATGAAAATAAAGTATGGACTTTGGTTTCACCACCTGAAGGCATTAAGCCTATTGGGTGTAAATGGGTCTTTAAAAGAAAGACTGGGGCGGACGGTAAGGTAGAGACCTATAAGGCCCGACTGGTTGTAAAAGGTTTCAAAGAAAGACAAGGAGTTGACTATGATGAAACCTTTTCACCAGTAGCTATGCTCAAGTCCATTCGAATTTTGCTTGCGATTGCAGCTTATAACGACTATGAGATCTGGTAGATGGACGTGAAAATGGCCTTCCTCAATGGGAAACTTGAGGAGGATGTGTATATGACACAGCCAGAGGGATTTGTTTCAAAGGTTGGAACAAATCAAGCCTGTAAGCTGCAACGATCCATTTATGGATTGAAGCAAGCTTCTCGTAGATGGAACATTCGTTTTGATGAGACATTCAAAGAGTTTGATTTTATCAAAAACAACGATGAACCATATGTGTACAAGAAGGTTAGTGGGAGCGCAATTTCATTCCTTGTATTATATGTTGATGATATATTACTGATAGGGAATGACATTCCTATGCTACAATCGATTAAAATATGGTTATCTAAACACTTCTCCATGAAGGACTTGGGAGAAGCATCCTATATTTTGGGGATAAAGATCTATAAAGATAGATCTAAAAGGATGCTTGGTTTATCCCAAGGAACGTACATTGAAGCAATGCTAAAGAGATTTAGCATGAAAGATTCCAAAAGAGGTCTCATGCCGATGAGCCATGGAATACATCTCTCCAAGAAACAGACCCCAAAGACACCTGAGGAGAGAGACCGTATGAGTAAGATCCCTTATGCTTCTGTAATAGGATCTATCATGTATGGTATGATATGTACTAGACCGGATGTTGCTCATGCACTTAGTGTAACTAGCAGATACCAGTCGAATCCAGGAGAAGAGCACTGAAAGGCAGTGAAGAATATCCTAAAATACTTGAGAAGGACTAAGGATATTTTTCTTGTCTACGGTGGGTCTGAATTAAAACTCGAGGGCTTCACAGACTCAAGTTTTCAAACGGACCAAGATGACAGTAAATCTGTTTTGGGGTATATTTTTACCTTAAACGGAGGCGCAGTGAGTTGGAAGAGTTCCAAGCAGCAAACAGTTGTTGATTCAGTGACAAAGGCAGAGTATATAGCTGCAAGTGAAGCTGCAAAGGAAGCTGTTTGGATGAAGAAGTTCATAACTGTACTTGGTGTGGTTTCTAGCATTAGAGAAGCAGTTCCCGTTTACTGTGACAACATAGGAGCAGTTGCACAGGCTAAGGAACCGAGGTCTCATCAGAAATCTAAACACGTGTTGCGGCGATTTCACTTGATCAGGGAGATCATTGAAAGAGGAGACGTAACCTTGGAGCGTGTAGACTCTCAAGACAACATTGCAGATCCATTTACTAAAGCTTTAACACAACAACAGTTTGATCGTCACTTAGAGAAGATGGGTATGAGATACCATGGCGATTGGCTTTAGTGCAAGTGGGAGATTAATAGTAGTGTGCATACAAGCCAATCATGTATGATGATAAAGCACATACTTTGTAAATAATCTTATTTATTTATTAATAAAATATTCATTTATTAAAGACATTTAATTATCTACATGGTGCTATTTTTATAATATGTAAATAACCCATAGTTTTAAGCAATGCTTTAAGAATCATGATGTTGATCATGCTAATGAGATCTAAATTCTTAGAAAACTTTAAAACTAAAATAGTTCCCAATCGTGGGATTACTAAAAAGGGGATTAGTAAATCCGGATAGATTGGTATATATGTTGCTTGCTCATTGGATGAGGATGATTGATCTCATGATCATTTGTGTGGAGACACTAAAGCAAGTATGTAGGTGCTTATTGGAGAATAAGTTCACTGAACGTGACTCGCTATGGAATACCTAATGGAGTTTTACTCGCCTGTCAATAGGAATTCCTAATGTGAAAGTAGTACAAGTGATCCTTGGACTTGAGATCATCATAGTATCTTGTATGTAACAAATTATACTTTGACTTATTCCTTAAGACCTTTTAAGGCATATATAGGGTATGCTTGGTTATAATGAGTTACATATGAAGATAATGAATGATCAATAAAGAATCTACCACCTCTAGTAAAAGAGGAGATATGTCCTATGTGATTCATTAAATGACAACCCAGAAATCCTTGGCCAAGGTAGAATGAAATTAGAAAGAGGTTTCTAATTTGCATTACTCGGAGTTGTGCATTTTCTAATCGAAATACATATAATTAAATAAAATAAGACTTGACAGTAAATTCATGTCTTATATTTAATTGGGACATTGTATGGTGGAATGATTGAATTGTATGGTAACTATTTACTCATAGGTTCTTTTATGATTAATGTTGAAATCTATATTATCTAGAAAGTCGTTGATCGCTAGGGAGGCTTATCCCTATTGTAGAATAAATATTATTTATTTAAATAGATTATTAGTTTAATTTATTTATTTAAATAAGATTAGAATTGTTCTAATTGATTTATTCACAACCGGTTTAATATAGAGAACCTAAAGGGTCACACCATAAAAGGAAGAATAATTATTTAAGAAGGTAATGGCATAATCGTAATAATGCATTAAGTATAATTAATTTAATCTATAGTGATAGAATAAATTAAATAGCTTAATGTTTATTATTTAATATTTTAGAAATATTAAATATAAATTAATAAGAGGAGTCTTATTAATATTATTACAATTATTATTATTTTAATTTCTAAAGGAGTTTAGTAATTAATTTAATATTAGTACTCTCATTTATTCCTAATAAGATTAGGACACAAATTAATTAAATGAATTTAATTAATTATTTCCCATGTGGTGGGAAGCCTAAATTAATTAAAAGAGTTTAATTAATTAAAAGAAATCCCATGTCTAATAGGATTAGAAGGGTTGACCAATATTTATATAAGAGGAGTCTTATAATAGATATTGATTTGATGAAATTCTAATTGTTGGAGAGTACTCCTTTTCTATAGAGGATAGAAAACTAAGGTTTAGCCAAAACCCTCCTTCTTGATAATTTCTCTTCCTTGGTGGATCACCTCTAGAGGCCAAACACTTGGGTGGCTAACGTTGATCAAATGAAGGAATCTAACCCGAAAATTCAAGGAGATCACGAAGAACAAGGAGTTGAACTAGTACCTGTGGAAGCTTCATTTTACAAGGGTATGATTCCATAACTTCTTATTTATCGTTTTAAATTAATAATTTACATAAAGGATGATCCGGGTAATGGTTTTGTAGAAATTTTTTTAAACTCTGATATACCATGCTTCCGCTAATTTTTGCATTTTGATTGCGTCACGATTTCGTACAAACCCAACAATGATGTCAAATGGTATATGTGGGATGAGCCTTATCTGTTTAAACAGTACGCAGATAAAATGATCAGACGATGCATCCCAGACAGTGAGACGGACAGCATACTCCAGGATTACCATGCATCAGTCTACGGAGGACACTATGGGGGAGAGAGGACAGCAGCCAATGTACTTCAAGCTGGCCAACTCTCTTTAAAGATGCTTACAACTTCGTGCAAAAATGTGACCGATGTTAGCGGGTGGGAAATATATCTAAACGGAATGAGATGCCCTTAAATATGATCCTAGAGGTTAAGATATTTGACGTTTGGGGGATAGACTTCATGGGGCCGTTTGTTTCGTCGTGCAAAAATTTGTATATCTTACTGGCAGTGGATTACGTGTCCAAGTGGGTGGAAGTAGGAGCCTTGCCAACTAATGATGCTAAGGTAGTCTTACAATTTTTTTAAAAAAAGTATATTCATAAGATTCGGGACTCCTAGGGCTATCATAAGTGATGAAGGCACCCACTTCTGTAACAGATAGTTTACCGCATCATTGGCTAAGTATGGGGTGAATCACTGTGTCGCCACGGCGTACCATCCCCAAACAAACGGCCAAGCTGAGGTGTCCAATCGTGAGGTAAAACGGATCTTAGGGAAAATTCTCAATCCTACGAGGAAAGATTAGTCCCTCAAACTCGATGATGCAGTATGGGCATACAGGACTGCGTACAAGACACCATTGAGTATGTCACCGTATCAGCTAGTATATGGGAAAGCCTGCCATCTTCCCATGGAACTTGAGCACAAGGCCTACTGGGCCATCAAAAAGTTGAACTTTGACCTAAAAGCTATAGGGGAGAAGAGACTTCTCCAATTAAATGAGCTAGATGAATACAGACTGCAGGCTTATGAAAACTGTACAAAGAAAAAGTGAAAAAGTGGCACGACCGTAAAATTATGGAAAGGAAATTTGAGCCGGGGCAAGCGGTGTTGCTGTTCAACTCTCGTCTTAGACTCTTTCCTGGAAAACTCAAATCACGATGGTCAGGTCCTTTCACTATAGAAACCGTGTTTCCACATGGTTCAGTTGATATTTTTGACCAATACCCGGACAACCCCATTTAAAGTTAATGGGTAGAGGTTGAAGCACTACTTTGGGGGCGAAGTTGATCGACAGAAAGTCTCCTCGATCCTTTCCACTACATGAGCTTATCAGAGAAAGTCGAGCTAATTGACTATAAACAAGCGCTCGATGGGAGGCAACCCATCATCTCTCTTCTCCCTCTCATTTAATTCTGGTTTTATATCTATATTTCCCTCCCCTTGTTTAATTCTGAAAATCATAAAAATTCTGAAAATTTTGAGATGAATACATGTGCATATAGTATAGACAGATTTCAAACATAGCATTGGTGTGCATTGATACATAGTTCATTTTTGGGTTTGAAATTCTTTTATATCTCATTTTTGCATTAATGTGTTGCAGGAAAAGTGTCACAAGTCATGTTGCTGCCTAGTTCTTCATTGCTGCAGAAAATCAATGTTGGAGCCAGGGCAGCGCGGCCGCGCCAATATCCAGAGATCCAGAGAGCTGTCTTACCCAGCGCGGCCGTACCTCTTAACACTTATCCCATGGAGCGGTCGCGCCAATACCCAGAACTTCCTGCCGTGTTTAAAAAAAATTTAAAAAAACTTGAACCAACCCTCACACCTTATATCTATTCGACCCAACACTTCATATTATCACAAAAACTTAGACTCTCCCATTCTTCGTTCATCTCATTCTCATAACATACCCTCTTCATAAACACACACTCTCTCTCCGATTCTATATACAAGCCCTAGCCTCACATCTTTCAATTCTACTTTCATCATCTTAGATTCACTAGCCCTAGCCATTAGCGCCTCCACAGAAATCACTTCCCTTCTTCTCTCCATTACAAATTGATACAAAACTTTACCCTAGGCATTACATCATCATCCTTCCATCTTCAATTCAACAGAGTTAGGGTTTGCTCAACGGATTTCAAAGGAGGTTTTGGGATTCAATTAACATTAGTGAGGGTTTGTGCGGAGAAAGTTTCAGAGGCAGTTTGGGGATTCCATATTCAATTTAGGGTTTAAAAGGAAAATTTTTGCAAGATATCATGGGTCCAAAAAGAGCTCGATCGGCCAATCCTGAATCATCTTCTCACAGTAACCAGGATGAGAATACTGTGGACTTGACCAAGTTCATCAATCTTTCGGCACAAACTCACTATTACAAGATTGCAGCCAAGAAGTTTGTGAAGGAACGGAGGCTAAAGCCGGTTAAAGAACATGGCCAAATGCTAGACATGATCAGAGAGGTCTTGGTTTGGGGTTGTGGCAACGCCTGTGCCTGCTCCGATGGCCATAATTTGAGAATTTTATGCAAACGCCAAGGAGACACAGAGTGGCATCTCTTTCGTCCGGGGCATACATGTCAACTATCTTCCGCCGGCGATCCACAAGGTGTTCTATTTGCCTTCTCTCCAGGCTGGTCAAGTAAATTGGGTTGAGGCTGAGCGATTTGAGACAGACCTTGATATGGTAATCACTGACTTATGCGTGCCAGGCACTCAATGGAATCTTAAGGCAGGCACGGATACAAAGACTAATTTCCCCAGCGATGCACTGAACCGGTATGCAAAGTTATGGAATCTGTTCATATGCGCTAATCTAATGCCTTCCACTCACCAGCATGATATCACGACTGAGACACTATTATTTTATGGGGAATCATCACGGGCAAATACATTGATATTATACATCTGCTGCATCAGTCCATGCTGCGCTTCATGAGAGGCAGTACCACCAGCGGGATTCTGCACGCTTCAGTCGTGATGCATCTGTGTGCCCAGGCGGGAGTTGAGTGGGACGACGAGCAGGTGCAGATGCCAAGCCAGGACATCAATCATGCCTCCATCAATAAATTAGCAAAGTGGAGTGGTGGAAAGGCACACCCGCGAGGCGAAGGATTTATTCTACCTACTCCTCCACCAGTACCTCCACCACAGCCATCAGAGGTAGCCAGACCTCCTCTAGCCAGTACAGCGAGTCAGGATCGCCAGATGAGGCGACTGCAGGAGAGGATGGATGCTTTATATGGCAACTTCATAGCATATGTAGATGGCTTATCTCGTGCCCTAAGTGAGGCCTTTGCACAGCAGGGGACGCTTGTGGAGTGGCCCTTGTTCGGTTCTGCCATGCCTTATCCGTCGCCAGATTCACCACCCGAGTCGGGTGGCTATGCCGATACTTAGGGGAGTCTCCTTACCCTTTATCTCCATTGAGGACAATGCATATTTTAATTTTGGGGGGTATTGGGTTGTAGTTTTTAGTATTGCATATAGTATTATTACATATTTAGGTTGCATAGTAGTTTGCATGTTAATACTTGTTAGTTAATTTTTGTTAGTTAATTTTGCATGAATTTTTTTTTCAGTTTTCTTTTGTTTTGTTTATTTAGTTATATGTTTATTTTTATTTCATAGCATTATCCCATGTTCAACTCTGTTGAATTCTAGTCTGGCCGATAATGATATTAAAATGTTATAGATTTTTGAACTCAGTTGATAACTTAAGCTTAGTTATAATTTCATACATGATGTAGTCTCTGCTTGTTGCTTTGATGTTACCGGATAGAACGACATTGTTATTATCTGCTTGTTGGTTAGATTAGCACATGCTTGTCTTCTGAGGGGAAAAATTTATTTTTAATGATAGAATTGTGTAGAAAATGAGTAATAGCCATAATGATACGAAAATTCAAGTTTGGGGGAAAACATTAGGTATGCATGCTAAAAAAGAAAAAAAATAGAAAAAAAATAGAATAAACACCTTGACTAGCTAAGTCTTGTGGCCTTTGATACTCGAGCAAGTAAGCCCTAGGAGATTTTCTCTACACCCAGCGCCCTAAAGCCTTATAGTTTGGGAGTCGTTAGTCGAAAGCTCGTTAAATGGGTATCATTGAAAAGCCTAAGAGGGCTTGGCATTGCACAGTAGGGTGTAACCACGGGAAAGTGCGAATTTCGCCCTCGTGAGTGAATAAAAGCATAATAAGCCCTTTGTTGACCGTTAGTTTGTATTGATGTGTTGGATTGGTTGTTATTTCATCTATGCTCAAATTTCTTGACTTAAAACCTCAGTTTTCTTCCTTAGAAGTATAGCATGTGGAATTTTCACCTTTATCAAGCTTATTTGTGGATATAGCACATACACATTACATTATTGTCAACAGGTTGTGATTGTCGGATTGTATGTCCTTATGGCTTTAGTTTGGGTTGATGCTTTGTTCATAGATTTTGTTATTTCTCTGAGGCACATCTTATTAGAGTTCATAACATGACTAAAATTTTGGGATTCATCCTCATATTAGTGTAGTTTGCATAGCATGCAGTTTGCATTTGTGTTTGTTGCTTAAGGGCAAGCAATAGTTCAAGTTTGGGGGTATTTGATAAGTAGGTTTTATACCTACCTATTGGCTATCTACTTGATAGAATTATGGCTTAAGCTCAAGTGTTTTAGTGTCTTTTGATGCTTTTTATTTTTGTTTTATAGGTTGCATTATGGAAACTCAAATGGCAAGCAAATGGCATTAAAGGGCATGGATATGGCATGATGGCAAGATGGCAAGGCTATGGTGGATTAAAGGTGGAACTGGCATGTGATGATGGAGCATGGCATGTGTAATTGATGTGTCAAGTGAAAGTGCAAGGACTAGTGCAGCAAGCAAATGGACTAGCAGATTACACCAGCAAAAGAATGCAGAAAAACAACATAGCGCGGCCGCGCCAGTATGAGGAACAAATTCAGCGCGCCCGTGCCACACCAGGAACGGTCTGCATATCAGGGCTCCCGCGCCCCAAATAGCTTACGGGGTGGCGCAGCCCCGCCAATCAAATACTAAAAAAATGTTGACTTTTCATTTAAAACTGTTGTAGTGTGTTTTTCCTTAAAAGGGTGTATTTGCAAGTTACGATACTATCTCTTAATCATTTTTATTTCAATTCTAGGGTTTTGGAGAGCTAAAATAAGTTCTGAGCTACTATTTTCAATTCTTTTGGCTTCTCTCTTAGTTCTTAGTAAATTTTGCATACTTAGGATTTTGGTTGGGATTGATTGTGGATTTTGAATCAGATTATTGAAGATTTATTTTGGAAGGAGGAGTATCAGATTTACACTATCTTAATCTCTTTATTGTCTTTACTTTCATTATTTAATTTCAATGATTGGACAAAATCCCATAATGGTTATTGCTTCAGTGATGAACTAATCACCATTATGGGATTCTAATGGAGCTTTTTGCTTAGTTTAGATCTCTATGCCTCTTTGTTGCACTCAATTGATTATGTAAGGATTGCCTAACATGGTTGTGTTTATTGTTTAGATGCTTGATCACCATCTACCTTTATAATTTGTATGGAATTGAAAGAGAAAGTACAAATTCAGATTTGGTTATGTTAGCATGTGTTCATGAAATTTTCATGTGATAGATTTTGTGATTCGTAATCCGGATAGACATATACCGGCTTACCATGTGTAGTAAATTGGGAGAGCTTGCACTTAAATTGATATTACTTGTAAGTTATATACAAATATAGTGAGTTAGGTAATATTGATGTTCTCATGAATTCTATTTCTTTTGTGGATTTTATGTGATATGGGCATGGTATATCGAAAGATAGCCATGTTTCACCTTTGTGCTCTCGACTAGCAATCCAAAATAATTTATTAGGCTTAACAAGAGGTATATAATCTGGAAGACGCATTAAGTGAAGTTAGGATCCCATATCTTCCTAATTTGAATCAGTCGCTTGTTAATTAGTTTATTAGTTGATAATTGTTATTATTAGTTAAATCACATCTTATTCACTCGTTTAAGCAGCCAGAAATAGCTACAAAGTTGTTGCATGATAGATTAGAAATAATTACTTTTCTCCGTGGGAACGATACTTGACTTATCATATATTACTTGTTGACCGTGTATACTTGCACGTGTGTGTCTGTTTTGTTAACACCGAAACAAGCCAACATAATGTATACAATCAGGGGGCAAGGAACCATCCGAACTTTTCTTGGGGCAACAACCAGAATCAGAATCAGCAGTAGGCTCCACGACCATCATACCCCCTGGCTTTCAGAATTAAAATCAACAGGCAGCTCCTCATCAAGAGAAAACAACAGATTTAGAGAAGATAGTGGCAAAATACATAATAGGAAATGAAGCGGCAATAAAAACCTAGGCGGCTACAATTAAGAATTTGGAAATTCAAGTGGGACAGATTGCTAGTGCATTGAATAGTAGACCTTAAGGAACGTTGCCGAGCGACAAAGAAAAGAATCCAAGGGGAGTTCATGAGCAATGTCAAGTTGTCACACTACGGAGTGGGAAACAGTTAGCCGAGCAGGAGTTAGAGAAGCCGATTATGGATAAGCAGGATGAGACACATGTGGAAGAGACAGTGGTAGGGAAAGAAGGAGAAAAATCTGCAAAAAAAGAACAAGATGTTACACCGATAGTCTACCCACCCCCACCATTTCAACAACGGATCCGAAAGTAGAAACTAGAGAAGTAGTTCATGAAATTTTTAGAGGTGTTCAAAAAGCTACACATCAACATCCCTTTCGTAGAGGCATTGTAGTAGATGCCTAGTTATGCCAAGTTCATGAAGGATATTTTTTCAAAGAAGAAGAAGTTAGAGGACTTCGAAACTGTGGCACTAACGGAGGAATGTAGTGCGATATTGCAAAAGAAGCTTCCACCAAAGTTGAATGATTCGGGTAGTTTCACCATTTCATGCACAATAGGGAGTTTGGCCTTCAACAAATGTCTGTGTGATTTAGGTGCAAGTATAAACCTCATGCCACTTTCAGTTTATACTAAGTTAGGTTTACCAGCACCTAAACCCACGAACATCTCCCTACAGCTGGTAGACAGATCGGTAACTTATCCACGAGGAATTGTTGAGGATGTTTTGGTAAAAGTGGATAAATTCATATTCCCAGCAGACTTCATCAATTTGGACTATGAAGAAGATAAGGATATTACGATAATTCTTGGGCGACCATTTTTGGCAACCGGTAGGACTCTCATTGATGTTCAGAAAGAAGAGTTGACCATGAGGGTGTAAGATTAAGAGGTAACCTTCAACGTGTTTAAATCCATGAACTTCCCCAAAGAGGAAGAGGAGTGTTTTCAGATGGACATTATTGACAAAATGGTGGGTGATGAACAACATCGGATACTGAGTACCGACCCATTAGAAGCAACATTAATGGGAGACTGTGATGGAGAGGATCCAGAATTAAAGGAATATTTGCAGTTGTTAGAGGCACAACCTAGAGTGAACAGGTTCAAGTTACCGTTTGAGCCATTGGAAGCAACAGGAACTTCGGCAGCAAAGATGAAACCATCTCTAGAGGAACCATCGGCACTAGAACTCAAACCCTTACCCAATCACCTCAGGTATGCGTATTTGGGTAATTCATCTACTTTACCTATTATTATTGCATCTGCACTTAACGAACTACAGAAAAGTAAGCTTTTACGAGTTCTAAGGGAATACAAGTCTGCTATTGGATGGACTATCGCCGACATCAAAGGAATCAGCCCATCATTCTGTATGCACAAGATTCTGATGGAGGAGGATGGCAAGCCAACAGTGGAACAACAAAGGAGGCTTAGCCCGATCATGAAAGAGGTAGTGAAGAAGGAGATCTTGAAATGGCTGGATGCTGGAATTATCTACCCCATTTCAGACAGTGCATGGGTGAACCTAGTTCAATGTGTTCCAAAGAAAGGTGGTATGACAGTAGTAAAGAACGAAAATAATGAATTGATACCGACAAGGACAGTGACTGGATGTAGGGTTTGCATGGATTACAGGAAGCTAAATAAGGCGACCAGGAAGGACCATTTCCCCTTGCCTTTCATTGATCAGATGTTGGACAGACTAGCTGGACATGAGTACTACTGCTTGTTAGATGGTTATTCCGGATACAACCAGATCGTCATCGCACCAGAGGATCAAGAGAAAACGACGTTCACATGCCCCTATTGCACCTTTGCCTTTAGAAGGATGTCATTCGGCCTGTGTAACGCACCAGCAACTTTTCAGTGATGTATGATGGCTATCTTCTCAGATATAGTGGAGCGAAGTGTCGAGGTATTTATGGATGACTTATCAATATTTGGGGAATCTTTTGACAGGTGCCTCAAAAATCTAGTCCTGGTGCTGAAAAGATGTGTTGAGATGAATCAGGTGCTCAACTGGGAAAAATACCATTTTATGGTGCAAAAGGGGATAATACTTGGACATAAAGTTTCTAAAAAAGGTTTGGAAGTCGACCGAGCTAAGTTAGAGATAATTAAAATTTTTCCACCGTCGACTTCAGTAAAGGGTATTCGGAGCTTTCTTGGTCATGCTGGATTCTACTGCCGATTCATTAAAGACTTCTCAAAAATCACAAAGCCACTATGCAGTCTCTTGGAAAAGAATGTACCGTTCAAATTTGATGAAGACTGTCTAGCGACATTTGAGCAATTAAAGAAGAAGCTAACCACAGCCCTAGTGATTATAGCACCGGATTGGACAATGCCATTCGAGCTCATGTGTGATGCCAGTGACTATGCAGTAGGAGCAGTGCTTGGACAACTTCAGGAGAAAGTCATTCATGCCATCTATTATGCGAGCAAGACACTGACTGATGCACAGTTAAACTACACAACCACTAAAAAGGAATTACTTGCAGTTGTGTACGCCTTTGATAAGTTTCGCTCATACTTGATGGGGACAAAGGTGGTAGTTTACACAGATCACTCGGCCATCCGGTATCTAGTTGAAAAGAAGGAAGCAAAGTCGAGACTTATTTGCTGGGTTTTTCTCCTCTAAGAGTTTGATTTAGAGATTAAGGATAGGAAGGGGACAGAGAATCAGATGGCTGACCATCTTTCACGCCTAAAAAATCCAAAGCAGGATGAGACAAATAAGGTAGTGATCAATGAGTCTTTTCCAATTTAACAATTATTTCTGATCCACGGTGAGTTCCCATGGTATGCAAATTTTGCGAATTACTTGGTGAGTAATATTCTCCCACCAGATTTGTTACGCCAACAAAAGAAGAAATTCTTACACGATGTGAAGTGGTATGTGTGGGATGAAATGTATCTGTTCTAATAGTGTACTGACAGAATGATCCAACGATGTATACCTTAAAGTGAAGTTGAGAGCATCTTGCAGGCATGTCACGCCTCACTATACAGGGGACACTACGGGAGCGAAAGAACGGCCGCAAAAGTCCTTCAGGCAGGCTTCTACTGGCCCACCTTGTTCAAAGACGCACACCAGTGCGTGAAAAGCTGTGATAGATGTCAAAGATTGGGAAATATTTTGAAGCAGAACGAGATGCCCCTAAACATGATTTTGGAAGTCGAGATTTTTGATGTATGGGGAATCGACTTCATGGAACCATTTCCGTCTTCGTTCAGTAATTTGTACATCCTATTGGCAGTTGACTATGTATCAAAATGGGTTGAGGTAGTTGTGCTACCAACGAATGATGCGAAGGTGGTACTAATATTCCTAAAAAAGAATATCTGCACCCGTTTTGGCACCCGAAGGGCAACCATCAGTGATGAAGGGAGCCATTTCTGCAATAAGTACTTCACCACTCTTTTGACAAAGTATGGGGTCAACCATCGAATTGCCACAGCCTATCACCCTCAGACAAGTGGCCAAGCCGAAGTATCTAACTGAGAGGTGAAGAGAATCTTGGAAAAGGTCGTTTACCCAAATCGAAAAGATTGGTCATTGAAACTAGACGACGCTCTTTGGGCATATCGAACCGCTTACAAGACCCCGATAGGCATGTCTCCATATCAGTTGGTCTACGGAAAGGCGTGTCACCTTCCGGTAGATCTCAAGTATAAAGCGTATTGGGCCATCAAGAAACTAAACTTTGACTTATCAGCAGCAGGGGAGAAAAGATTGTTACAAATTAATGAGTTAGATGAATTCTGCCTGTAAGCTTACGAGAATTCAACAGTATACAAAGAAAAAGTCAAGAAATGGCACGATCAGAAGATAATGGACAGGAAGTTTGAACCGGGCCAGTCAGTATTTCTATTCAACTCTCGGTTGAAATTGTGTCCCGAAAAACTAAAATCCAGGTGGTCAGGCCCGTTTACTATCAAGACAGTAATTCCACACGGCGCCGTTGAGCTCAATGGTCGGGATCCGACATAAACATTCAAAGTGAACGGCCAACATTGGGGCGGAGACATCGATCGCCATGCGACCATGATCGATTTGATCGAGCCAATCTAAAACAGGGAGTAGTCAGGCTGAACGACTTAAAATCAAGCGCTCGATGGGAGGCAACCCATCCTTTATGTTCATTTTTCTTACATAGATGTTAATTAAGTGTAATAATGTATATTAAGTAGTAATTTTTCTTAATAAAGCATGTTCTGACAATTGTCATGTTGTGCGTGCAGATATTGGACACGTACAAGAACATTCAAGAAAAACTTCAAAGGGTAAACATATAATCACAAAGGGGAATACATACATTGATCAGCTTATGCAGAAAAAGGCATAGAAACTTCAAAAGTTGACCAGACCAGATCCGCCCCGGCGGACATTTAGGCACAAAACTTCTGCCCCAGCGGGTTTGCGCACTATAAGGGCTCCGCCCCAGCGGACATTCAGTATTAAAAATTTCACCCCAGCAGGGATTCGGCACTATAGTTTTCAAAAACCTCTTTTAACACCCCAATTGAAGCACATCTCCACATAACCTCCAACCTAAACTACTGAAAAAACATACTCCCCGAAGACCATACCCTCATCTCATACCATAGCTTCCAAATTGCAAAAGGACATCACCTTCAATCCCATATCCTTCAACAAATCAAACTACAATCCTCATACACGCGATTTCTCACCAACAAGAAGGATCCTTTGTTGCAAAGGTGCGTGCACAAAATTGAAGGCAAGTGGGATTCCAAGAATCACACACAACCCAGTGGTAAGCATCACACAATACTACACCAGTTAGATTTTTATTTGATTTGGATATAGAGAATTGGTGAGTTAGAGCAGATAATTGAACAAAGAACAATTGTAAAATATTATTTGTGGGTCTTTGATTCGGCGGTGAATAATTGTAGTACTTCATATATATATTGCTTGTTTGGTTGATTGTGAGAGACAAACAATTTGGGGAAAGATCAACAATCAAACATCATCAACTACAAGTGCAATTGACAGTGCGCGCCAATCGTTCGACAAAAGGCCACACCCACAGTTCTTCAAGAATTTTTTATTTTTGATCAAGAAAACAACATGCCACCGCGACCACAAAAGAGGTAAAAGGGTGAGGGCTCATCCACGCCCGCTCCATAGTATGACCAGAAGAAATTTCGGAGTGCGACCGCCGCCGACCGATTTGAATATGTGGCGGGAAAGGCACTATTTCTGGAATGGGGCCTTAAACCCGATATTTTGGATGGAGATATGAAGGTTCAAATCATAGAACGGGGTTTGGAAAACACTTTCACGGATTAACCTGACGCGGAAGTGGTAGCCGTGGTCAAGGAGCTTTATGCCAATGCAGAGGACACCCCTCCGTTTAAAGCATTCATGAGAGGAAAATTGGTGGATTTCAGTGCAGAGGCCATAAACGATTACTACAATGTGCAACCGCTGGCAGTTTGTCAATACACTGAGTTGAGAGATAGCGGGATCGATTATGATCAAATCCTTAGGGAAATATGCAAGCCTGATATAGTGTGGAAAAAGGGCAGGCGAGGAGGCACGCTCATCATGAGTTCCAGTTTGAACAAGTATGGGAAAATATGGCATGCTTTCATTTGTGCAAGGCTATTGCCCTCAACACATACGAGTGAGATTACCAAAGAAAAGATCTCACTATTGTATGCGATCGTCAAGGATCTCCGCATCAATATTGGGACGATCATCAGTTTCTCCATTCGCCGGTGCTTGAGGGGGAGCATAACGGGAGGATTACCAAATCCATCCTTCATCACCGGTCTGTGCAGGCAAGCAGGTGTCAGGTGGGAAGATGATGAGCCGGTACAACCACCATTGCATTTATTGGACAAGCAACTGATTGCCCAATTTGAAACTTGGAAAGGGGAACCTTCACATCCCCGCGGCCTCGGCTTTATCTTTCCAGACTCTGATGAGGGGGAGGATGAGGCTAGGGATGCAGATTATATGCTACCCGAGGATGAGTAGGAGGAGGACGCACAGCCTGACGAGAAGAACGCCACTACGTCGAGCGCTTCTCGCTCGACAAAGTCCATGCTCAGAGATCTTCAGAGGCAACTGGATCAACAGCGCAAGAGGGATGACAAGAAAAAAAATAGACTGGCGGCGAGACAAGGCCACATGTTTGCTACTCAAAACCATTTCAACGTCGCTGTCGCTGATGCCTTTGCACGACTCAATACATCCGCCGACCCGTTTCAGTTTCCAACTCCACAACCACTCCCCGGCTACCCACCTTCGGATTCAAATGTGGAGGAGGTTATCGGGTCAAATGCTTGACTTATCAGGGAAGTCATCTAAGCTTAATTTTTTTATTTTCATCAATGAGGACATTGTAATACTCAAGTGTGGGGGTGTTATGTATGCATATTATTCTTATTCATTATGATATTGTCAGAATCTTTCTATTAGTTAGTTTTTGCATGGGAGTAGGAGTAGTTTAGTACTTGCATGAGTAGTTTAATTACATGAGTAGATTTAGTTAAGTTTTTTTTATGCTTATAAAAAATGGAAAAATTCAAAAAATAACAAAAAAGAGTTGTTAGTTAGGACTGCATGAGTCAAGTATGTCAGTCGGTATGAAGTAACCTTAGCCAGTGATAGAAGTTAAACAGTAATGATAACTAGGACATGGATGTAATTTCAGACCTTTATATGAATTGTTTCTTGTGGAACACTGTTGTACCGGTTCGCACGTCAGGATGAAAATGTGGTTTAACTTGGGTCGAATAGTCACATAATTGACGTCTTGATAGAAATTAGGATTTAAATAACAGAAATTCCATAAACTGGTAGTAATGACTAAGATTAAGCAGAAACCTAAGTTTGGGGGAAATTATGGGAGCTATCTGGAAGAAAAGAAAACGAAAAAGATAAAAACAAAATTTGGAAAAAATAGAAAAGGAAGAAAAAGGAAGTTATGAATAAACATTGTGACTTGTTTAGTTTCGTGGCCTTTGATACTTAAGTAAGTACGCCCTAGGGGTTGTCTTTACGCCCAGCGCTCTTAAGCCATCTGGCTTGGGAGTCGTTGGTCGAACGCTCGTTACACGGGTATCACTGAAAAGCATAAGGGAACTAAACATTGCACAATCATGAGTAAAGTAGAAGTACGGGAAAACGAGCAAAATGCCCCTGTAAATGAATAAAGATAGCAAATCTCCCATATTAACTTCTGACTTGGTCGATGTTGAGTCATGTTTGCATTACTGTGTTTATGTGATGCTTTGATTTAAAGTTGTATTTGCTGTCTAAGATGCGTATTATGTGATATATTTGAACTGTAGTTGGTCACATTGTTGTCAAGCACACGCACACTACATTGGTGTTAATAGGTATTGATTTATAGATGGGTTTTGGACTGCGGATATGTTTTGGTTGGATTTGTTGTTATATTTGTGTGATTTCTCTGAGGCAATATTGGTTAACTTTGTATCAGCTGACAATTATGGGAGCTATCGTTTAGCACTCCAAAATTTAACCTTACTCTTATTCCGCTAACTCAAGAATTAGTATAGTAACAAGCAAGGATCGATCCCACAGAGAGTGTTTTGTTTTATATTTATCCAATAATTTTCCAATGAATTGGGAGTTTTGTTTTGAATAACTAAATTAACAAAAGTAAATTTAGAAGAAATATCAATAAGTAAAAATCTTTAATTCTTCAGTTCAGTATCACCTTTTCACAATCATGGATTAATCAAGTTTTACAATATTCATCCTTCAATGAGATTAACAACCCTAGATAACCGCGATCGCTAATTATCTGAAATTCTCCTTATGTGTAAATCTAATGCGACGATCGCCAACAAAAGATCCTAACTATCATATAACCAAGAACTATCAGTCTAGATTTAATACAATAGAAGCATGAAGAATGAGAATTAGATTGTTCCAAGCAACAATTGCACAATCAGGAACTATTTAACTTGTCTTCTAAAAACCTTAACAATACCCAAAAGCTTGTCCACAATCAAGTATCATTAATTGCTACTTATGATTAGACATACATCGTTTGCTTAACATATATCTTAATCTAGCAGATGATATTTATCAGATTAATCTAACTGGCCATATCAAATTAATCAAATAGTATAGCATACAAGAAGTTTATGTAGATAATTAGAATAAATCTCACATACGAACAAATAAATAAAGTAAACTTGATCAAACCATTAATTTTGAATAAGATTCAACATCCCTTCAAAATTGAATTGAGAATATTAGCTTGACATGCTTTGATTCTCCAAAACTAGGGTTTGAATGAATGAATAGCCTCCTTCTAGTTCCAAGATCCAAGATGTTCCAAATTCAAGTTATAATCAAGTATTTATAGTCCTATGAGAAACCCTAACACATTAGGCATCCCATAATCCTATTACAACTCAACTTGGATACAAAAACACCTAAATAAGTTGTCTCCCCGCCGCCAGGCGCGCCCCGCACTGTCCCTAGGACAATTTGGGTGCGCCCCGCGCTACAGTGCCAGAAAATCTGGAGTACTAGCGCGCCCCGAGCAGGTTTTAGTGCATTTTTGGCGCGCCCCGCGCCGGTCATTTTCTACTGCAACGTCCTTTGGTAAAACTATCATAACTTTTGATTCGGGAGGAGTTACGGGGCCCGCTACCTATTAAATCAAAGCCGTCGACGAGATCTACAACCTTTATTCTTTGAGCATTGACAGATTCTGATTTGATAAAGGTTGAAATCGGCTCCAAGTGACTTCTATGTAAATTGCAACTTTCAAACCTTGAGGTTTCAACTTTCACTTGGTAAAAAGGTCATAACTCTTCCATATGAACTCCGATTGGGACGATTCATGATGTTTCAGAAAGCTAAGGAATATATCTACAATAAAATCCAAGTCCTAAGCCAAGACCATGAATCTAACTTAGCATTAAAAACCCAAAAATCTTCCCATTTTTCTCATTCCATCTCCATTTTGACCTGAAACCCATAAACAAACCTATTAAGCCCTTATTAACAACCAAATATGCAAAGTCTCATGTTTGGGGGTATTTGATGAGTTGGTTTTATACCCTACGAATCGATGCCCGTTATAGCTTGATTCTTGGTTACTTCAGGTAGTTTTAGTATCTTTTACCTTGTTTTTATAATGATGATTGCAGGAGACGGACCAGATAGGAACAGGACTTAAAAAGCAAGAATTTTAGCATGAATGGCTTGAGGACCCGTTGGGGCAGAATTTTGTAGAGCATTTTCTCGTCGGGGCAAACTTGTGGGTTTGTGGACTTTTCAGACAGAAGAAACCTCTGCCAGGGCGGGTATGGCATGGCTTAATGTCCGCCGGGGCGGGTAGGCGCGGCTGGGAGTTAACAGATTCCTAAATCAATTAGGATTTGGGTGGAAATAAGGGCTGCGAGTAGGAGGTTATAAAAGGGTCATAGAGGAACATATTTGATATACTTAGACAGAAATGGATCCCTAGTTTATGACCTTGATACGTGAAGAGAATTGAAGCATAGTTGGAGCACGAAGAACGTAAGGATCGTGAAGAAGAGCGGTGAGACAATTATAGAGTTTATCTTCTCTCTTTCTCTATATCTTGTATTCAAAATGCTTGATACTTTGTGGATTATGGATTTTAATTCATTCATGATGAACTAATTTTCTATTTAAGCCTATAACGGATCTTATTATGTAACGAAGGATTGAATAGCTTTCAATTCATTTTATGAATGATATTTTCGGGTTATTTGCTATGGTTTGTGCATAATTTATATAGTTGCTTGATCACCAATTATCTGTTATCCCATATGAATTCAAGAGATGACATATGGAATTGGAACAAGCCATAGTGACATATGTTTATGATTTCTGCTGATAGTTGGGATTCATAAGTCATGTATAGGATAGAGATATCTATGCATCATATGTAATCTGATAAGAACTTGATATTAAACCTTCTTCAATTATAATTCACATAAAGATATAGTGAGTTAGTTAATTAAGGTATCTTGCTTAATTCTATCAATCGTGGATTTGAGTGAGTATGGGTATAATGTATCGAGAGATGGTTTTATCTACTTTTGTGTTCTTGGTTAATAATCTGGAATAATTGATATAAACTGAAGGAAAGTATATTATCTGAAGTGAAATAATAAGTGAAGTTGTTGGCTTAATTCTTCAAAACTTGTTAAAATTCGGATTAGTGTTAATTTTGATCTTAGTAGTAGTTTATTATAAAAATCATCATTTAATCATTAGTTTAATAAAGCTGAAATAATATAAAATTGGTACTTGTTTGAATCAATAGGAATTATTGTCTTTGTGGGATGATACTTGATCTTATCATTGTATTACTTGTTGACCACGTACACTTGCATGTAGCGCGTATAGATTTTACCCAACAGCATCGAAGTGAAAATCCATCGCCCTTTACAGCTTTCGTATATATATATATATATATATATATATATATATATATATATATATATATATATATATATATATATATATATATATATAACTATATATATATATATCTTTTATTCATTATGATTAAATATATGCCGTAAATATTCATTTAATGTGAATTGGCACTGATATCTATTTGGGCGAACCAGATTTCTTTAAATCTTGCCAATTTTATCTTTCAAACGGTTCAAAATAAGTCCAACCAGAACCGGGAAGCTAGAATGGCGGAGATTTATTTAAATATGGCATTCTTTCTAGTTTTATTCATCTAAAAGCAACCTCGTGACCCTTAGATCGCTATCTATTGGGAACGAGAAGCTTTGGCTACACGCAGGCCAGGATTTGACTGATGAATCCTTTATTTTTACAATGTCTAGATGTAAATATCCATTTTTTGTGTATATTTGAGCAGTGCAGGTTTTCTTGGCTTCCTTCTGTGAGCCTAGGAATCATGGGATTTATGATCAAACTGATCAGAATCTGATTCCCACGATGGACAAACTCCACATTACAAATGTACCCTGCCAGTTTTTCTGTAAAAAATGTACATCCGAAAGACCTTAAAACTGTTATCCGGGTTTAAGGTCTCAACATAGTGAAATAATGATTTGTCGTGCTAGAGCCACTCTGATGGTTGTCATACCCATGAGAAGACCGGGACTTGTATATATTTTGTGGTCGAGGATGATTCGCAGCCCGACAATCACCATTCAAATTGAGCCAAAAGGCTGAAAAGATAAAAAAATGGAAGTAACAACATGCTTCTATTCCTATGAGAGCGTAAGGGTTTGAAAACTAATCTTTTCAAAATATTATTTTAATATCTTGCCTAAAAAGAACTTTGGCAAATCAAATCAAACCCTTCGTATATAGGTTCAACGAAGCAAAGAACTACTTTCAATCAATCAAGCGTAGGCCCAATTTCTTCCAACATTTACACACACATTGCAAATAAAAAGAAAAAAATTAAAAAGATGTGGTAACGTGTTTTCACGAGAGTTGTGGGGTTCCTAACACATTCCCCACACTTAACCAAGCCCCCGAACTTAGAACTTCGGGTTCAAAGATTCAGCTTCGACAGTGTCCAACAATTGGGCCTACTTTCAAACAAAACTCGGTTGAGTTGGTACAACCATTTCAAATCTACCAACTAGTGACTCTGTAAAACGTTCAAATCGTCGACATGATATATGTTGAACTTTTCCTACAAAAATTTTCACCCTTCATAAAACAGATAAAATAAGGGTAGAAAGCAAAACTTAGGAAGAGAGAAAGACTCGGGTCCAACTCGACCCGCATTTTTTTTTTCTGACGTCGATAGGTGGCGACTCTGCTGGGGATAGTAGAGGGCTTAGGCCGCGTTCAAATCTTTTCAAAATTTCCTTTTATATCTGCGTGTGTGTGAATGCTGCTTCTTTACATTGAATGGATGCTTTACTGCTTTATATTAGTGCTTCGCACAATGTCATCATTTCATACGGTGAGACGCGATGTATGTGAATGTATGTTGTGTGATTCCTCCACCAGGAGGCGAACCCGTCGGTGTTTGAGTACTGGACTCAAAGGCGACTAAGTCTACGAGGCTCAGGAAACGCACCACTCAGATCTACTCCAATTGAAAGAACGGATTAATTTTCCCTCTAGTAAATTGCGATGATCTGGGGACCTTCATGCCGAAAAATTGCGAAAGTAACCTAAGATAGGTTAGCCTCTGATTAACCAAATCCAAAGGGAAGCTTCTTCATGCCATCCTCTTTCAATTCAATGTCAAGTTTTCCATTCCAATATAAATGTTATAATATACATTCCATGTCTTGTAAATCCTATCATGTTATCCTTTCATCAAAACCACTAACCTTTGTTTTATAGGATAAGATTAAAAAATCTCAAAAATAAACATATTGCTTGACATGCATCCGACCAACACCTACATCAGGAAATTAACACACCTACGTTTATTGTAGATAAAAATTGGTCCTGTTACCAGATCGAAATCTAAGAAAGCACTAAGTCCATCTCCAGGCATGGCTTCTAGTGCTCAACCAGAATCCACCCCGGTCTCTAGGGAAGAGTTTGAAGGATTAAGAACCAGATAGTCGAATTGGCTATTTTCTTAAGAGAACAAAGTAAAGCTCTTAAAGGGAAACAAGCACAGGGTCATACAGAACTAGGTACACCCGGTGGCAGTCGAGAGACTTGAAAGAAAGCCCTTTAGATTCCTGAACCACAGAACCAGGATACTACCAACAAAACCCCTGAAATCACCACCCTCAACAAAGAACAGGAAGCTGGTGACATTCTGAAGAAGGTCCAACAGATGGAAGAGACCATCCGGTCCATCAAAGGGACTGGGGCATTTTGGAGTGTCAATTACTCAGACTTATGTATATTCCCTGGGGCTCGTTATCCAAAAAAATTTAAAGTCCCTAAGTTTGATAAATACGATGGATTGGGAGACCCATACACCCATTTGAAAGTATTCATTGGAGAGCTTGGATCCTATGTAGAGGACGAAAAGCTTAGAATGTGACAACCCAAAAATTATAAAATCTTGAATGATTAGAATAAAGGTTAAAGAATAAAACCTAGATGAGAATTTGAGGATTTATTTAAAATTTTCAAGTAAAACCTATATGGTTTGCTATTCGAATGAGAATAGAGAAAATAGGGATTACAAAATTTCAAACCCTAAAAAGGAGTTATATGTATTTAAAGGAATGTTAAGAATAAGGTATTGTGATACCTATAAAATCAATGTGAATTGAATAGTGTTATAAATGATATAATGATATACGTGGACATTTATTAAGAAAATAAAATTTTCCATGAGAGATACTATGTGGTTAAACGAAGATGAGTATATGTATAGAAATATATATATACTTAGTAAGGTGCTATATATTTTAGCAAGAGGAATGATGAATTAAGTTAAGGATATGAGAATTAAGATAAAACTATGTCAGTAATTAACATAGTTTGAATGTTGGTCTTGACTGGCAAATAAGAAGAGGAATAAGTGAAAAGTAATTAGCTAATATAATTAGCAATAAAAATAGAGTAAGTTAAAACTCAAAATTTGAGTTAGAGATAGAATTTTGAAGCACGGACTGCTCAGTTGCATCCAGAACATCAAGTTTAGTCAGAAATGACAATAAACACAAAATGTGTAAGAGTTTGACTTTTTGGTCAAAGTCAACAGTTGACTTCTATGGAGAAAAGTCTAATTGGGTTATGTAAGTTAATTGATATTATTGATATATGAGAATGTGTTTATATTAATAATAATGTATAAGAGTCCAAATGATAATTTATTTCATGGACTAAGGAGAATAAATAGTTTAAACAAGCCCAATTATTTTATTAAGCAGGGGACTTGTATATAAAGTGAATTAAAGGCAATTAAATTATTAATCTAGCCCAATATATTATGTATGGAGCAATATAGTGATGGCCCAATTTAACTCTGGGAGGATGCCCAAGCTTATTTTAACTAATAAGCAAAATAGAATTAATCAAAGCCCAAACTCTTAGCCCAATTAAGAGAGAACTTCTTGGACTTCTACTAAGCTAAATGAAGAATAAAAAACAAACCAAATGGGCCAAATAAGGCCATTATGGCCGAAATTTTGAGGGTATTATGGAGAGAAAAAGAGCAACTTTGTAGCTTGTCCAAAATCTTGGCTAAAATTACCTAAATCTACCAACTAAGCCATGTGTCACTCTCTTAGCATGTACAAAAATTATGGTTAAGTGATCAAGCAACCAAGAGAATGATTAAGAGAGAGAAGTAGTGGAAGAGAATGCTTACACTTTTAATTATACTTACTCCACTATTTTATTTTATTCTTTACACTTCCAAGCTCCTTAACTAGAGAAAAAGAAAATATATATAGAGAGAGAGATGTTTTGGCCACTTCAAGGGGGGAAAAGAGGGCTTTGATCTTCATGCATGCTAAGTATCTAAGCTACTTTGGAAGAATAAGAAGAATAGCAAGAAGAACTAGGTAATGATTCTCAAAATTTTCAAGTTTAGATTACTTATTTTGTTAGATTCTTATGAAACAAGGAGCCTTATGTTTGATTTTTAAAAATTCTTTATCTATATGAATATAAGTGTTTTATATGAGGATCAAAACATTTTTTTAAAGTTGAAAGTTAGATCAAAATAGAGAAAAGAGAGATTTGTACAAAATAGGTAAAGAAAAAGCTCATGCATCCATGCTCTATGTATTCTATGTTAGATTCTTGGGGATACATGTTGTATATGATTAATATAATGTTAGAATACTATATCTTGAGTTTAATAAGTTAAACTTGTGGATTTGTATGAGTTCATATGAAAAAGTTTGGGAAAAAGAACTTAAATGGATTTTTGGAGAATTTTTATTTAACTAGTGTGCTATAACATGTGCATGTTGAAATCTTCAAGTTATATTTGAGATTTTCTTTCTTGATATGATAGATACATGAGTTAAGGGCAAAACCCCTTTGGAATCACTCAAATATGTTTAAAAATGAACAAGTTATGAATTTAATCCCAAACTACCCAACTGTTGGAATCATGCTACTGATTAGCCACTTCTGGGCTGTTTTTGGTAATCAAAATAGACTCAAATTTGGTGTTTGATATATGAAAATTATATTTTGGGAAAATACAAATCTAACGATACCAATTGGACCTAAATCCGAGATGTAGATCTCGAGTTACAACCGTTTCCGTGAAGGATCCCAAATTGGAAAAACGAACCAACTGTTGTAAACATCCTTGCTGATCAATCAATTTAACCCTGATTTCCGGGACATAAACAGATCATAATTTGATGTTTGATAAATAAAAACTGTAATTCAGGAAGATATGAATCCAACGCCTCCGACGAAACTTAAATCCGAGTTGTAGATCTCGTTTTACAAGCGTTTCCGTGAAAGACCCAAATCTGAAATTTTGGACGAAAATTATAGTAATAGTAGAAATTGAATGGAAAATGAATAATTATAATAAATAACTTTTAAAGCCACTAATGGGCTAGTAAACTAATTCCATATAAAGTTAAATATAATTAACTATTTAATTATTATTTAAATGATATTAAATAATAATTAAGTAGATGAAAAAAAAGAATACTATTTAATTAAGATTAAATAATAATTAGAGTTAAATAAATAATTAATTATTATTTAATTAATATTAAATAATAATTAAAGAATATTTAAGTATGATTAAGTAATAATAAAGTAATTACTTACTTACATTGACATAAAAGTTATATAAATAATTATTTATTATTTAACTAATATTAAATAATAAATAAGAACAAGTAATAATTAGTTATTCTTATATTAATAAGAAAAAATAATTAAAGATTTAATAAATGAATTAATTATTTATTATTTAATAATAAATAAGGACGAATGTTAATTAATTATTCTTTAAACAATAATAAGGAATAATTAAATACTAATGAAGTAAATAAATCAATTAGTTATTATTCAAGGATAAGGAATTAATTAATTATTATTAAAGACAAATAATAATTTAATTATCCATTATTTAATTAACATTAAATAATGAGGAGTTATAATTAGTTATTATTTATTATTAAATAATAACTAAAGGTAATTAATTAATTACTATTTAATTATTATTAAGTAGTAATCAAATGAAGAGGGAGTTAACAATTAAAGGAAATTTAAATAACTCCTTAATTAAACAATTATAATAAATTATTTAAAGATCTAATAAGTGTTTATCACCTAAGAAAAGCCTTATTAATTATTAAATTATTAACCTAAGATCAATTAAATATCTTATAGGATTAATGATAGTACGCTATAAATATGTACTTTGTGATCAAATTATTTGTTAAATAATAGCACCAGTAAGTGTATAGATGAACAATTATACGATGTACTAATTGATAGATCAGCATTATCAATGTTAGGTCATTCAAAGAGTTTTAATTAAAGCTAACTAGCCGTAGCTCGTCGAATAGGCAAGTTCTCTAACTCAAACTCGAGTTATTATTGTTCAAGCATGGTAGTGGATAATTATTGTTGATTATACCACATCTAAGATTATTATTGAATATTCGCATTTATTGCAAGTTCCCTAACTCAAACTCAAGTTATTATTTTCAAAGCATGTTAGTAAATAATTATTGTTGATTATTCACATCTATACTGATTATTAAGATTCGCACTTTGTGCAATTGAATTCTTGTTCTATTATCATTGAACTGCGAATTATATTAAAGTTCTTTTATTCATGAACTGTTTATGAATTGGATCTATGCTAGTTGTGTCAGCTAGATCAAGCATGTTTAAAATTTGTTAACTCAAATTCATTTTGAAGACTTAGTGCATGTGGTATACGTTCATCAGGTATGAAAGGCTAATCACCTTCATTACCCTAAGGTTCAGTAAAGTTGTTCATGGTTCTTGTTGACATTAAAATTTATCGATTCAGTCATTCAATTACTGAAGTTATGATTCGTGCTCTTTCACAATTATTATATTATTAAAAATTTGAAAGCTTCTTCTTTCTTTCAATCATGATATATCTTTATTGAAATTAAACTTGCTGGGCAAAATTGTTGCTCACCCTTGCTATATCATGATAACAAAATTGCAGATTAAGACGAAAGTTCAAAGAAGGACACAGACAAGAGCAAAATATAATCTTAGATTGTTATGCGAATAACTTTTTTGTTATCTTATGCAAACCTTTTGTAATGTTGAAGGTATGTATTCAGTTAAGGTTAATAAACCTGGGGAAATGTCATAGAATCATGTGAAATAAATAATATATGTTTATTAGTTCTGCATTAGATGATAGAATATGTATGATAATGAAGCACCGTAACGTACCAAGTCCGAGGTTCTTGGAACCCGAATTTGGGGGCGTCACATAGAATGCAATTGTTCCAGAAGAGTTTGACCGGAGAGGCTAGAACATGGTATGCTCATTTGGATAATTCCAAAATTCACAGCTGGGAAGAGTTGGCACATGCCTTCCTCAATCAATACAGCTTTTCGTCTCAAATGGCTCTAGACAGATACCAGATCACCAAAATCAAAAAATAAAACGCCGAGTCATTCAGAGAGTATTCCCAACGATGGAGGCGAGTGGCAGCACAAGTCACCCCACCTGTAACTGAGTCTAAGATAGTCATGACCTTCATAGACATCCAAGAAGCCCCGTATTACAAAAGGGTCCTAGCAGGCATAGGCAAACCATTCTCGGAGATGATCATGCACGGGGAAATGGCTGAAATGGGGCTGAAATCTCAAAAGATAAAGGATCTGACCGCCTTGGAAG
Source organism: Panax stipuleanatus (assembly GCA_020205555.1). Taxonomy (NCBI): domain Eukaryota; kingdom Viridiplantae; phylum Streptophyta; class Magnoliopsida; order Apiales; family Araliaceae; genus Panax; species Panax stipuleanatus. The sequence continues at coordinate 49,989,299 of CM035117.1, read as the reverse complement.
CATTGCCGAGCATATCCAATCTGGGAGTTACGGGAGTAATCCCTGGAGAGTACACAAGAAGAAAGATGAAGAAGTGTCCTTAGTACTATAAGGACAGAATCAGAGAAGCGAGTCGAGCAGTATGCCCATTCAAAGGAGGAACTATTCCTCTTTTCAAGCTCCAGCCCAACCGTCTAACCCTCCATTTTAGAAGAATTTGGAGGCTTGACGTCGGAGAACGTTCACCCTTTTAGGAGATTCACTCGAGAATGTGCTAAAAACTATTGGCAACATAAAAGAAGATTTTTTAGCTCCTTCCACCAACTAGTACCGATGGACCGAATTTCGACCCAAGTAAGAAGTGTGCACACCATTCCAGATCTCCGGGCCACGATACGCAGGACTGTTGGGGTCGAAAGCACAAAATCCAAGATTTAATAGACAGCGGAGAGATTGTGGTGACCAAACCAAAATAAACCGCACGTGCAAGACAATCCCCTCCCTCAACACAGAGAGAAGAGTGCCAACATGATTAGCACGAAGAGTGGATAGGGATCCAAATACCTCTGGTACGTCAAAGAATTAACTCAATCCAGCAACAATAGCCTAGCCAATTGGGAGTTATTAGAAAAGCGATTCCTGATAGAACAGGAGATTAAGTCTATTAAAGAACAGATTGGGCAGTTGGCAGATCTGGTCGTATACCAAAATCAGGTAACCAGACAGCTGATAAACCAATCTAGCTAGGCTAAAGCAAGTCCTCCTACACCAAAAATTAGTCACATTTCTATGAAGGACCATTACCGATTTTATGAGCATGAACCCTGGGCCGATAAGGTCGCCAAGGAGGAGAAGTTTCAAGCAGATAGGGAGTTTGCTTTTCAATGGAACTTCACTAATTTGAACAAACCAATGAAGGAAATCTTCTAGATGATGATCAATGAGGGGATGGTTACAGATTTGTTACCCCCGGTGAACCCTCGATCCAAGAAATTCAAAACTAACAAGATTTGTCAGTACAATTCCAATACGCCCGGTCATGACACCGAGGATTGATGGGGACCTTGGCACCTGATTCAGAATATGATTGAAAGCGGTGAGCTGATAAGAGGGAATAAAGACTATGGCCTCCCTGATGAGGAAACACTCTTTATTCCCATGGCATGGAATCAAGGAACAGTAGCTTTTATTTCCTGTGAGAAGGAGCTAGCCGGGACACCCTTAGTACTGCTTGGAAAAAGGGTTCAAGAAGCACAAAATCTTAGGAAGGTAGTTGCGCCCAAACCTTTAATACTGCCTTTCAGACCGCAGTATCTTGTCATCAGTCTGAAGAGAGTCCCATGGCACTATGGGAATGATCGAGGTTCCACCTCGAACAACATTGCCATTGTATCCAAGGAGAATCCATTGTACTTACCCTAGCAGGTGATCAATCCAGTCACCAAGGCTAAAGAGAGAGTGGCTGAAGAGAAAATTGAAGAATTCCTCAATAAAATGGGGCATAACGAGATCAAGGTGGTGCAAAGCCTGAAAGATGCACCCAAGTAGGTATCCATCCTAGATCTCGTCTTATCATCGGTGGATCATCGCAATATTCTGGTGAAAGTATTGGAGGAAGCCCATCTGCCAAAGACGGTGGACACTAACAAATTTTGTCATGTTATAGAACACATCTTCAACAGCAATGTGATCTCTTTTACTGATGATAATATACCCGCAGAGGGGACGGGCCATTGCAAGTCATCACACATAGCAATAATGTCCTCAGGGTATGTGATTGGTGGAGTACTGGTAGATGAAGGATCGTCCCTAAACATCTGTCCCTACGACACCTTGGAGAAAATGAAGATTATCCCAAACCGAATCAGAACCAGTCATGTGGTTATCCGGGCTTTCGATGGGTCTCGCCGAGAAGCTGTGGGAGAGATTGAGCTGCCACTGGAGATTGATCCCCACACCTTCTATGTGTCCTTCCAGGTACTCAACATCACCACCGGATACAACTTGTTGCTGGGAAGACCGTGGATCCACTTGGCAGGAGCAGTTCTATCCACCCTCCATCAGCAACTCAAGTACATTATCAATGGAAACCTAATCACGGTAAATGCCAAACCAGAATACCATGTCTGCATACAGGGAGACATGCCAGTGATCAGTCTAGATGCAGGGGTTAAACCTGCAAGTTTTCAAGCATTAGAGGTAAGCAATACTCAGTACCTACTTGTCGGGGCACCAGCTCTGAAACCAAAAGTCTCCCCCGAAGTAATGACAGTGGGCCAGGAGATGGTATCTTTGGGTTTTCACCCTGGAGAAGGGTTAGGAAAGAATCAACAAGGAATCAAAAGTTTGATGTAGATCTTGAGTCAGTCAGGGAAAGCCGAATTGGGCTACATATCTGGGTCAAACCACCGAAACCCACACAAGCATCAAAAGGCTCATGCTTCCATTATACTATTGCCACATCTCATTGATGTAGAGTTTATGAAGCCAATAAGGACGATTCCTGATGTTGTGTAAGCCCTACTCTTTCCTCCGATCATACCGATAAGTGAGAGAAAAGCCCCAAAGCCTGATGGAAGAGTAAAAAGGGAAAAGAAAAGTTCTTGTACGAAGGACGAGACCCATTTGCTAACATGCGTGTTCTCATACACTACGAGGGTATGAATGATGATATCCCAGATAGTGACGAAGAGGATCAGATCCAAATTCCTCGCATAGAGAAAGGAAAGGGGGGCAATTCAAAGAAAAACCCCAGCTCTGATCTGAAGGTTGTCTTAGTCGTTATCAAAGAAGAGACAGACGACCCCAAATCTTGTATCCTCCCGATTCATGAGGATATAACCTTGGACAACTGGAGAAGAATCCCTTGCCTCATTCAAAAAGGGTAAAAGGGTAGAGAATCCATCTACCCTATAATATGGTTTCATGTACTGCTTGTTTTATTGCACAGCGATAGCAGTAACTTTTGTCATGCTTTGCTAAATGCTTTGTATATTTAAGCAGTTACATATATTAAAGTGAAAGCATATTGTTTTCAGGACTCCAAGATTAGATTTGTTCGTCCCTGCTGATGAGATGTCAACCTATCACCGTGACTACAACTTTGATGTAGAACTAAACTTTAACTTGATGGAGATTGATCAAGAGGAGGAAGATGACTATGAGGTGCCCGAGGAAATCAAAGAATGGGTCGAAGACAAACCCAAACCAAACCTTGACCAAACCACCACTGTTAATATCGGAACCTCTAAAAACCTCAAACAAATCCAGATAGGCCTAGACCTCACCAAAGAATAAAAAGTCGACCTGATTAAAATCTTAACACAGTTCCAGGATATGTTTATATGGTTGTATGAAGACATGATTGGCTTGTCTATTGACATTGTCATGCATCGACTCCCCATCAAGGATGGATTCAAGCTAGTCAAGTAGAAGCTCAGGCGATTGAAACCTGAATGGAGTCTAAAAGTCAAAGAAGAGGTTGTCAAACAATTCAAAGCCGGCATCATCATGGTATCAACATACCCTGAGTGACTGTCAAACATAGTTCCCGTGCCAAAACCCGGAGGGAAGGTACGAGTATGCGTGGATTACCAGGATTTGAACAAAGCTTATCTCAAAGATAATTTTGAGAACCTTTTATCCACATCCTGATAGACAACACGGCGTAGTACAACAGGGAGAAGACAGCTTTCATCACTCCCTAGGGAACCTTCTGTTATAGGAGATTCTCCTTCGGCCTTATCAATGTCGTTGCTACATATCAGCGAGCCATGATGGCCCTATTTCATGACATAATGCATAAGGAGATCGAGGTTTATGTAGATGATATCATTGTCAAATCCTGAAAGGAAGACGAGCACATTAGCCATCTCAGAAAGCTTTTTAACAGGTTGCGTAAGTACAACCTCAAGCTAAATCCCGCCAAATGTGCTTTTAGCATCAAATCGGGCAAGTAGTTGGGATTCCTAGTGAGCAATAGAGGCATTGAGCTGGATCCTACGAAGATTAAAGCTATCACAGAGATGCCAGTACCCCGAATAGAAAAGGAGATACGTGGGTTTTTGGGAAGGATCAATTTTATAAGCCTGTTCATTTCTCAGCTCACAGCAACTTCTGAACCCATCTTCAAGCTACTAAGGAAGAATTCCTCCATAAAATGGAATGAAAATTGCCAAAAAGCCTTCCTTACCATCAAAAAGCAGTTGATCGAAGCACCTGTCTTGGTACCCCCGAGGGATGAAGTTCCCCTATTTATGTACCTATAAGTCAATACCAACGCAATGGGCTATATGTTGGGACAGAAAGATGATAGTAGCATGGAGAGAGCCATCTACTACATCAGCATAAGATTCAGCGGCGGCAAACAAAAGTATACTTTAATTGAGAAGACATGTTGTGCGTTAGCATGGGCCGCCATGGGGTTACAACACTATCTGCATGGGCACACGACCTACGTCATATCCCACATGGATCCACTAAAATACGTATTCAACAAGCCAGTGTTGAATTATTAATTATCCAAATGGCAGTTGATCCTCCAACAGTTCGACATTGTCTACGTGACTCAGAAGTCCATCAAAGGGCAAGGCATTGCTGATCAACAAGCCGAAGCACCATCCGGAGGGTTTGAACCCTTGGAGTCTTATTTCCCAGATGATGGGATCATGACGATTCAACAAATCCGACAAGAGAATACAGTCCAACCATGGAGAATGTATTTCGATGGAGCGATAAACTTGGAAGGTGCCAGAGCCGGAGCTGGAGCAGTCCTCATCTTTGGTACAGAAGAGCAATATCCTGTGGCTGCCAAGTTGTAGTTTCTCAACACCAACAACACGACTGAGTATGAAGGCTGCATAATGGGATTAAAACTAGCCCAGTCCATGGATATCCAGCGTTTATTAGTCTTTGGAGATTCTAAGTTGGTTACCAGATAAACCACTGGGGCATATCATACCAAAGAATTGCATTTATTGCCCTATCATCGGTAGGTCATCAACATCTCCATGGATTTTAAAGAGATAACCTTTATCCATATCCCTCGACAGGAACAACTTTGCGGATACCTTGGCAACTTTGGCTTCCCTGATCAACGCATCGGGTAGAAGGGGAATTCCCAACATAAAATTCACAAACCAAAAGGCCCCAATATACGAGAATTACATTGGAGAAGTATCCAAAGAAATACCTCCTATCAATCAGCCTTGGTACCAAGACATCAAGGAATATCTCTGAGATGGATCTACACCCGCTGGGGTAAGCCAAGCTGAAGCGGATTCACAAGATGGCTATGAAGTTCTATCTGAGCGGAGATGCAGTTTACAAAAGGGATGCTGGAATAGGCCTGTTACGATGCCTTGATAAAGAGCAAGCCCAGAGATTAATGGATGAAGTCCACGGTGGAGTCTGCGGTCCACACATGAGCAGTCATTTGTTGGCTAAGAAAATATTGAGAACATGGCATTACTGGATCTTTCTCAAAGCTGACTGTGACGATTATGTCAGGAGATGCTATCAATGCCAAGTCCATAGAAATGATATCCACGCTCCCCAAATGAGCTGCACAATATGAGTTCGCCATTGCCTTTATCCATATGGGGAATGGATGTGATCGGTCCAATAGAACCTAATAAGTGGTTTTATTGACCACCTATTCAGATAGTATCCAGCTCATTCTGTTGCCGAAACTCAAGTAAACCCGTGCTTTTAATGTGTTTATATTTCCTTTTGCAGCTTTCTTATTTTGGAACTCCTTTACTGCAAATTAAGCGTAAAAGGACAAAAAATGGCCTAAAAGGGGCATCGCACAGAAAGTGGCTTGAGCATGAAGATGGTATGGATGATGAGGCTTGAGAGCATGGTGCCACGAGACCAAAACAATGTAAAGATGAGCTTGGTAGCATGATGGCAGGACAGGAGCAAAGCATGAAGTCAAGTGGCCAAATGAGGTTATGGTGAGGCAAAGGAGCTAAAAAGGATACAAGGTGGCTAGAGGAGCAAGAGAAGAAAAGTGCAACAGAAAATAACAGGAAAAACAAGTGGCACAGGCCCGCGCGGCCGCGCCACATTAAGGCAGCAGGCACGCACGGCCGCGCCGATCTCCAGAGCTAGAATCCCAAATCCTGCACCCGCACGGCCGCGCCATATCCCAAGAAATATCCTGCGCGACCGCGCCAACCAGCGGCTTGACCAAGTTTGACTTGCACTTAAAATTTTTTGCAGAGGCTTGATATAAGAGCCAAGCCCTTATTTTCTCGGGAGCCAACCCTTTAAGTGTTTAGACCTAGTTTCCATTCCATTTTCCTTTTTCCTTTCAATTCTTGTTTAGCTAGCTTAGGCGTAGATTAGTATAGATTAGTGTTAGATTAGTGTAGTTAGTAGATTCTAGGGTTTCTTATGGACTTGAAGATTGAAGTAGGGGATAAACAACAAAGATCCACACTTGGAGAAAGACTCAAGATTTGCAATTTGTATATCTTAATTCTCCTTGTATTCATTGTATATTTAGATGATGTTTATCTAACTTGTGGATAATATATTCAAGTTATTTATGACTTAGTTTATATTTTGGGGTTTCAATGGAACCCAACACATAGTTTGTATTGATTGCTCTCTCTTTGCTATTATTATGAATTGGTTATCATAACTTGTGCTTTTAGATTGATTTCTTGTGAACCTGTATGAACTTGACAAATGGATTATAGGTTTAGACCTAGTTATGATATCATGCGAATGTTAGAGATTCTTGCGAGTAATCTATGAGATTATGTGACGTGTGTCTCCTTCATTGTCCTAAAGAGTTGATAATTTGTTAGTGTTTAGGATAGAAATATACCTAAATGCCGTACGCAACTATTTGAGAATCTAATCGTAATGACTTCCTATGCAAAAGTTGGTAATTGATAGAGTAGTTAACGAGATTTCCCGTGACATGTGTCTTGTTAATTGTTCTGGATATTAGTTGCTTGATAGTGTGTAGGATAGACATATACCTACATGCCACATTAGGAAGATTTATAGTTGTCCATCGAAAGAGGCTATTATGCAATCGTGATTTCTCGATTGTCAATTCTAGGTGCTTATTATTCTAAGTGAGAGAGTTAAGAGATTTGAACGAAGAGTTGGGGGAAATTGTAATCCCATGTCTTCATTATCTGAATTTACCCTAGGATTAGCTATTGCATATTTTAATTCTTGCCTAGTTTAACTTAGCTTTAATAATTCATTCTCCTTCTCGCTCGTTTAAATAAGATTGAGATGATTATGAGCTAGTGCTTTGGCGACCTATTATCCGTTAATTCTCCGTGGGAATGATCTTTACTTACTCTTTATTACTTGCTGGCCGCGTATACTTGCGCGAATATATTGACCGATAAATTGGCCAACAAGTTTTTTTGGCACTGTTGCCAGGGAATTATTTGGATAACTATTTGCCAACATTAGTTTAAATCAAATTAGTCTTAATTTAAACTTTCTATTTTTGTTTTAATTCTCTTCATTTGTTCTCTTCTCAGGTATAATGGACTTAAATTTCTATCCATGGAATGGTACAAGGCAAGAGCAACTAAGGGAAGCATACACTGATGGCGTCAACCCAATTACAACACTTTCAGCACAGCTAAAGGTTCTCTCGAGGAAGTTGGATACTGTCTCTGCTCAGCAGAATCGAGAGACGGCAGTGACCTATGACTATGGTGCTGGGGGCTACTTGAGCCATCAGGAGCCTATCAGTTATGGACAGGAGCAGTATGGGGGTGGTTATTCCTACACCGAACCTTATTCCACTTATCAACAAGATTGGGGGTATCACCCAAACCCTTCATCAGACTACTATCAAGACCAACACTAGGATCCAAATCCCGCATACGCCCCATAATGCACCTTCCAGACTCCAGTTTACGAGCCTCAACACAATTTTGAGGGTGACACAGAAAATGCAAGCTTGGAGGAAGGAAGTGGCATAGAATCACTAAAGGACATCTTGAATGAGCAACAGAAGTCATTCAAGAATATTCAGAAATTGGCAAAGCAGATTAGCAAGGCCTTGATGATAGAGGATGAACAAGGGATGCAAAACCGTACTATGAGCTATCAAGAACAATATAAGCTAAGTCCAACTTATGCACCAGATCCCCCATATTAATCCCCATGTTTACAAGGAGAACAGTCTCCAATGGAATTCATGTATAAGAGCTTAGAAAGCCAAGAGGAGAGGCCTAGGAGCCAAGAGCAATCAAGCCAGAACTTCCAGAATCAGATGGCCCTAATCTATAACACTCCTACCAATGAGCATCAGTACATGGAGCCCGAGGCTGAAATAGAAAAGGAAGGATTGGACACTATGTGGGGTATCTCATTAGCATCAATAAAGGAGATCTTGGTCGAATAAGAGAAGTCAATTGAGGATCTTCAGACTTGGGTGGAGCAGATTAGCACTGCATTAAGGAAGGAGAAGGTATGTGAACAAAAGACAACAATGCAAGGTCTTATACCTCCAATTACTGAAGTAGTAAGTTATGAACCCCAAGATACATGGTGCTATGACATGCGTGCAGAGACTGATGAAGAGCCCGAAGTGCACTTGGAATTGGACGAGCGAAAGGCAATAGATATCGAGGAGCCAATTGGGGCTGTGGAGTATGAATGTGAACCAACAGTGACAATACCCCAAGAGCCTCCTCCGCCTAAGTGGAACAAGCCAATCAAGTTTGCACACCCTTGCCCCTTTTGGTAGCCACATCACAGAGACGGATCTCGATGACATGAGAGATTTCGCAGTCTCGACACCATGGTGGTCAGAAGAAAAGAGAATAGAAGAAGAGTATGTTGTGTGTTCTATGCCTCCATACCCCGATTATTTCACATACACAACGAAACCATTGCCTAGTTCCCCAACCTTCAGGACAGGGAATTCATATACTCATCATGTGCTAGGTAGTTTAAATCTGAGTACTCTCATGATGGGAAGCCTCCAAAAGAACATTGCAATTCTGATGGATGGAGGGGTTCTCAAATATCGTCGAGGGGTCGGATAGCGGTGTTCAGACACAGTCCAGCTAGAGGACTATAAATCAAGCGCTCGATGGGAGGCACCTCATCATTTCTCTCTCTCCCTACTTGTTTAATTCTCCATTACCTCCTTTCTATCACATTTCCCTCCCCTTGTTTAATTCTTAGTAATTTAAATATAGTTGAAATTTTTTTAATATAGTTCAACAGTTTAGTTTTAGGATTTCATTGCTTATATTTTTGGACTTAGCCATGAATGCGTATATTTTTGGGACTATAAAGCTTATTGCACATATTTTGATGCACTTGCACCTTGCGTATACGCATATAAAGAATTTTTTTGGAATTTAAATGCATATATCTTTCTATGTTTAATTCTCTTAATGTAAATAGTTGTTATTTACTTTTGATAGTTAAGAGAGCTTAATAATGTTATATGCTTTTCTCAGGGTCACTCCATGCAGTATGAAGCAAAGTTCGAATGCCACAGCAGCTTCATGAAACAAATTCTATAGAAAACCAAATCTGGCATCACGCGCGACCGCGCCTGATTAAGCTTGTTGGGGTGCTCGGCCGCGCCGCACATAGACTATGCCTGGCTTAAGTAATTTTTAGCTCATACTTCCATTGCATTATCAGACGAGCTTGCCATAAATTTCCCCCCTCACAAGCCCTAATTTCAATTAAAAACAAAACCTCCTATCTCCTAATCACAATCGACCAACCCACTCATCACTCCCATCTTCTCAACCTGATAAATTGAGACAGTGTGTGGGGGTTCGATAGCATAGCAAGATTTCTGAATTGGTTGGGTTAGTTGAGTTCAGTATTGAATTGCATCGTCTATTCTCATTTCATATGGCATCCAAGAGGAGTAGGAGGGATTCTGCATCTATGGGCAGCGATTCTGAGCACTGGGGAGATGGCATCGACTATGATGCAGTCTGAGTCCTCCCACATTATACATGAGCATATTGATAGGATGGAGAGGCAGCGACGAAGCCGAATATGGGAGTTTCTTTCTTTTTACCTTTACCTTCAATGAGGACATTGAACATTTTTAGTTTGGGGGTATTGGTTTTGTTTTTGCATGTAGTTAGTTCATTTCATGTTTTGCATATAAGTAGTTCATTGCATGTTGTATCAGTTCATTTAGTGCATATATTGTTAAAATTTGTCAAAATTTTAAAATTTTTGCATTCTGTTTTGCATTTTGTATTAGGACATTTCGCATGAATCCAGTTTTAGTAGGTGAGTTTTGTGTTTGGCCTATGAAGAAATTGAATTCACTTGATTTTTGAACTGATTTGAGACTTAAGCTTGATAGTATTGTCATATATGTAAATCCTTATCTGTCAGATACTGTGTAACCAGTTAGCACGATAGAGAAACCATCATGATATGCTTAGTTTAAATTTTTCACATACTTGTCTTCTGGTGGGAAATCTGTGTTTTAATGAAAGAGTTTCAGTGATCATATGATAATAGCTAGACTGTAAGAAGCTTAAGTTTGGGGGAAATAGGGGGTATGCATGCTATGTGGGGAGATGGAGCGGAAGACGCACTCCCCTTTGAAAAGAAAAAGAAAAAGAAAACAAAAGAAAAGATTAAGAAAAAGAAAAAGAAAAAAATAGAATAAACACTTCGGCTACATCAAGTTCTGTGGCCTTTGATATTGGAGCAAGTAAGCCCTAGGGGTGTCTCTACACCCAACACCCTAAGGCCGTCTGGTCTGGGAGTCGTTGGTCAAAAGCTCGCTACATGGATATCATTGAAAAGCCTAAGAGGGCTAGGTATTGGACGGTCGAATGTGTACACGGGAGAGTGCGAATACGCCCTCGTGAGCAATTAAAGCTTAATGAAATACCCCATGTTGACTTATAACTCTAGTAATACATGGTCTTAGTTAGAACTTATATGAGTTACTGTTTTTCTTAAGTTAAAGCTTGTTTTTCCCCTAAGAATCATAGTATGTGAATTATTTATTTGAATGCATGTCTAATGGTTGCCAGGCACAAAAAGCACAATACATCAGTGCTGACAGTTTTGGATTTGCAGGAATATATTTTTAATCTTGTCTTGGGTAGCTTTTCTGTTTAATCATCTTGTGGTTTTCTGAGGCATGTTTTTGTTAGTTCAATACCGACTGGAGTCTGGATTTGCATTCATAGTAGTGTAGTTTGCATACATCATATATTGCATTGCATATGTCGTTTAGTTTTGTTTTGGTTGCTCAAGGGCAAGCAACTTTTAAGTTTGGGGTTATTTGATAAGTGGTTTTATTGATCGCCTATTCGGATAGTATCTAGCTCATTCTGTTGCCGAAACTCAAGTAAACCCGTGCTTTTAATGTGTTTATGTTTCCTTTTGCAGCTTTCTTGTTTAAGAACTCCTTTAGTGCAAATTGAGCGTAAAAGGACTAAAAATGGCCTAAAAGGGGCATCGCACAGAAAGTGGCTTGATCATGAAGATGGTATGGATGATGAGGCTTGAGAGCATGGTGCCACGAGGCCATAATAATGCAAAGATGAGCTTGGTAGCATGATGTTAGGACAGGAGCAAAGCATGAAGTCAAGTGGACAAATGAGGTTGTGGTGAGGCAAAGGAGCTAAAAAGGATACAAGGTGGCTAGAGGACCAAGAGAAGAAAAGTGCAGCAGAAAACAGCAGGAAAAACCAGCAGCACAGGCCCACGTGGCAGCACCACGTTAAGGCGGCAGGCACGCACGACCGCACCGATCTCCAGAGCCAGAATCCCAAATCCTGCACCCGCGCGGCCGCGCCATGTGCCAAGCAATATCCCGCGCAGCCACGCCAACCAGCGGTTGACCAAGTTTGACTTGCACTCGAAATTTTTGGCAGAGGCTTGATATAAGAGCCAAGCCCTCATTTTCTCGGCAGCCAACCCCTTAAGGGTTTAGCCCTAGTTTCCATTCCATTTTCCTTTTTCCTTTCAATTCTTGTTTAGCTAGCTTAGGAGTAGATTAGTATAGATTAGTGTTAGATTAGTGTAGTTAGTAGATTTTAGGGTTTCTTTTGGACTTGAAGACTGAAGCAGGGGATAAACAACAAAGATCCACACTTGGAGAAAGACTCAACATTTGTAATTTCTATCTCTTAATTCTCCTTGTATTCATTGTATATTTGGATGATGTTTATCTAACTTGTGGATAATGCATTCAAGTTATTTATGACTTAGTTTATATTTTAAGATTTCAATGGAACCCAACACATAGTTTATATTGATTGCTCTCTCTTTGCTATTATTATGAATTGGTTATCATAACTTGTGCTTTTAGATTGATTTCTTGTGAACCTGTATGAACTTGATAAATGGATTATAGGTTTAGACCTAGTTATGATATCATGCAAAAGTTAGAGATTCTTGCAGGTAATCTATGAGATTATGTGACGTGTCTCATTCATTGTCCTAAAGAGTTAATAATTTATTAGTGTTTAGGATAGAAATATACCTAAATGCCGTATGCAACCATTTGAGAATCTAGTCGTAATGACTTCCTATGCGAAAGTTGGTAATTAATAGAGTAGTTAACGAGATTTCCCGTGACATGTGTCTTGTTAATTGTTCTGGATATTAGTTTCTTGATAGTGTGTAGGATAGACATATACCTACATGCCGCATTAGGAAGATTCATAGTTGTCCATTGAAATAGGCTATTATGTAATCGTGATTTCTCGGTTGTCAATTCTAGGTGCTTATTATTCTAAGTGAGAGAGTTAAGAGATTCGAACGAAGAGTTGGGGGAAATTTTAATCCCATAGCTTCATTATCTGAATTTACCCTAAGATTAGTTATTGCATGTTTTAATTCTTGCCTAGTTTAACTTAGCTTTAATAAATCATTCTCCTTCTCACCTGTTTAAAAATGATTGAGATGATTATGAGCTAGTGCTTTGGCGACCTATTATCCGTTAATTCTCTGTGGGAACGATCTTTACTTACTCTTTATTACTTGCTGGCCGCGTATACTTGCGCGAATATATTGACCGATAAATCGGCCAACAAGTTTTTTTGCCAAAGCCAGTAATGGTCATCGTTTCATCTTCACTATGATCGATTACTTCACCAAGTGGGTTGAAGCTACCTCTTTTCCCAAAGTCACCCATGAGGTAATCATCGGTTTCATCAGAAACAATGTTGTCTGTTGATATGGACAACCGGAGGTGATTATTTCAGAACATGTCAAGAACTTAAACAATCAAATGATGAGATACTTATGCAGTAAGTTTCATATCAAGCATCTTAATTTTGTCATCTATCAACCTAAGATGAATGGTGCTGTCGAAGCGGTTAATAAGAACATCAAGAAGATCATGCAGAAAATGTCTGCCAATCACAAAGGATGGCCTGACCTTTTGCCCTTGACTCTACTAACATATAGAACGTCAATGCATACCTCTACTAGGGCTACCCCCTATTCACTGGTCTATGGCATGGAAGCAGTACTTCCTATAGAAGTAGATATGGAATCCTTGCGAGTGTTAATAGACACTCAGATGGAAGAAGATCAATGGTTGCAAGGGTGGTACCACCAGCTGTCCCTATTAGATGAAAAGAGTGCTACATCCATTTTCCACGGGCAGTTGTATCAGCAAATGATCGCTAGATCGTACAACAATAGAGTTTGAATCCGGTAATTCAAAGAAAATGACCTAGTGCTGAAGAAAGTTTTGGCCAATCAAGACAAAGCTAAAGGAAAGTTTGCCCCAAATTGGGAAGGCCATTTCATTGTCAAAGAGGTATTGACAGGATGAGCTATCAGATTACAAGAAATGGACGGGAGCAAATTTCCCCAATTCATCAACTCAGTCACCATAAAAAGGTACTATGTCTGAAGCACATGCCAGCCATTATCCTGGTCCTGCAAATCAATCCACTCAGTTTCGATTTTCATTAGAAGATCGAACTATGAATGACCTGATCTCCCTCAGCCAGGGAGTACGTAGGCAGCCATTCCTGGTGATGTCAAACCAAACAAAGACTCAAAAAAAACTCATCAAACCAAACTCAAAAGAAACAATTCTCAAAACACAAAACTTGAACTACGAATAACCTGATCTTCCTCCACCCGGGAGTACGTAGGTAGCTATTAACGGTGTGGTATGACCTTCAAAGAAAAAACCAATAAAAACTAGTCCCAAGACATCGAAACCATATAAAACCTAAATTCTATCAAGCCTCCCTGGTCAACAGGCCCATCTAAGATATTCTCTGACATCTCACTATCAATCCATCAAGGAGAAGCTCATGATACATCAACAACAGCAAGTTATGAAAGAAGTGGTAATCACCCAGTAATGACAATACATATCCAATAGGGAAGTGAATCAAAATATGTTTCTCTGATATATTATATTATTTGATATATACATGGTGTCCTGTATATGACAAAAATGGTTGATCTAGTATGTGCAGGGAAAATAAAGCTAGTCTATGGACCCATGGACAAGCAGGATAGCAATGCCAATATGGCATCTCTCTTTGAAGATGGAGGAGCAGCTGCAAGTGCAATTGTAACACCCCAGTCCCACATCGAAAGATAGGGGAAAAATTTATCTATATAAAGTTACTACCAATAGTACCATCAGTCATAACTTTTAGGTGAGCCTGTGGTGGGCTAAGATGACCCAAGAAGATACTATTGGGCCAGTAACTTAAGGTGTTATTTTGATGGATTTGATTAGATTCAAACTTGGGATTTGACCCAAGATTTATTCGGGACTTAGGATTTGACCCGGGTTATTACTTATGGTATCAAAGCCGACTCTCGAAAGCTCGGGTCCGGTCATCCGATCGGGTTGTCGGAGGTGGGGACACGAAGGCTGGTGGTATTATCCCACAATAGAGAGATGGAGGTCCGGAGGTGGGGACACAAAGCCAGCCGGTATTATCCCACAATGGCTAGAGAGGTAAAGATCTGTGGACCGTGTGTGTTATCGATTCTGACTGGGACGTCAGAAATTTAAGTGGGGGAGTTTGTAACACCCCAGTCCCACATCGAAAGATAGGGGGAAAATTTATCTGTATAAAGTTACTACCAATAGTACCTTCAGTCATGACTTTTAGGTGACCCTGTGGTGGGCTAAGATGACCAAAGAAGATACTATTGGGCCAGTAGCTTAAGGTCTTATTTTGATAGATTTGATTCTATTCGGACATGGGATTTAACCCAAGATTTATTATGGACTTGGGATTTGACCCGGGTTATTTCTTTATCTGAGGGCTTTTTCTAAGCGCTTGTTTCACCATACTCAGTCTATCCATCTGCTGGACTTTGAGGTGATGATGACACCGATAGACTAGCAGTTCATCACCGGGATGGAGTTTATAGGGGAGCTGGTGCCTTTATTGGCTAACATTTCTCCAACTGCAGTTTGATCCCTCTTGGGAGTTCCTGCTACGGCACTCAAGGGTCGGACAGTCCGTTCTGGTCCTTTGAGCATTGATGATGTGAATGGAGTTTTGTCCGAGCCTCTGCCTGCTAATCAGAGGGATAGAAATGGCATCCTTTGGCGATTATTTTTGGTCACCATCAAGGGTTGTTTTCTAATGGACAACTCCTCGACGGTTTCTTTCACTTTGGTCAGCACCACTCATGATGTGGACCATATCAGAGATTTTGAATGGGGCTCATTCACTTTTGCCTACTTCCTTCGAGGGATATGCCAACGCTCAGAAGGGGTGACAGAGGCTTGGCTAGGTTTTTACCCATTTCTGCTGGTGAGTAATTTCTCCTTTATCTTTCAATTTCCCTCGCTCGGGTTGTCAATCTTTATCACTGAGGATATTTGATCTTTGTATTTTCAGTTTTAGACATATGAGAGGATCCCTTATCGACGCCCAATTACTACTTTAGGTCTGGAGACCTATATAAGAGGAAGTGATGGCATTATTCCACCTTAGCAAAGGTTCCTGTAGTGGAGGGATTTACTCATTTTCATTTACAGTTGGAGTTGCTGACCGCCAATGTCGTTACATGGGTTCCTTATACCCCCGATCATCTAATAGTTGGTTTTGAGAACGGTTTTTTGATTGATATAGAGTATATATTATCCACTCATCAGATCCCTTTCTTGACTGAAGGAGGTTGGGAGCTCTACTTGGGAGAGCGTTCCATCAGGAGTACTATAGGGGAGATTTGTATTCCATATCTTCTTCCTGCTAGATGCCATTGGTCTTTATCTCAGCCAGTCACAGAGATTCCCTTGGAGGGTTTGGACGGTGGACTCCTCGCACTCAGGATGCATTCTATCGCTAGTGGACTCCTCGCACCATTGGGGATCAGACCAGCGCCACTCAGTTCTTGGAAAACATAGTTCTCGGGTCCGTGATGATAACAGACTGGATTGCCTGTGTCAGAGAGCCCACTCATTTGGAGCAGATTACCAGCTTGACCCAGCGATTGGACTGGGCACATTTTTGTATTAGACATCTTTGCAGAGATCCCTCGGAGGCAGATTCTTTTGATCCATCCAGCTCTTGCACTGGCCACTTAGGTGGCCCATATTTTGACAGTTTTACTTGAGCAGATCCCCCTCTGTATCGACCCAATATCCCCTCCGGCAGAGATACGGTGACTCAAGCGGAGTTATATCAGGTTGATCGGCTAGATGCAGATATCATAGATTTATTTTGATAGGCACGTTATCTCTTTTGATAGGATTCCGTTAGATATTAGGAGGATGTGCCCCATTTTCCTATACTTTTTTATTTTTAGCTTTCAGACAGAGATGATGTATTTAATCTTTATTAGATGATGATGTATTTAGGAATGTATGTATAATTCTTTCTATTCATTACATCATATTGTCATTTATCATGATGCATGCATTATCTGTCATGGATATACATGTATATTGATGAGTTTAGCATTGACCCCTGGATGGTCTCATGATACGGTTCTACAGATGTCTTCATACATCATTACTAGGATCGAGCACAGTCCTCCTACTTTGATATCCTCATCTTTGAGGTTGTGGTATGATAGTCTACCCCATTTGGATTGAGTGGCAGTTGATCGCCTGCTGGGACATTCCATGGCCCTCCTGACATTCCAGCTTCCAGTGGACTTTGTGGAGGGCATGTTATCATACTGGATTCCTGAGAGACAGGTCTTCAGGTTTGGGAATTATGAGTTGACTCTTACATTAGAGGAGTATAAGCATATTACAGACTTCCCATTGTACCGGCCTTATGCCAGGGTAGCTGTTGGCGAGTTGAGGTGGCATTTTATGATCTTGACAAGTTTGCGATGCACTGTTGTCTTGGATGAGGTTACCTCAGGACATGTGGTATCCCTAGATTTCTTGATCGACCATTTCAGATCGCTAGACAGCTATTTACTACACTCATGAGATTTTTCCATTACTGAGGATGAGTAGCAGGCTGCCCGGGTAGATACTTTATTGATGTGCGTTGTGGCTTATCTATACATGACGATGTATATGGACCATCCGGATATTGGCCTGATCACAGTAGTTAGTGCTCTCAGAGAGGGTCATACCATCTTACCTATGATATTAGCTGAGACCTTGATGTCAGCCTCATTTTGTCGTACCCATACTACTAGGTTCTTTAGAGGTAGTGCAGTATTGTTATACATCTAGTGTATGATGCACCTGAGACCGATCGGCATTTTCAGACACCATGGATATTGCTTGACACATGAGATATCTGCGTCTTATTCTTTTCGATCAGCTGACTGTGTAAATGCCGCGTCTTGGTTTGTCTTCCTGACCGTGATTGAGGATCCTTTCTTTATTTTACATTGCTCAGGATTTAGCTCCCCTTACAGCTTTGTCACCCATAGAGTGGGTATGGACTTTTTGCCCTTGGATGGTCTGCAAGGAGTGACTACATATCATCCTTTAGCTATCATGGGACAGTTCGACCAGTATAAGGATGTTTATTCTTTTGACAGAGCTTTCGATCAGTGGTTGTCAGCCTCATTTTTGTTAGAGGATGATTTATCTAGAGTTTATGATTATTGAATTCATCGAGAGAGGGCTGATTTTTCCTCGAGTCATCCAGGTCGTTCCTTGGAGTATTCTGCATGGCTAGAGGCAGATATTGCATCATCTATGGTTTCTTATTCAGAGCTTAGTACTGATTCTGAGAAGGAGGAGCCCATGAAGGATCCTATTTCTCCCACCGAGGATGAGTTGTTTGCTAGTTTGACAGTAGCCCTGATCAGTGATGTTCCTAGTTCTTCAGCTGCTACTGCCCCACCTTTTTTAGAGTCTTTGGAGCAGGTGATACAACTTTTGACTTTTGAGAGAGGTCAGGCTAGAGCCTTAGTGTAGACGACCCTTTTCGGCGGGGATGCTGCCCTTGCTGAGAGGGATGAGGCCCGGGCTACCAGGGATGCCTCGGTTGTTAAGAGAGATAAGGCTCGGGCTACCAAGGATGATTTTGTTATTGATAGTACGGCTCTCAGATCCTATACAGAGGGCATTGTTGCTTATATGAGTGCATTTATGGATGATCACGGTAGCACCTTGCAGATGGCGGTATATCTTATAGCTCGCATTGAGGCTGCAGGCCAGGAGCTCAGAGATATGCCTCCATCTCTAGATAGGGATGCTGTGTTGGATTTGTTGTACCGTTTGACCACGGGTTTATAGATTAGCTTTCATTTTCCTGCATAGACTAGGTTAGTTATTTTTGTCATGTACATGACATATTGTATATATTAAACAATATTATATGGCAAGGAAATATATTTTGATTCACTTCCCTTTTGCATATGTCTTGGTCTTTGCTTGATGATTGCCATTTTCTTTGTGACTTGCTGTCTTGATGTATCATGAGCTCTTCCTTGATGGACTGACATTGAGATGTTGGAGGGTCTCTCAGAAAGGTTCGTTGATCATGGAGGCTTTATGGGATTTGGGTTTTATATAAGATTTGGTGTCTTGAGACTGGTATTTAATTAGTTATTTAAGTGTATAGGTAAAGTATTGGGCTTTTTTTTCTGAAGGTTAGACCGCACCATAGATGGCTGCCTACGTACTCCCGTGGATGGGGGAGATCAAGTCTTTCGTAGTTCAGGCCTAGCAGTAAAGACTTGATTTGATTTGATTTAATTTTTTTTCTTTTTTCTTTTTTTTTCAGAATCAGGATGGTGGTTTACAGGTAACTCAAACATAATACCTTTTCACGGTGTCTGAATTGATAAGGGATAAGTAGGTTTTATACCTACTTATTAGTTACTAACTCCCTGGAATTTTGCATAACTTAAGTGCTTTTAGTATATTTTATTTGCTTTTTGTGTTTATTTTGTAGTTTACGTAGCTGGAACTCCTACGGCATGAAATAGCATGGAATGGCATGGAAATAGCATCAACATGGTATGGTGAACTTGAGCTAGAATGAAGAGCAGCTGGACTACAGCAGATGAGGAAGAGGATCAATGAAGTGACCAAGTGAAGAAGAAAAGAAATGAAGAAGAAGAAAGTAGCAGGAAGCAGCAGCAGCAAACAAAGCAGACAGGAAGCAGTAGTAGCGCGGCAGCGCTGCCATAAAGCTTAGTCATGGCGGGTCCGCGCCAGAGGAAAGACAAAGCCAGATATACCTACCCGCGCGCCCTCGCCCTATTTAAGCTATAGTACTGCGTGGCCGCGCCGGTCAGACTTAAAATGCTGACTTTTGTCATTTGAATTGTTGGAGCGTGTTTGCTATTTTTTAGACGATATGGTTGGTTACAAAAGATTATGACCATGGAAATTATCAAAAGAGGGACGACAATTAGGGTTAGTTCTTCTCTAGAGAGAGTTTTATCATTTTGCCTTAATATTTTGAGCTTCTCTCTTTAGATGATGACTGAATATTATTAGTTTTCATTCTGGTTAAGATTTGTGGATTTGATCAAGCCTGGAAACATACTTTGCAGCAGGAATTTACAGATTTGATTTCTCAATTCTCTTTAATCTCTTGTTTACATTGTTCATTTCCATGTTTTGCTTCAATCCCATAATGGCTTTTGGTACAGTAATGAACTAAATTCCATTATGGAATTCTAATGGATTTTGATGCGTAGTTTAAATATGTATTCCTGATTGTAATGTTGCATATTTATCAGTGGAATGCCCATTATGATTGTGCTAAATGCTTGAATGCTTGATCACCATTCACACTAATTGCTTGTATGGATTTGGAAAATGAAATATAAGTGTAGATTAGATCATAATGACATATGTTCATGAGGCTGATTTGTTTAAGCTTTGTGATTTGTGACCCGGATAGGCATATACCGATCCACCAGGTGTAGTCATGAAGAGAGCTTGCACTTAAAATCTGTATTGCTGTAAATTCACATAGATATATAGTGAGTTTGGTAATTGTGATGCTTACATGAATTCTATCAATTGTGGATTTTGTGTAAATTGGACATAGTTCATTGATAGATGGTTATGTTCCACTTTTGTGCTCTTGACTATCTTTCCATAATAAATAATTAAACATTACATGAGGGTTGCAATTTAGATGAAACATTAAATTATATTAGAATCCCATTTCTCTCTAATTTGATTACCTGTTTTATTAATTATTACTTTTATATTAACTATTAAGCTTAGATATCACTTAAATATTGATTGATCGTTTGAGCATAAAAAATAGTGAGTAGGTTGTTGCATGATAGTATATATTAATTCACCTTTCTCCGTGGGATCGATACTTTCTTACTCTGTACTACTTTTTTACCCATATATGCTTGCATGAGTTAGAGTCCGTTTTGATAAAACAAAAAGGAGGCAACAAGTTTTTGGCGCCGTTGCCGGGGAACGATGTTTATTTTTATTACTGTCGTCATCAATTAAAGCTGGATTTGTTTGACATGAACAATTCTAATCTTATCTCATTTCTATTTTAATTTTGTTTTTATTTCAGGTAATTGTGTATGCACACACGATCGTCAAATCCTGAGTTGATACCCCCACAGGATAATATCAACGGTAGAGCTTGGAGATCGAGAGCACGTAAGAATACACAAGTAGATACTGAGACTTCATCATCCAACATGGCAGAAGAGCCTCGGGAAGAGCAGCATAGAGCCTTAAGGGATTACTCGATGCCCAAGATCAATGAGTTGCAGTCGAGCATTGTAAGGCCAGCTATAGCAGCAAATACTTTTGAAATTAGGTCGGGAACAATACAAATGGCCCAGAATATGGTTCAATTTGGAGGTGCTGCTACAGATGATCCCAATGAGCATTTGCTAAGCTTCATTAAGATTTGTGACACTTTTAAATACAATGGTGTATCAGACGATGCAATAAGGCTCAGACTATTCCCATTTTCGTTAAGGGATAAGGCAAGAAGCTGGCTCCACTTGTTGCCAGCAGGGTCAATTAATACATGGGAGGACTTAGCGCAGAAGTTCTTGGGAAAAATTTTCCCAATGGATAAGACAACAAAAATGAGGACTGCAATTTCCCAATTTGAGCAACAACAGGGTGAATCATTATATAAATCCTAGGAACGCTACAAAGAGATGTTAAGGAAATGTCCCCATCATGGAATGCCGGATTGGATGGTAATCAATACCTTTTTAAATGGATTGGGTTGGTAGTCTAGGCCGATAGTGGATGCTACTGCAGGAGGAGCCTTATGGGCTAAAAGTTATGAAGAGGCTTATAATCTCATAGAGACAATGGCAGCAAATGATTTTCAGAATCCTACAGCCAGGATGCCACAACCTAAAGTTGCGGGATTGTTAGAGGTGGATGCTATTACGCAATTGTTAGATCAGATGGCAGCTATGGCGAAGAAAATTAATTATTTGGCAGATAGTAAGGTCAAGCCAATTGCTTATGTATGCGAGATATGTGTGCGGTCACATCAAACCGATCAGTGAGCTATCAGTTCAGTATCGGTGCAGTTCGTGAGTAACTATCAGAAGCCTCAGAATCAGTTCCAGAATTCTTACCACCCCAACAACTGCAACCATCCCAATTTTAGCTTGGGCAACAATCAAACCAATCAAAATCAACAATTTCAGTCTTAAAATCAGTATCAGTCATAACCATCTCATCAACAATATGCACCGAAACCACCCTACCCTCCTGGATTTCAACAACAACAGCAACATCATCCACCACCTGCACCACAGACAGAGAAGAAGTCAGAAATAGAGGAGATAATGCTCAAGTACATAGCAAATACAAAAGTTATGATCAAGAGCCAAGCAGTGGCTATAAAAAATTTGGAAACTCAGATGGGCCAAATGGTAAATTCATTGAACAGTAGACCATAAGGGGCCTTGCCAAGTACAACGGAAGCAAATCCAAGAAGAGAGGGTAAGGAGCAGTGTCAGGCAATTACACTTAGATCAGGGAAGCAAACTGCTGGTTTACAGGATGGCACGCCCATGCCACTATTACAAAGGGAAACCGCGGATGAGAAATGTTCTGATGAAGATTTGATTAAAGAAGGTTCTGAGCAGAGGGAAGTGGTGAAGAATAGTGAAGAATTAACTGAGAAACCAGTGACTAGACCACCACCAGTACATCCCCCTGTTCTATATCCACAACGATTGCAGAAACAAAGGGAAGATAAGCAATTCAACAAGTTTTTGGAGGTATTCAAGAAGCTACAGATCAATATACCCTTTGCTGAGGTATTAGAACAAATGCAAAGTTATGCAAAGTTCATGAGGGGGATCTTGTCAAGGAAGAAAAGACTAGAGGACTTCAAGACTGTAGCCTTAACTGAAGAGTGTAGTGCGGTACTTCAGCGTAAATTACCTCCGAAGCTAAAGGACCCAGGCAACTTCACAATACCTTGTTCAATAGGGAAAATGTGTTTCAACAGATGCTTATGTGATTTAGGGGCAAGCATCAACTTGATGCCTCTGTCAGTGTTTAATCAATTGGGATTACTGGATCCAAGGCCAACGAATATTTCTCTACAGCTGGCTGACAGATCCATTACTTATCCACGTGGTATTGTGGAATATGTGTTGGTCAAGGTGGATAAATTCATTTTCCCAGCTGATTTCATCATCTTTGATTATGAAGAGGAAAGAAGTATACCTATCATCCTTGGGAGACCATTCCTAGCCACAGGACAAACTTTAATAGATGTTCAGAAAGGTGAGTTGACAATGAGAGTTCATGATCAAGAAGTCACCTTCAATGTGTTCAAGGCTATGAAGTTTCCTACAGACGATGAGGAATGTTTTTGGATTGATATGGTGGACAAGCTGTAGAATGAGGAAGTGGGGAATTTGGTGGAAAACGAGCCGTTAAAAAGTGCTATTTTGGGAAATTCAGAGATGGAAGATGATGAGATTGTTGAATTTGTACAGATACTTGACACAGTGCCACGGTTTTGAAAAATGAATATTCCTGTCGAACCACTCAAAAATGCTGGAGAGTCATCAACAAGACTCAAGCCATCGCTTGAGATGCCTCCAGATCTTGAATTAAAACCCCTTCTTGATCACTTAAGGTATGCATTTTTAAATGATTGTTCAAAGTTGCTATCGACGCCGGGAAAAAAATCAAGTCCTCGGTCTCCCTTTTGTTGAAGGTAGAGGTCTCTTTTTTCTCTTCTGGAGTTGTTTGCCATCGTCTCTTATCCATGGGACTAGAGAGGAGTGCCCCGATTTCCTTATTTTATTCTTTTCTCTTTTGCTTTCGCTTTGTCTTTGGGGTTTCGTTTTAAAGGGTGAATTTCATAGGAAACCAATACTGACATATGTGTCGATGATTTTGAAAGATTGATTTTATTGATTGGACCGATTAAGACAGAGTCGCCAGTTGATATTTTGGAAATGGATGTACCAACTCATCCGGGTTTTAATAGTTTTTCGCAAGATGGTCCAATGCGTGACTCTTTGATTTGGTCTTGAAACCCGAGATTCGTGGAATTCGGGGGCTAGGTTAAGCGGGGGGAAGGTGTTAGGCACCCCCCGACTCCCGTGCAAGTACAGTACCGCATCTTATTAATTTTCTATGCAAAAGTGTGTGTGTGTGTGTGTGTGTGTTTGTGTATGTGATTTTGAAAGCTTTATTAGTTGGTTTCTAAGTCTTTTTGGTGACTTGAAAGTAGAGTTGTACCTCTTTTGCGCCTAGGTACGAAGGATTTGATTTAGCGAAAGATTCAATTTTAACAAGATATGTAAATTGAAATGAGGTTTTGGAAAGTAAGGTTTTCAAATCCTTTGCCCTACTAGGAATCGAGGGCTTCGATACTTCCTTTCATTCTTTACGTTCATTACGTGATCTACCCCGAATCGCATTATTTTTCATCAAAAGCTCTTTGTGGTTTTCTTTGAGAAATCATTTTGATGATATGTATACTAAAGCGTTAAGAAGGTTCGGATCATCATCGGGCATAAAAGCCATCTCTATGAACCGAGCTCCCGTAATGAAGGTTTTCACTATCACGGGGTCTTAAATCCGAGCTCTCGAGACTAACCCCTCGAGTTCGTCTTCAAGATCCAAATATTACATGCACATCGATATTTATGGTATTTAAAGCATTTACAACGTAAAAATCGGTCCATCGTGGGAATCAAGTCGGATCCGTTCGGGGATCTCGACACCGGGATTCCTAGGCTCACAATATTTGTACCATTTCATATATACATAACGTCCACGGCTACATTACTAAGTGATTTCATCGATTGAAATCATCGTTCACACCGATTCGGCCCCCCTTTCACCTCTAAATATATATTTAGGGCTATACGGGTTAGCCGGGACCATTTATAAGTAAATACATCCATAGATATACCACGGATCTAAGTCGTTCTAGCTCCCGGGTTGAAGCATCATGCTAACAACCTCTCGGGAACTAGCTTAAGCTTAGCTTGAGGTATATCTAGCTTTCGAAGCTATATACAACGTATTAAAGCAATAAATAACTAATAGAAACATTAAAACTACCAACTATTACACAATATGCTTATAATACAACAAATATAGCTAGATTCAAACAAGATCCTTCATTATTCTATCATTTGAACATAGTTTACAAAGAAAACGAAGCTAGAAGTGCGTTATTTCACCTTGGGGGACGCGTGAACAAGCGTTTTGACTCCCGGGATGAAGTAAGAACACTAAGATGGCTTCAATGAGATGCTAGATGGAAGAAATAAGCTTCATGTTGATATGTTGATGTCCAACCCGAGCCTTTCTCTCTCTGAAAATGTCCTCTCTCTATATCTATCTCTTCTTTTTTTTAAATAAACTAAGTGGGGGGATATAACCTGTCTGGGGCAGCCGCACACATGTATGCGACTAGCTGCATACATGGTGGAGGCTACCCAGGTGGGACCCCCTTCCCAGCTTGGTTATGGCTCCTTCGGTCTCGATTCGACAGAAGTAGACGTCTGCCGTTTGATCTTTCGGATCGTATTTGACGAACGCAGGGAGATATGATCGAGTTCGACTGAGTTAGGGTTCGGGAAGTTGATACTCATAGCCGAGATACCTTCCAGGTCCAGATATCAGTCTGTAGGCTTATCTCTTGATGGTACGTAGTTCGAGGTTTACTGAGGTGGTTTCCGATGATCACTGTCTCAGCTCGTCGATCTTCGATCGGGTTGCGGTATGTTCAGACTTCATTGGTCCTCTTCACCATTCCCGGGGTTATCTCCGAGATTACCGGGATCTTTTGCCTACTTCGGGGTTGTCTCCGAAGTAAAATGATGCTTTTACCCTCCTGTAGGGTTAGTACGATAAAAGCAAAATTTTGAGTGTCTACAGTTGCCTGTTATTATCTCCTCTGCACTAACATCTTGCCAAGAAGAAAAGCTGCTAAGAGTCCTGAGAGAGTTCAAATCAGCGATAGGATGGACCATAGTAGACATCAAAGGGATCAGCTCATCATTCTGTATGCACAAGATCCTAATGGAAGATGATAGTAAACCGTCAGTGGAACAACAGCGCAGACTGAACCCGATTATGAAGGAAGGGTCAAGAAGGAAGTTCTGCAGTGGCTGGACGCAGGAATAATTTATCTAATCTCAGACAGCTCTTGGGTGAGCCCGGTACAGTGTGTGCCGAAGAAAGGGGGAATGACCGTAGTCTCCAATGAAAATAATAAACTGATACCAACCAGGACAGTGACGGGGTGGAGAGTCTGCATGGACTATCGCAGACTTAATAAAGCTACAAGGAAAGACCACTTTCCACTTCCGTTTATTGATTAGATGTTGGACAAGCTAGCAGGCCATGAGTATTATTGCCTTCTGGATGGGTATTCATGTTATAATCAGATTGTGATAGCTCCAGAAGACCAGGAAAAGACAACTTTCACATGTCCGTATGGAACATTCGCATTCAAAAGGATGTCTTTTGGGTTATGCAATGCCCCAGCCATATTTCAGAGGTGTATGATGGCAATATTTTTGGATATGGTGGAGCACAATGTGGAAGTCTTTATGGATGACTTCTCAGTATTTGGAGATTCGTTTGATTTGTGTTTAGAGAATTTAGTGATAGTGTTGAAGAGATGTGTCGAGACAAATTTGGTGCTGAATTGGGAAAAGTGCCATTTTATGGTACAAGAAGGTATAATCTTGGGACACAAAGTTTCGAAGAAAGTACTAGAGGTGCACAGAGCCAAGTTAGAGACCATTGAAAACTTGCCTCCACCTACTTCTGTTAAAGGTGTTCGCAGTTTTTTAGGGCATGTAGGCTTCTATCGAAGGTTTATTAAAGACTTCTCCAAGATCATGAAGCCACTTTGCAGTCTATTGGAGAAGGATGCACAGTTTAAGTTTAATGAAGACTGCATGTCTCCATTTGAACATTTGAAGAAAAAGTTAACTACAACACCAGTGATCACAGCACCAGACTGGGACCTTCCGTTTGAATTGATGTGTGACGCAAGTGACTTTACTGTGGGAGCTGTTTTGGGCCAGCGAAGGGACAAGATCTTCCATGTGATTTACTATGCAAGCAAGACCCTCACTGATGCTCAGTTAAACTACACCACCACAGAGAAGGAACTTTTAGCAGTTGTGTATGCTTTGGATAAGTTTCGTGCCTATTTGATTGGGACTAGGGTGATAGTGTACACAGATCATGCAGCAATCCGGTATTTGGTGGCAAAGAAAGATTCAAAACCTCGTTTGATAAGGTGGATACTTCTTTTGCAAGAGTTTGATCTAGAAATCAAGGATAGGAAAGGGACTGAGAATCAAGTGGCGGATCACTTATCTAGATTGGAAAATTCGGGAAGGGATGTAAATGACAAGGTTGTGATTAATGAGTCCTTCCTAGATGAGCAGTTATTGTGGTGCAAGGTGAAGTG
The DNA here is from genome assembly GCA_020205555.1 of Panax stipuleanatus. Lineage (NCBI taxonomy): Eukaryota > Viridiplantae > Streptophyta > Magnoliopsida > Apiales > Araliaceae > Panax > Panax stipuleanatus. The sequence goes on along the minus strand of CM035117.1, from coordinate 49,962,021 downwards.
CCATGGTTCGAAGATTTTGCTAACTTCCTAGTAAGCAAGATCATCCCTTCCGACTTGACTGGGTATCACAAGAAGAAGTTTCTGCATGATGTGAAGTGGTTTATATGGGATGAACCATACCTGTTCAAGCAGTGTACCGATCAGATGATAAGGAGATGTATCCCATACAGCGAGACAGAGGGTATTTTGCAGGATTGCCATGCATCATTATATGGAGGTCACTACGATGGTGAACGGATAGCAGCTCGAGTGTTGCAAGCAGGATTTTACTGGCCGACAATTTTTAAAGATGCTTGTAGTTTTGTTCAGAAGTGTGACAAATGTCAGAGAGTCGGGAACATATCCAAGAGGAACGAAATGCCCTTGAACACAATCCTTGAGGTAGAAATTTTTGATGTTTGGGGGATAAACTTCATGGGGCCGTTCGTCTCATCATGTGGGAACCTATATATTTTATTGGCAGTTGACTACGTCTCCAAATGGGTGGAAGTGGCAGCCCTTCCAACTAATGATGCTCGGGTGGTTCTAAGGTTTTTACAAAGGAGTATTTTCACAAGGTTTGGGACTCGGAGGGCCATTATTAGTGATGAGGGCAGCCATTTCTGTAATCGTCAGTTCACAGCTCTGTTAGCTAAGTATGGGGTGAGTCATCGCATTGCTATAGCTTACCATCCCCAGACGAATGGCCAAGCAGAAGTGTCGAATCGTGAGGTTAAGAGAATTTTAGAGAAGATTGTGAACCCCACAAGGAAGGACTGGTCATTGAAGCTTGACGATGCAGTATGGGCCTACAGGACAGTGTATAAGACACCATTGGGAATGTCACCATTTCAGCTTGTATATGGAAAGGCTTGTCACCTTCCCATGGAGCTCAAACACAAGGCGTATTGGGCAATAAGGAAGCTAAATTTTGACTTGAAGGCTACAGGAGAAACACGTCTACTCCAGCTCAATGAGTTGGACGAATTCAGATTGCAAGCCTACAAGAACTCCAAGCAATACAAAGAAAAGGTGAAGAGATGGCATGACCAATTGCTATGTATATAAATATAATGTATAATGTATAGTAACTACCTAGATAAAGTGCAATGTGACTATGTATATATATATATATATATATATATATATAAACTATATAGTAAAGTTATTGAGTTGTGAAAGTTACATGAATAATGCCTATGTGGCAATGTGAGTGTGTAGACATTAAATTAATATCTCTTGAATATATGATAAACAATTGCTAATGCATGATGATTTCAATATTCGATTGAATAATAAATGAGATAATGTGATAATATCCGATTAAATTATACCGGTAAGATAAAATGTACATAGATTATATATGTGCAAATTAAATTTACTACATGGTAGTATTATTTACTTATTGGAATTATATTGTAACTCTAATTGTAATCTAAATATATGATATGTGATAGCCTAAGAAAATAACACATATGTGTGATAAGCTAAGTATGTATATATGCATGATTGCTGAGTTTGTATTTCTTGTCCCTCAATGAGAGTCTCATTCTCCCTCACACGTGAACACTCAAGGCTAGTCTATTCCTATAACATCAAACTCAGCAAACCTCCATAGCTCTTTAGCAAATGATGAACAAGAGAGTGGGCAAAATAGTGTAATTCACCAACTAATTACCTACTCTTCCTTAACCAACATACAAATCTTCAGTTCATTGGTTTGAATTAATGGGAGAATGCATTGTCTGGATTATAGTTCTTCTATAAATATAGCCTCTTCTCCTTCTAAATTTATTTGCTGAGAATTTCTAAGAGAAGAGAGTATACTGTGATTGTCTATTTAGTTGAGAAGGAATTTCTATAGTAGCATTAGCAAGCTCAAACCATTAACAGATGTATGTTAAGCATTCCTTGTTCTTCATTTTTCCATTTCTGCAATTCTGAAATTCTTGGATTCTTGATTTTGGTTGTAAGGCATGTTAATTTGATTATAAGATGATTATTAGCTGTTATATAGACTTGGTAACATGTTAGTATGTAATGTAGCATATTTTAAATCAAAATCGTGTAAAGTTTTTGTGTTTGGGCTGGATTTCTGCCGAAGCAGGGAACCTTCTGGTTCAGTCCGGACGTGGCGCAGCTGCGCCAGTTATACACTGAGGCGCAGCGCAGCTACGCCGGTTACTGGATCAAGTTCCTACTTTCTGCTAGAAATCCGTTATGGTATAAATAACTAATGTGACTTGAACAAGTGTACTAATGAGCTTGGCGTGCCTATATGGATATATTGAGACAATGTAAGCATGTTCTACTAAGAGTTGCAAGCATACTAATACTTTTGAAATAAACTTAGCATTTTATAAACAAACTTCGAATTTTGGAAACGAACTCGATATGTATACTTTCCATTTAACATTCTTACCTTGCAAGCGTATTAGTATGATTTAAAGATGTATGAGAAGCATGTTAACTCGCGTATATAGGTGTCATAATGTAATATGAACATGTGAACCTCACTAGCGTACATTCCTAATGAAAATGTAAGTTTTGAAAGTGGACATTAACATATAAATACCATGTACACATTCTGATTTTACGAGCATGTTAGAATGGTTTAGAAATGTATAGAAGACATGTGGTCTTATGTATATATGATTTATAGTATGACAAGAGCATGTTAGACCTCACAATTGAACATTTCTAACAAAAATATAAGCTTTGATTGTGAACCTTAACATGTTATTGTAAGTTTCATATTCTGATATTTATGGACACATGTGATAATACTCTTAGACTCACTCACGTATCATGCATGTATATATACCATGATTAGTTGCCGTGATTCAAAATTTGCATAAACGAAGTATGTTTTCAAACTAATGACACTGATAGTTGCATGTATACGATATGAATACTCATGAACATGCTAAATATAAGTATACGAACACCTTATGTGTTTACAAGGTGAGCATGCTAGATTTCGTAACGTCATAACCTTGAATGACTGTAAGTCGTCAAAAGTATTAACATAGAGCCTATATCTTGGAAATTGGTTGTGAAAGGGTTGAACGAACATGGAAAGACTCTTTAATATGTATACGTGCTATGTGTATCATATGTTGATACGTGGATCCGATTTTGACGGTTAACTTATAGTAATGCTATAACTTGCTAAAATAGAATATGTTTACTATTTGTGGTAGTCACACATGATAGTAGTGATGAATGAAGATGATTAACTTGAGAAAAGAGGATAGTTAAGGATAGAAGTTATATTAATATAATACTATATAACTGTATCGCTAGGTCAAGACTTGGCTTATGTGTTAAATCCTAAGGCATGAAATGGCATGGAATGGCATGGAAATAGCATCAACATGGTATGGTGGACTTGAGCTAGAATGAAGATCAGCTGGACTACACCAGATGAGGAGGAGGATCAATGAAGTGACCAAGTGAAGAAGAAAAGAAATAAAGAAGAAGAAAGTAGCAGGAAGCAGCAGCAGCAAACAAAGCAAACATGAAGCAGTAGCAGCGTGGCCGTGATGCCATAAAGCTTAGTCATGGCGCGCCCGCGCCAAAGGAAAGACAAAGGCAGATATACCTACCGCGCGCCCGCACCCGATTCAAGCTATAGTACAGCGCGGCCGCGCCGGTCAGACTTAAAATGTTGACTTTTGTTATTTGAATTGTTGGAGCGTGTTTGCTATTTTTTAGACGATATGGTTGGTTACAAAAGATTATGATCATGGAAATTATCAAAAGAGGGACGACGATTAGGGTTAGTTCTTCTCTAGAGAGAGTTTTAGCATTTTGCCTTAATATTTTGAGCTTCTCTCTTTAGATGATGGCTGAATATTATTAGTTTTCATTCTGGTTAAGATTTGTGGATTTGATCAAGCCTGGAAACATACTTTGCAGCAGGAATTTACAGATTTGATTTCTCAATTCTCTTTAATCTCTTGTTTACATTGTTCATTTCCATGTTTTGCTTCAATCCCATAATGGCTTTTGGTTCAGTAATGAACTAAATTCCATTATGGGATTCTAATGGATTTTGATGCGTAGTTTAAATATGTATACCTGATTGTAATGTTGCATATTTATCAGTGGAATGCCCATTATGATTGTGCTAAATGCTTGAATGCTTGATCACCATTCACACTAATTGCTTGTATGGATTTGGAAAATGAAATATAAGTGTAGATTAGATCATAATGGCATATGTTCATGAGGCTGATTTGTTTAAGTTTGTGATTTGTGACCCGGATAGGCATATACCGATCCCCCAGGTGTAGTCATGAAGAGAGCTTGCACTTAAAATTAGTATTGCTGTAAATTCACATACATATATAGTGAGTTTAGTAATTATGATGCTTACATGAATTCTATCAATTGTGGATTTGTGTAAATTGGACATAGTTCATTGATAGATGGTTATGTTCCACTTTTGTGCTATTGACTATCTTTCCATAATAAATAATTAAACATTACATGAGGGTTGCAATTTAGATGAAACATTAAATGATATTAGAATCCCATTTCTCTCCAATTTGATTACCTGTTTTATTAATTATTACTTTTATATTAACTATTAAGCTTAGATATCACTTAAATATTGATTGATCGTTTGAGCATAAAAAAATAGTGAGTAGGTTGTTGCATGATAGTATATATTAATTCACCTTTCTCCGTGGGATCGATACTTTCTTACTCTGTACTACTTGTTGACTCATGTATACTTGCATGAGTTAGAGTCCGTTTTGCTAAAACAAAAAGGAGGCAACAATAAGCTGAGGAAATTCCTCCCCACCATTTCTTACAATCTGAGGGCTCCTTCTGTCAGCACTTCCTTGACGATGAAAGGGCCTTCCCAATTTGGGGTTAATTTTCCTCTGGCTTCATCTTGATTGGCGAGGATCTTCTTCAGCATCAAGTCATTTTCTTTGAATTGCCTAATCCAGACCTTCTTGTTGTAGGACCGAGCAATCCTTTGCTGGTATAAATGCCCATGGAAGATGTTTGCCGCTTTTTTCTAATCTATCAGAGATAAGTGGTGGTATCGCTCTTGTATCCATTGGGCTTCTTTAATCTGAGCATCTATCAATACCCTTAATGATTCCATTTAGGAGACTAATTAATTAAAATAGTTTAATTAATTATTCCTAATAAGATTGGGATGCCTAATTAATTAAAAGAGTTTAATTAATTAATATGAAACCCAAATCCTAAATTGTGTAGGAGGGTTGCCTACATCTATAAATAAGAAAGTCTTATTATGGAACAAGGAGAGACACTTAATTCCAAGAGTTGGGAGACCACTCTTTTTCTAGAGAGAAAGAAACTAGAGTTTTGCCAAACACCCATCTTCTTGAATATTTGTTCTTCTTTGGTGGATCACCTCTAGAGGCCAAACACTTAGGTGGCTAACGTTGATCAAAGGAATGAACCAAACCCGGTGGATTCAAGTTGAACGTGAAAAGGAATTGGAGGTGAACTTGTACCTGAGGAAGTTAGTTTCTACAAAGGTATGAATCTGATCTCCATCTCTTTTCTATTGATTGATAATTAATCACAAAGTATGATCATAGTAATGATTTGTATGAAAAAATTTAAATTCCGTTTTATTGCGTTTCTGCACTTTTTATGTGATTTAATTACATGATTGCGCTATATAGTCGTACTATAATATGTAAATACAGAGGTTATAGCTAGTTGGTAACCCAAGCAAAAGCTGAATTTTCTTAAAACTAATGTTGTGGTTTTAGCTAGTGGTTGCCAAAATTGAGAATCTCTGTTTGTAAACTGACGTATAAGGGGGTGAGGGAAGAGAGAGAGACCTCTTAGTTTGGGCTAGGAAACAAACAGAAAACGGCGAGAGAAGAGAGGGTTATGGCAAAGTGAGCCAAAGAGTATTAAGAGATTTTGAAGGTAAGAACTTTATTTTTACTTTTTGTTTCTTTTAGATCTTGTGTTTGTTTGTGTAGCTAATTTTTGGATATAAACCAAGTCGTAACTATTTGGTTGTAACCAGAAAATCCTCATGTCCAACCATGGTTGTGTAGCTGTTATGTGATAGGAATACTAATAAATACAAAAAATGTTAGTCATAGTTAGTTAACTGTAGTTATAGTTAAAATGTGTAGTTAGTGTAATGTTTGGTTATAGAAGTAGAATTGTAGTTATATAAGAATGTATCCGTATTGTAAAAGGATATCCGAATTAAGAAAATGAAATTGTTTCCCTTTTCATATTTCTCTCTCTAGTCCATTTTCTTTCATTTCCTTGTTCTTCCACCATTTTTGCTTTCTTAATACTCTGTTTCTTCTTTTCCTTAACTGGTTCTTTATTGAAATGGGGAGAACTCATCCCATTCCATAAAAAGTAGGTTAAGGAAAGTTGATTCTTCTACGAGTTTTAATCGGTGAAAAAACTTATTGAGCTATGTAGACTAGACTTCTAAAAGCCAACGCAACAAAAATAAAGCAAAACGATGCAAAAACTAGGGAGGAAACACGAGCAATAGGGGACGACCAAAGAATTCTCTGTAACTAATTAAATTATAAATCTGACCCTCCTATTTGTCATGTTTTTGTTAAAATGTTCCTTAAACTTTTTTTTAGCACAATCGTTCCTCATACATGCGTTAGTCATGCAAATGTGTTCTTCCAATATTCCATAAACTTTTTTTAGTAAATTCAAAATTAGTATAAATTAATTAATTTTAGACAATATAATTACCAAAATTATAAAACTTACCATTTTTTTATTTTATCTAAATGGTACTAATAACTATATGATTTATTTTAAAATTGAATATATCTCAAATTGATTTAAACAAATCAAACTTGAACCTATATTTTGAACAAAAAAAAATATAAATTTGAAAATATTTTCAAATTTTTCATCATATATACAACTATTATTAAAAGTTGAACTCATTATTTTTAAAGACAAACACATAAAAATTTAAAAATACCGAGTTCAACTTTTAATAATAGTCGTATGATGAAAATGTTGAAAATATTTTTAAATTTATATTTTTTTTGTTCAAAATATAAGATCAAGTTTGATTTGTTTAAATCAATTTAAGATATATTCAATTTTAAAATAAATTATACAGTTATTAGTACCATTTAGATAAAATAAAAAATAGTAAAGTTTATAATTTTGGTAATTATATTGTCTAAAATTAATTAATTTATACTAATTTTGAATTTAGAGATATTTCATATTGAATTCAAAATGTCAATATAAAAATAAATAAATAAAAAGAAGAAGAAGAATATACTTTTTACACAAATTTTAAAAATAAAAAATAAAAAAAATGAGGAGGGAAGAGAGAGAGAGGAGAGAGGAAAGAGAAAATTAATTTTTAATAGGTGAAAAAAATTGGAAGAACACATTTGCATGACTAACGCATCTATGAAGAACAATTGTGCTAAAAAAAGTTTAGAGAATATTGGAGGAACACTTTTGCATGACTAACGAATCTATGACCAACAATTGTGTTAAAAAAAAGTTTAGAGAACAGTATAACAAAAATATAACAAATAGGAGAGTCAGATTTGCAATTTAGTCCTCTGTAACTTGAAATTTGGACATCAAATATTTATCAAGCCGGGTCGAATATCAAGCAGCACGATTCGTTTAATGGCTATAAGTTTGTAAATTACTGAAATGGTGGGTTTAATATGTCACTCTAAGTATTTATTTTATTATTTATATTTATTTTATTATTCCTATTGAGCAACTTATATTATTACATTTCAATCCTATTGAGTAGTGACCTGGAGGGAAATATGATAAGTGTCAAAAGGGGAACAATAAAAAAATAAAATAGAAATCTACATTTGTTATGAAGCTCATGTATTAATGTCACCGTCGAATAACTCCAACATATGACAGTGCACAATAAAAAGAGAGGTACTTTTTATTGCCTGATTCATCTAATGGTACTTTTTGTATAAAATAAAGAAAAGAAAAAGAGAGCAGCGCCCATTGCATTATGAAGTAATTTACAATAAATTTTATATGACACTAAATGTGTGTTGGTTACACAGCATTTTTTGTGCTTGAAAATTTTATTTGTTCAGAATTAATTTATTTCAAACATAATTTATTTAATTTATAAACGTAATATTTGTAAATAAAAAATATTGTATCACAAATAGTTCGGGTTTAGAAGTTCAAATGTTACGATATTACAATGGTAAATAACTAAATATGGTAAATTCTAGTAAAGAAACCAACACAAGTATTAAAAAGGTAGATTTAGGCTATAACTTTTTTTACTCTCATATCGGAACTAAAACTAAAAACAAAAGATAAAAAAGAGTGAGAAAGAAGGAAACTCCCACCTTTATTTCTTGTTTTCCCTATAATACAACGAAAACAAACAATTTTTCCTGCTCATTGGGCGGGGCTGAGTCCTTTCTAACGACCTCCAGCCCGCTCTCTAAATTGTTTACTACTAGTAAGTTGGTTCAGAAAACCCTAACCCTATTTCTAACTCCCAAAAATTATTAATAGATTCGATAGCCTCTATCGATGATTTGTGTTCGTAGCTGCTGCAGGCAGCTGCTACATTACTACTTAATTTCTATGTAATTGCTCAGGTTAAAGTAGCAATCTCATACATTAAACATTTCTCTATTTTAATGCAATTGTTTATCTTCTATTCTTAACCCTTCTTTCTCCTCTTTTCTCAGCTACGGCGGCTCAAAAGGGAACGTCGATTCAATTCAACATCCATCTCTTCATTTATAGCAGTTAAGGGCGGCTCAATTCGCAATATTTGGTATTCGTTAATTTCATGTCTGCTTACATGTTTTGCTAGCTATAGTTTCAAGTTTTTATTTTTATCATTATTATTTTTATTTTTTTATTATTTGGAATTTGGAATGGATTGGCAAATATGGCGAAATGACATTCTGGGTCAGGTGACCCAGTCCGTGGTTAGGGGAGAATTGGGTAACATTGTTGATACGAGTGTATATTTGAGATAATTGCTGCTCTTGTAGTATTATTTTGTTTTTATGCTTACATTGTAGATTATACTCCAAATAAAATCTAGAGAGCAGTTACTTAATTTGACCTTATGTACTTGTAGAATGAAAACTGAAAAATAATACTTAAGGTTATGAAGCACAAATGGAACAAAGTCGGGTGAAAAAAGAGTTATAGTGCTTAGAGAAGTATTAGAACCTTTTTCGCTGATGAGCAAAATGATGGGGGCACGGGCATCTAGGATGCACCAAAGACCTACTCTGACCATTTTATCAAATTTTCTTGTCAACCTCCTCATTGCTCATCTATCTTATTACTAATAGTTTGGTAAAACCCATCCTTCATGAACAGCTTCCTGATCAGGACGGTTCAAATCCACATTTTGTCCGCGACATATGATCTCGTAAAGCACAATCCGAGAGCTGTAAATGTATTATCTACATTAACTGTAACTGGCATCTTCTGGTCCCACTAGGGTGTAACATAACACTAGTTCCTCTGATAAGTATATGTATTAGTCTGATCTGGCAGTAAGTGTTTTGCCATCCCAAAGTCAGAAATTTTCAAAGACCTGTACTCATCCATGAGTATGTTTTGACTTTTGAGGCTTTATGTCGCAATGGTCTGTGTTCTGAACCCTTTATGTAGATAGTGGACACATGGCAATATCATGAGCAATTCTAATTCTTTCATCCCAACTTGGTTGGAGTTCAGGTATGAGTATTATATCTGCAATCCATATAATGTGTTCATCTAGACATATACCATAAGATTGTTTGCACGAAATATCCTCCTTTTGTAAGACTTATTAAATTGAAGTTTGCATTGAGCATGTAATGATGCCCATCACCTCCAAGATCTAGTGTAATATTTTCTTCTAATCCACGGCTGCCTAATTACCAGTAAGAACATGGGTCAGTCTCCGGAACTCGCTGGATAATGCACAAGGTTCACGTCACCTTGAATTTTGAGAAGGGAATTTTATGCCAAGTGGTCAATTTATAGACTTCTTGGCATCAGCTTTGATCTTTTAAAAAAGGATAACCAGGTAAAAGGTTGGGTAGTCAAAACTCTGCCAAATTATTTCCTGATCAGAATCATAGAGTACAAAAATAGGTCTAGCATGGAAACTGAAAAAATAGATGAAACTGTAACAAGCCCTTCTATTTGGTTGTGGTTGGATGAGTGTTCAATAAGTGGTTAAGAATAAAAAAGTAATATACCCACTTTCTTTTGTTCTCTTCTCAACTTTTAAACAATTGGAGAAAAAAACTCTTCTTTCCAAAAGGCTCCTAAACAAAGGAGAGAGTAACTTTCTCTTATCTTCGTTTTCTCCTATGCCCTATCATCCCAAAAATCGTAGTAAGAACTAAGAAGTTTATTGTGTTTTCTAAATTACCTTACTTCACTTGAAAGAGTTGCACTTCCCTAAAATTTCCTTAAAACTAGGATTATTAGACGGTAACTACATTTAACTGGTTTTGTATAGCATTATTATTACCTGTAACCTAGTTTCTTATTTTTGCATAACAAAGAATATAAGGAATATCGACTGGAAAGCAAGGAGAGTCACTGGTTAACCATTCTTCATGCACATTTATCTCTCAATTGTGCTTGAATAGTTATGCATATTAGTGTTCACTAAATTTAATTTTTGTCACTATGGACTCTTGTATTATGAAGGAACTTAGCATTTTGAATATTGTTCCTTTTTTTGCAATGTGTTTACTAAGCGTCCTTTTATTTAAAATCATGTATGGTATACCTGTTTTTGAGATCACGATTTAGGGCAATTTTTATTGTGATTAGACATCGCACCGACATCAAATATTCATCACACCTAGGGTTGAAATTGCATCAAATAATTGCAAAGAGCTTTACTAGTTTTTCTTGAAACTGACTTCTATTGAATAAAAAGCATAAAGACATTATTTCCTTCTTCCCAAAATGCCCTTATCTCTACAAACATAAGTAAATCACACGAATATTCTACCCTAGTGGGTATTCAAGAATCAGTACATGAAATTTTAATGAATTTGAAAGAAATTATATTGAGAAGTAATCTATATGGAACTTGCGGCACGTCTATTTGTGTTAGAGATCCTGGATATGTAACTGCTCCAATCATACTTTTTTCTTTAATTTATTTCTTAGAAATAAGAAAATTCAAATTGAGCCTATAGTACATGGACTCTTCACTTTGCCCTAGAGTATTCACATCCAACACTTGACATTTGGACACTTCATTTTGCTGTTAAAAATTGACAAAATTGATGAGTACGTGTGTCGGACTCTTCAAAGTACGTGTGTACATGTGTTCAACTGTAAGCTTCATCCAAGTCCATGAACTTAGAATTGAACCGAAATTAAGCTATTGATTAATATTACAATGGATTCCACTTTGTATAAATCAGACTATGCAAGGTTGCAGTGGTTCCAACTTGAAGTTGAACCTATTTCCAAATTTTATCGCTTCTTTAAATGTGTTTTTCCTTTATTTTGTTAATGGACTCCTCCAGATTCGTTGTTTTTGACATTCTAAATTCCCCTTCCCCATGATAATATTGAAAAGCTTAATGTGGGTTGTTACTAAGTTCTGATGCGTTTCCATTATGGCAGAAACTTCTAAGTGGAAATGAAAGCCACTAGGCATGCATTTTCTTTGATGCAACCTATTATTACTGCCAGATCTATCATCTATACCGATTGAATTTTTATGAATGTAGTTCACATTTGGATGCTCCAGATTGCTACCAATCATTGATGCGGTAGCTCTTAAAATGAAACCAAAAGCCAATGGGGTGCCTAGAGCACAAATGTCAAAAGTTTACCAGGGAGAAGGACCAAATTGGATCCTCATAGCAGGTGGTGCATTGCTAAGTACATTAACAATGCGCCTAGGTTACAAGCTCAAGCAGGTTCTTGACACAAAGCAAATGGAGAATAGTAGCAATGATTCGAAAGGTCTTGTAATATGTAAACATTCCTTAATAATTTTCATAGTCAAATGGCTCTTCTTAACTAGGGTTAACGATGCAGGAAGCAAAAAATCTACGGAGAGTAAGAAAACAGGGAATGGCCGATTGCATTCAGATGTATACTGCTTTACGCAACATGATGATGGTTGCTTCAATTGTATGTCAGGTGGGAACTTCTTAGATCCTCAATCCTTAGCTTTGAAGGATTAGAAATAATTTAAATATGAGTTTTGCATTGAACCTGATTCTTGACTTCCTGTCCAACTGGTAGTGCTGTCTGTTTTATTACATGATAAGGAGATGTGATTGACCTGCAGGTGGATATTTTGGCAGATAATTTACATTTTTTGTTTTCCTGAGTTCTCTTTTACCCCTGATGTCAAAAGAATCATCATTTGGTGATTTACTACATTTGTTGTCTTCCTGAGTTCTCTTTTACCCCTGATTTCAAAAGAATCATCATTTGGTGGTTTACTACAAGGGAACGGGACCTCCATTGACCAAAGCTTAAGCTTTATGCTAAAAATTCTCATATACTCCCTCTGTATCGAAATAAACGTCCTAATTAGTTTTGCCACGCTGAGTAGTACAATTTTCTTTTACTTAAATTACCCTTTTGATTACTTATTAACTGAAGTATTTCTTCACTTTTCTATGACCCCAATAATTACTTTCCCACATCATTTAATTCTCTACATTCATTTTTTTTGTAACTCTCACATTCCCAATAAGTACATTAAATAAAATGAGATGTTATAGTGAAAATGGTATACATACACCAGTTCCCAATATAAATATTTTCACATTTATTCAATTTCCAATAAAAGTTGAGTAAAAAGATTATGAAGGTATAAGAGGAAGAATATGATAAATATAGTTACTAATATAGAAATAGGACATTTATTTTGAAACATCCTAAAAAAGAAATTAGGACATTTAGTATGGGACGGAGGGAGTATTTTATTACACATAAAGCAAGATCCACATAAGTAGTACAATAGAGACCCAACACCTACTTCCTGAATAATTAGCTAGTGAAAAATCACTACATACCCACGGATATCACTTCCTAATATTTGTAACAACTATGAGCACTCTTCCTCAAGACTATGACTCTTCTAACTAGAAATTAAATAAAATGCTTTTTTGCTTTCAATTCTTGGGGGATGCCATATCTGGAATCATGACAGGTCTTCAAGTGGTTTAAAGTAATCCATGTCTAATTTTGTTGGGTTGATGAAGCAGGAAACAAAGGTATGATGGAGAATAAACAGCAACAGAACAACCAGATGCTTACTGAACATGACATGGCACTCTCTCCGGTGACGGTTTCTGCTCCTGAATATAACAAGGAGAATGGTGTGATCTGGGCATCCTCTCCTGACCGTCTTGAGCTGCCACAGAAGCCATTCCATCACTCAAACAGCTCCGACTCTCCGTGTGTCTCTGATTCTGGTTCTGACATCTTCACCAAGCGAGAAGTGATACAAAAGCTTCGGCAACAGTTGAAGAGAAGGGATGATATGATATTGGAGATGCAAGATCAGATTGCAGAACTGCAGAATTCTCTGAGAGCTCAGATTTCGCATTCTACCCATTTGCAGTCATTGCTGGATGCTGCAAACAGGGATCTGTTTGATTCTGAAAGAGAAATCCAGAGATTGAGGAAGGCAATTGCAGATCATTGTGTAGGGCAAGTGGGTCCTTATGATAAGCCCCCAACGGTCACTATATGGCCTCCTGAGGGGAGGAATGGACATGCTAATGGGTATGTCGATGTTGAGAGCAATTTGGACTCCTTAGAGAAGGGAAGAGGAGATGGGGAGAGGATTGAGGTGCTGAGAAGGGAAGTAAGCGAGTTAAAAGAAGTTATAGAGGGAAAGGAGTACCTTCTACAAAGCTATAAGGAGCAGAAGGCAGAGCTCTCCATGAAGATCAAGGAGTTGCAGCAGAGACTGGATTCTCAGCTCCTGCATATTTTGTAGACAGTCTTAGTTTTGCGTATTCATGTTTGGCTTTCTCTTTGTTTTTCTCCCTCGGTTATTTGGATGTCAAATTCCAATTTTCAGAAAAGCTTCTTTTCATGTTATGGTGTCTCTTCTTTCCCACCATTGTTCGTAAGGTACTATGTAGCATGATTTTATAGTGTGAATATGTGGAAGATTGTTCTTCATCTTTGGCAATTAAGTAAATTGATGCATGTTTGAACAAAGAAGCTTCCAGTGTCAGTTTCCAGTTTAGGTTGCAGACTTGAAAGTTATTCTAGAGTCTAGACTAGAATTGAACATGTGGTGCAAAAGATTTTATGCAAGTAGTCAATTTTACATACTATATGAAAGAGTTTGGATTTCCAAGGTAACTTAAAATAATTGCCTCGTTTGTTTTGCATATTTGCCATATGATTCATCTGCATATCTCAGGAGATCGACTATTTTAGGTTTATTAGAGGTTGGTTACTTTACCATTGTACGTTGATGACTATAAAATAGTGCCAGTTCTTTATGAACAAATCAGAAACAATTTCGGACCGGTCCAGGTGGAACATATGATTGTTCGGTCTAGTACAAGTAGTATGAAAATAGAGAATGAAATCAAATTCGGATTCTATTAACCGTTTCAGGGTAATTCTTTAAAAATGGGTTTGGAATGGTTTAGGTGGAACAGAGTCATTCGGTCCAATTCAAATATTAGGAAAGTAGAGCAAGAAATGAAATTTACTTTTTGTTATCCGGGCTTGGGACCACCAACATGACAACATGTAAATACAAACTCCGATAAACTATTTTTATCCTGATTAATTGTAACCAAGTTATTTTGAACCTAAATAACTTAATAGGTTCACATTTAATTTCAACAAAATATAAACCAAATAAATATGCAATGTACTCGTCTTCAAAAAACGACCAAAGTACATTTTTAATATATATTAAGAAAATTAAAATTAGAGAAAAGAGAGTAAACAATTTTAAATTTATCCTTAGTAGTCTCACAAGATTGCATAAAGTGATAATTACTTTTATTTTTTTATATTAATGAACTCCACTAAAAAACATATTTACCATTCACTTCATGTACCCTTGTTCATTCTTTTGTGGAGAACAAAAATTGTACCTTTAGTCATTAATTTTAATCACTTTTAGAACGGAGAGACTTGATTGAAACCAGCACATTTTAGCGATTTCAACTTCCAAGCAAGCCAATTAGGTTTGTTTTAGAGGTTAAGGAAGAGGAAAACCAGGCTAAAACGATATACTCCCTCCGTCCCTTAATATAGGACGTTTTAGAGGTGGACACAAGAATTAAGATAATGATTGAAAAGCATTAAATATAGTACTCAATTGTCTATAATACCCTTAAATCATCATTTATCATAGTTATCTCATACGCTCTCTCACACATTTTTCCATAATTATCTCCTAAAAAAACTCTCATACCTCATTTACTCATTCGTCTCTCTCTCCATCCATCCCCATAAAAAACGTATCCAAATTTTTAGCTTAGAAATTATCTACACTCTGTCTCCCTCATAATATACGGAACAAGGGAGAAAGAGAGGGGAAAGTAAAAAAAGCGGAAGAGTTTTGTTGGGATAAGGAGAGAAAGAGTTAAAAGTATCAAAAAAATAGGCAAACGTCAAAAAATAAGAGACAAATGAAAAACTCTAAAATGTCCTATATTAAGGGACGGAGGGAGTATGTTTTATTATTGTCGATCTGGTCCAATCCAGTTTAGAATTTATGTAGACGGGTTCATTTCGATTGTATCGGTTCTAATTCGCAATCTTCACCCATGTTACTATTTATTGTTTAACACCAAAATATTTGTGATGAGTGGGTTTTATACCTACGAATCGGTAGTCGTTATAGCTTGATTTTGCATGTTTTAGAGTATTTTGCCTATCATTTTTACTGGGTGTGTATGTTTATGTGTAAATAATGAAATGGGGGCGAAAGTAGTTTTAAAGGAAAAAAATTGCATGTTTATGTCTATTCGTTAATGCTTCATCTTTTTTTTATTGTGTCTAAATATACCTAGTATTCTTATATTTTATTGTAGGTACAATTGAAGAGTTCCGTGATGTTGGAAAGAAAATTGGAGCAGCTTATGGAATCAACAAGAGCAAGCTAGTGGGTTAATAGCTTAATGTGGGATATCAAGTGGGCCAAGGATTTGTGTTGGCAGCCACGAAATTATTAGGCAAGCAAAGTGATAGTGGGACTCAACTTGTATACAAGCCATGGCGCAGCAGCTTTCAATAGGAGCATATAGCAACAAGGAGTCATGCAAAGCTATTCATGAATTAAGAGCAGCTTACGGTTTTCAAAGGGAGTTGCTATGATTTTTCTAAGCCAGTCACGTGAGGGCATTGCAATGCACGAAATCATGCAGGTGAGTAATATCATGAGCCACGTGTGTAGCAGTCATTGGACAAGGTTAAGGCTGTTAGTGGATGAGAGAGAGTGGGTTATTCAGGTATTGTATACATGGGGTGGCCGAACTTAATACAAAAGGGCAGCATGTTCTTTTCCTTTTAATGGACACGCAAGTAGTGGTGATGAATAGTGGACCACGCATGCAAGTGTAAGCAAAGTGATGATGGGCCCATGAATAAAGCAGCTGCTTGCTAAGGATTTAGAGAAAGCATGGCCATTTAGGAAATTAAATCAAAGCAAGATTGCTGGACAGATTAAAAACCCGCCGGGGCGGGTGATTGTTACTAGAACTCCCCGCTGGGGCGGGGAGGCGCGACTGGTGATGCTGGCTTCCTCTCCCAAGACGGATTTGGGCTACAAAAGAAGGGAACTAAGACACGACGCATGGAGGGGCTGAGTATAAGGAGTATATATATAGATAATATAATAAATAATACCTAGACAACTTGAAACCCTATTCTTTTGTGGATCTAACTGGAAGAAGAGAATTGAAGCGGAGCGTGATCGGATGAACACGGAGCAATTTGGAGACAGTAACGACAGGAATTTTATATTCTTATCTTTCTCAATTCATATTATCTTTGTATTCTTTATGATTAATACTCTGTGGATTATGGATTTTATTTCATTCGTTATGAACTAATTATTTATTTAAGCCTATAACGGATCTTATTATGTAATGGAGGATTAATTATTTTTAAATCCAGTTTATGGAGGTTATTCCCAGGTTATTCACTATATGTGTGATTAATTTATATAATTGCCTGATCAACGATTATTTTGTTATTTCTTATGAACTTGTGAAGGAACATAGGAGATCAGAACTGGCCATAGTGACATATGTTTGTGAATTCCGCATAGATGGAATTCGTGATTCGTGTTTAGGATAGTTGTATTCCTTTACGCCATATGTAATCTGAAAGAGAACTTGATAATAAATTATGGTTAATTGTAATTCACATAGAAATATAGTGAATTAGTTAATTAGGATGTCTTGTTTGAATCTATCATATATGGATACAAATGAGTACGGATATTATGCATCGTGAGGTGGTTTTATCTACATTAGTGTTTTAGATTAATAACCTGGGGGTAATTGAAATAAACTGGGGACAAAGGATATTATCTGAAGTGAAATATTAAGTGAAGTTGTAGGCTTAATTCTCTCAAACTTGTTAAAATCTCGATTTAGTGTGCGATTGTTTTTTCATTATTAATTTAGTTATAAAAATATCATTTGACTGCTAGTTTAATAAAGTTGAAATACTCTAAAATTGGTAATTGTCTGATTAAGCAGTAATTATTGTCTCTGTGGGTACGATCTTTGATTTATCACTGTATTACTTGTTGACCACGTACCCTTGCGTGTTGCGCGTAGAAAATACCCAACAAGTTTTTGGCGCCGTTGCCGGGGACCGTAATTGCATTTATTACTTCCAATATCGATTTAAGTAGATCAGTTTTAATTAAACATATATATATTTATTCTCGTTTGTGTTTGTTTGGTTATTTCAGGTACTTTCGATTAGTGCATGCAAACTAGATCGAAGAAGCCAGAGTTGTTGCCCTTTGAGGACGATATCGACAAAAGGTTTCGGGGGTTAACTGAGTGGATTGCAAAGAATCGAGAGGAATTTGAAATACCCAGAACAAACACGACGGACCAGCAACAGGAAGACAAACCAATGAAGGATTATGATATACCAAAAATCTCATAAATCCATTCAAGTATAGCCAGGCCAGCAATTAATGCAAATAACTTCGAGATTAAGCCTGGGACAATACAGATGGTGCAGAACACATGTCAGTTTGGGGGTCTTCCGAATGATGACCCGAATGATCATATCTTCACTTTCATAGAAATCTGTGACACTTTCAAGTGCAATGTAGTGTCAAACGATGCGCTCAAGTTGAGGTTATTTCCCTTCTCGCTCAGAGATAAGGCGAAGGCTTGGCTACATTCTGAACCACCGGGGTCAATTACGACATGGAATGATCTAGCACATAAATTTTTGGCCAAGTTCTTCCCACCATCGAAGACACACAAGATAAGGTCAGAGATATCTGCATTTGCACAGTATCAAGGGGAGCCACTGTATGAAGCATGGGAAAGATACAAAGAATTGTTGAGGAAGTGCCCTCATCACGGATTTCCACCATGGATGCAGTTGAGTAATTTTTACAATGGAGTATCGAGTCAGATACGGTCTAGCATTGATGCAGCGTCACATGGAGCTTTTCTGACGAAGAAATTTGAGGACGGATGGGCATTGATAGAAACGATGGCTTCGAATGGGTACCAATGGCCGACTGAAAGATTAACTCAGCCCACAGTAGCGGGTGTTCTGCAAGTGGATAATTCGACAGCTATATTGGCACAACTGGCATCGTTACAAAAGAGTATTGAGACCATGACAAAGGGAAACATGCAGCAGGTAGCAGTCGTATGCGAACTTTGTGAAGGAGAACATCCGATTGAATAGTGTGCAATCAACCCAGCTGCAATTAATTATGTGGGTAACTATAACAGATCAGCCAACACATACCAGAATACATATAATCAAGGGAACAAAAACTACCCGAACTTCTCATGGAGCAACACACAGAACCAGCAACAGGCTCCACGACAACCATACCCTCTTGGTTTTCAGAATCCGCAGCAACAGGCAGCACCACAACAGGATGAAAAGCTAGGTTGGGAAGAAGCTATAGCCAGAGTCAGAACAGAAAATGAATTGGCGAGGAAAGAGACGAAGGCTCTTGCGGTGGACATGAAGAATCTAATGATTCAAATGGGACAGATAGCAAATGCAATGAATAACCGGCCCTAGGGATCGTTGCCTAGCGACACCGAGAAGAATCCAAAGGGAGGACATGAGCAATGTCAAGCTGTGACACTCAGGAGTGGAAAACAGCTAGATGAGTTAGATTTGGAGAAGCCGGTAACCGAAGAGCAAGCTGAAACCAGTAAGGAACAAACAGGGGAAAGAAATGTAGGATAAAAACCAGCAGAAAAGGAACAAGTGGTTACCCCAGTATTTTATCCTCCACCGCCATTTCCACAAAGACTCCACAAACAAAAACTACAGCAACAGTTCACAAAATTCCTGGAAGTGTTCAAGAAGTTACATATAAATATACCTTTTGCGGAGGCATTAGAGCAGATGCCCAGTTATGCCAAATTTATGAAGGATATTCTTTCAAAGAAAAAAAGACTAGAGGACTTTGAAACTGTAGCACTGACAGAAAAATATAGTGCAATTCTGTAAAAGAAGCTTCCACCGAAGTTGAAAGATCCGGGTAGTTTCACCATTCCATGCACTATAGGAAGTGTAACCTTCAACAAATGCCTTTGTGATTTAGGTGCCAGTATTAACCTTATGCCACTATCAGCTTACACTCAGCTAGGGTTACCGGCACCTAAACCTACCAACATCTCCCTACAGTTGGCGGACAGATCAGTAACTTATCCTCGGGGAATTGTCAAAGACATTTTGGTGAAAGTGGACAAATTACTCTTCCCAGCAGATTTCATCATCCTTGATTTTGAAGAAGATAAGGAAATTCCAATAATCCTTGGACGACCATTCTTGGCTACTGGTAATACACTCATCGACGTGCAGAAAGGAGAGTTGACCATGAGGGTGCACGATCAACAAGTCACCTTCAACGTATTCAAGGCCATGAACTTTCCTAAGGAAGATGAGGAATGTTACCGGGTGGATACAATAGACATAGTGGTGGATGAGGAACAACTGCGGATACTGAATACTGACCCACTAGAATTAGCATTAATGGAAGAGTGTGATGAGGAGGATGCCAAAATAATAGAATATACAGCTGTTGGAAGCAATTTCAAGAGCAAATAGATTCACACCACCAGTTGAACCTTTGGAAATGGAAGGAGCCTTATCAAAAAAAATCAAGCCATCTCTCCAGGAACCACCTAAGCTTGAACTTAAGCCGTTACCTGATCACCTCAGGTATGCATTTTTAGGCGATTCATCTACTTTACCTGTTATTATTGCATCTGCACTTAACCCAATGCAGGAAAGTAGGCTGCTGAGAGTGTTAAGGGAACATAAATCGGCTATTGGCTGGACCATCGCCGACATTAATCAGATCAGTCCATCATTCTGTATGCACAAGATCCTGATGGAGGAAGATAGCAAGCCCACGGTAGAATAACAGAGGAGGCTCAATCCTATAATGAAAGAAGTGGTGAAGAAAGAGATCTTGAAATGACTAGACGCAAGAATCATCTACCCAATTTCAAACAGTGCTTGGGTGAGTCCGGTCCAATGTGTGCCGAAAAAGGGTGGTATGACAGTGGTGAAGAACGAAAATAATGAGTTAATACCGACAAGAATAGTAACCGGCTGGAGAGTCTGCATGGATTATAGAAAACTGAATAAGGCAACTAGAAAGGATCATTTCCCCTTGCCTTTCATTGATCAGATGTTGGACAGATTAGCCGGACATGAATATTACTGCTTATTGGACGGGTATTCCGGGTACAACCAGATCGTCATTGCACCAGAGGATCAAGAGAAGACGACATTCACATGTCCATATGGCACCTTTGCCTTTAGAAGGATGTCATTCGGACTACGCAACGCACCAGCAACATTCCAGCGGTGTATGATGGCGATATTTTTAGATGTGGTGGAGCGAAGTGTTGAGGTCTTTATGGATGATTTCTACGTCTTTGGGGAGTTGTTTGATAGATGCCTCGAAAATCTGGTATTGGTTTTGAAGAGGTTTGTGGAAACGAACCTGGTGCTCAACTGGGAGAAGTGCCACTTTATGGTTCAAGAGGGGATAATTCTTGGCCACAAAGCCTCAGGAAAAGGGTTGGAAGTCGACCGAGCAAAGTTAAAAACAATTGAAAATCTACCACCGCCTACATCGGTAAAGGGTATTCGGAGTTTTCTCTGTCATGCTGGATTCTACCGACGGTTTATCAAGGACTTCTCGAAAATCACTAAACCACTCTGCAGTCTATTAGAAAAAGATGCCCCATTCAAATTTGATGAAGATTGTAAAGTGGCCTTTGAGCAGTTAAAGAAGAAGTTGACCACGGCCCCCGTAATAATAGCACCTGATTGGACCAAGCCCTTCGAACTCATGTGTGACGCAAGTGATTTTGCAGTTGGAGCAATATTGGGACAAAGACAGGAGAAAATCTTTCATGCCATTTACTATGCAAGCAAGACTCTGACGGATGCACAGTTAAACTACACTACCACGGAAAAGGAACTGCTTGCTGTTGTTTACGCCTTTGACAAGTTCCGTTCATACTTGGTGGGAACTAAGGTGGTGGTGTACACTGACCACTCAGCTATCAGGTATTTAGTTGAGAAGAAAGACGCAAAGCCAAGGCTCATCCGTTGGGTGTTGCTACTACAGGAATTTGACCTGGAAATTAAGGATAGAAAGGGGACAGAGAACCAGGTGGCCGATCATCCCTCACTGCTTGAAAACCCAAAGAAGGATGAAACAGACAAGTTAGCAATCAATGAGCTATTTCCTGACGAGCAACTATTTTTGATAAACGGCGAGTTTCCGTGGTATGCGGACTTCGCTAATTACGTGGTCAGTAACGTCCTCCCACCAGACTTGTCCCGTCACCAAAAGAGAAAATTCCTACATGATGTAAAGTGGTACATGTGGGACGAACCATACTTATTCAGTCAATGTGCTGATAAAATGATCCGGCGATGTATACCGAAAAGTGAAGTTGAAAGTATCCTACAGGCTTGTCACGCATCACCATATGGGGGACACTATGGGACTGATCGCACAGCAACAAAAGTTCTTCACTCAGGATTCTACTGGCCCACGTTATTTAGAGACACCCATCAATGAATGAAGAATTGTGACAGATGTCAGAGAGTGGGGAATATATCGAAGCGGAATGAAATGCCATTAAATATGATATTAGAAGTCAAGGTTTTTGACGTATGGGGGATCGATTTTATGGGACCCTTTCCGTCTTCATTCAACAATCTGTACATCCTCTTGGTTGTAGATTAGGTCTCAAAATGGGTTGAAGCGGTGGCATTACCAATGAACGATGCAAAAGTGGTGTCAAGGTTCCTGCAAAAGAATATATTCACTCGGTTCGGAACCCCACGAGCAATCATTAGCGATGAAGGGAGCCACTTCTGTAATAAATACTTCACTGCTCTTGTGGCAAAGTATGGGGTAAAACATCGGATAGCTGCAGCCTATCACCCGCAAACAAGTGGACAAGCGAAGGTGTCCAACCGGGATGTCAAAAGAATTTTGGAGAAAGTTATAAATCCAAATAGAAAGAATTGGTTAGTAAAGTTAGACGATGCTTTGTGGGCGTATCGGACTGCCTACAAGACTCCGATAAGCATGTCTCCTTATCAACTCGTCTACGGGAAAGCATGTCACTTGCCGGTAGAACTCGAGCATCGAACATATTGGGCAATCAGAAAGCTGAATTTTGAGCTGTCAGCAGCAGGTGAAAAGCGGTTGTTACAACTCAACGAACTAGACGAATTTCGCCTGCAAGCGTATGAGAATTCAAAGTTGTACAAGGAAAAGGTGAAGAAATGGCATGATCAGAAAATAATGCACCGCCCGTTTAAACCGGGTCAATCAGTACTGTTATTCAACTCTTGGTTGAAATTATTCCTCGGAAAGTTGAAATCTAGACGGTCAACGGTTAAAGCATTACTGGGGCGAAAAAATTGATCGCCAAACAACCACGGTCGACCTGGCCGAAACAAAATGAAAAACAGAAGGAGTTAGGCTAAAGACTTAAAATTAAGTGCTTGATGGGAGGCAACCCATCGGTTATTTTATTTTATTTTTTTATTTTATTTACATTTATATCATCTAGTTGTAATACTGTAGCATACTGGGTAATTTGTCTTCATAATACATGTCTAACAAAATTGTATATTGTGCGTGCGAACAGGATACTTGCAAGGCAATGCCACTCAAACACACATTCAAGGTGGGGGCACATAGTCACTTAAAGGGAGTAAAAGAAAGGGATGCAGCTAAGCAAATTAAACCATCACAAGACATCAACTCGCTGGGGCGGGTGAAATAGGTATCAATTTCCCGCTGGGGCGGGCCTTGAATATACAGTGAGATTAGCCGCTGGGGCGGGGGATTAAAAGCAAAATGTTCCGCTGGGGCGGAGATACGGGATTCTGAAACCTTCAATTCATCAAATACACTAACCCATTCTCCTAATTCAAATACACTACCAAAATCCTTCCCCCACTATCCTATTACTCCACGAATCCTTAACCTCCCAACTCCTATCACTTCACTACCGTCCCACTACCTCTCTCAATACCATCTTACTTCCACCACCCCACTACATCCCACTATCCTAACTCAACTACCCCATTAACCTTTCACCAATCTCAATACCCACTTCCCAATCAGTACCCACACCCCCCACGAAATAGGAACCCACAAATCCTCACTAAACTAATCAATTCGACACACACCACACCACACGGACTTGACATCCCACCCCTTACCTATTTCCAGATTCCCTTTCGTGTTATCATCAAAAGAAGGTTTCAAAAGAAGTTCAAGTATCATTGATTTCTGCAACCTACAGCCCCAATACCTTCAACCCGACACACCACTATTCAACATAACTAAGGTAATTGTGTAAATTGGGAAGTAATTTTTGACGAGAAATTAGGTTGCTGTTGGTTGTGACATTATACCTGCTTGCTTGGTTGAGTAATAAATTTTGGGGATTTCATAGAGCGCAAACACACTCAACACCAAGTCAACTTGACCGTGCACACCATGTGTTCGGTAAAAGTACTGAACAACAATTCTTTCAAAATACTTAAGTTTGTGCACAACAACACCATGCCACCATGTCCCCAGAAGAAGCAAAAGGGGGAAAGGTCCTCATCCACTCCCGTTCCACCATTCGACAGAAAAAAAATTTTGAAACGCTGCCGCCGCCGAACATTTTGAGTATGTGTAGAGAAAAACCATCATCCCAGAACGTGGACTTAAACTGGATCCCATAGATGGCGAAATGCACAGGCAAATCAATGAACGGCTTTGGCACTATTTCACACAATATCCTGAACCAGCAGTGGTAGCAATAGTGAAAGAATTATACGCCAATGCGGAGAACATCCCTCCATTTAGAGCTTTTGTAAGAGGCAAAATGGTCGATTTCAGTTCCGAGGCAATGAATGCCTTCTTCAATATCACACCGCCTGCTATATGTCAGTACACTCAGATGCGAGACACCGGGATAGACTATGATCGGCTTATTAAAGAAATATGTAAGCCGGACACTGTCTAGGTAAAAGACAGTCGAAAAGGTATCATCATCCCGACCTCTACTGGTATTCTTTCCTCTGTGCTAAATTACTACCATCAACATACACCAGCGATATCACTAAAGAGAAAATTTCACTATTATATACGATTCTCAAAGATCTTAGCATCAATATTGGGACGGTCATTAACTTTTCAATTCGCTGGTGTTTGCAAGGAGGAATATCAGGAGGATTACCACACCCATCCTTAATCACGGGGTTATGTTTACAAGCAGGGGTAGTCTGAACACCGAACGAGCCAGTTTAACCACCTTCAATGGTTCTGGATTCTAAGCTGATGAACAGATTTGAGACATGGACTGGAGCACCGGCACATCCTCGTGGCCTCGGATTTATAATTTCAGACGCGAAAGAGGAGGCCCGAGATGAGGAATACCGGATGTCCGACGAGGAACTGGAAGCATAAGCATCGTCCACATCGACAACTGCCATGTTTAGACGCCTTCAACGAAGAATTGACCGCACAACGGAGCGACAGAATCACATGTTCTCTACACAGAACACTTTTAATGCCGTTCTTGCTGAGGCTTTCTCCTGCCTCAACACCGTCACTGATCCACTCCAGTTCCTTGCCCCGCAGCCGCTCCCTCCATACCCACCATTTGACTCAAACACAGAGGAGGGGGCAGGCCCGAATGATTGACTAACCAGGGAAGTCCTCGACACTTAAAGTCTATATTTTTCACAATGAAGACATTGCTTAATTTAAGTTTGGGGGTGTTGTGTTTTAATCATCATGAATTTGGTTAGCGTGTGCATGAATAGTTATAGTATGTATAGTGGCATAGCAGGATCGTTAGGAATTGCATAGTAGAGTAGTTTAAGTTTTTATGCTTATCAAATATTGAAAAAAAAAATTAAAAATCATAAAAGACCAAAAAGAGTTTGTAATTAGGATTGGGTGAGGCAGTATGTCAGTGGTAAGAAATAACTTTAGCCTGTGATGAGACTGGATTTACATAAGAATATAAGCATAATGATAACCAAAATGTTGATGTGTATTCAATTCTTTGCATGAGTCCTTACCTGTTTGACATTATTGCACCGGTTAGCACAATAAGACACCAATTTAGTCAACTCAGTTTGAATAGTCACATAATTATCGTCTTGAACAGAAATTGGGTTTTAATGAAGGAAATTTTGTGAACTTGTATTAGTGACTA
Organism: Panax stipuleanatus; assembly: GCA_020205555.1. Classification (NCBI taxonomy): domain Eukaryota; kingdom Viridiplantae; phylum Streptophyta; class Magnoliopsida; order Apiales; family Araliaceae; genus Panax; species Panax stipuleanatus. Next base: position 49,936,093 of record CM035117.1, on the reverse strand, counting down.
AGGTTAGACTGAAACCTAAGTTTGGGGGAAGATATGGGAGCTATCTAAAAAGAAATAAAATATGAGAAAAGAAATAAAAAAATTGCCAAATGAAAAAGAAAAAAAATATATAGAATAAACACCGTGACTAGTTTAGTTTCGTGGCTAGTGGTACTCGAGTAAGTACGCCCTAGGGGATGTCTTTACACCCAGCACCCTAAAGCCATTCGGTTTGGGAGTCGTTAATCGAAAGCTCGCTACATGGGTATCACTGAAGAGACTAAGGGAACTAGACATTGCACAGTCATGAGGAAAATTGAGATACGAAAAAAGAGCAAAATGCCTCCGTGAATAAAGAAAGATAGAAAATCTCCCATATTGACCTTTGACTTGGTTAACGTTTACTTGAATTCACTGTATTTTTTTTACGCGATATCTTGAGTTGAACTCTGATTGCATTCTAAGACGCATATTATATTATAAATGTGATCTGTAGTTGGATAAATTGTTGTTAAGCACATACACACAGCATCAGTGTTGACAGGTATAGATTCATAGATTGGTTTGAATTACGGATACGTATCTGGTTGGATTTAATGTTTATATCTGTTGTGAGTTCTCTGAGGCGCAATGAGTTAGCTTTGTAAAAACTGACAGTTACAGTCATGAGCATTGTATATAATTGCATATGTATGGTTTTTGCTTGAGGACAAGCAAAGTCTCAAGTTTGGGGGTATTTGATCAGTGGGTTTTATACCTACAAATCGGTAGTCGTTATACCTTGATTTTGCATGTTTTCGAGTATTTTGCCTATCATTTTTACTGGGTGTGTACGTTTATGTGCAAATAATGAAATGGGGGCAAAAGTAGTTTTAAAGGAAAAATTTTGAATGTTTATGTCTAATCGTTAATGCTTCATCTTTTTTTTATTGTGCCTAAATATACCTAGTATTCTTTTATTTTATTGTAGGTACAATTGAAGAGTTCCATGATGTTGGAAAGAAAATTGGAGCAGCTTATGGAATCAACAAGAGCAAGCCAGTGGGTTAATAGCTTAATGTGGAATATCAAGTGGGCCAAGGATTTGTGTTGGCAGCCACGAAATTATTAGGCAAGCAAAGTGATAGTGGGACTCAACTTGTATACAAGCCATGACGCAGCAGCTTGCAATAGGAGCATATAGCAACAAGAAGTCATGCAAAGCTATTCATGAATTAGGAGCAGCTTATAGTTTTCAAAGGGAGTTGCTAAGATTTTTCTAAGCCAGTCACGTGAGGGCATTGCAATGCACGAAATCATGCAGGTGAGTAATATCATGGGCCACGTGTGTAGCAGTCATGGGATAAGGTTAAGGCTGTTAGTGGATGAGAGAGAGTGGGTTATTCAGGTATTGTATACATAGGGTGGCCGAACCTAATACAAAAGGGCAACATGTTCTTTTCCTTTTAATGGACACGCAAGTAGTGGAGATGAATAGTGGACCACGCATGCAAGTGTAAGCAAAGTGATGATGGGCCCATGAATAAAGCAGCTGCTTGCTAAGGATTTAGAGAAAGCATGGCCATTCAGGAAATTAAAGCAAAGCAAGATTGCTGGACAGATTAAAAACCCGCTGGGGCGGGTGATTGTTACTAGAACTCCCCGCTAGGGCGTGGAGGCGCGACTGGTGATGCTGGCTTCCTCTCCCAAGACGGATTTGGGCTACAAAAGAAGGGAACTAAGACACGACGCATGGAGGGGATGAGTATAAGGAGTATATATATAGATAATATAATAGATAATACCTAGACAACTTGAAACCCTATTCTTTTGTGGATCTAACTGGAAGAAGAGAATTGAAGCGGAGCGTGACCGGATGAACACAGAGAAATTTGGAGACAGTAACGACAGGAATTTTATATTCCTATCTTTCTCAATTCATATTATCTTTGTATTCTTTATGATTAATACTCTGTGGATTATGGATTTTATTTCATTCGTTATGAACTAATTATTTATTTAAGCCTATAACGGATCTTATTATGTAATGGAGGATTAATTATTTTTAAATCCAGTTTATGGAGGTTATTCCCAGGTTATTCACTATGTGTGTGATTAATTTATATAATTGCCTGATCAACGATTATTTTGATATTTCTTATGAACTTGTGAAGGAACATAGGAGATCAGAACTGGCCATAGTGACATATGTTTGTGAATTTCGCATAGATGGAATTCGTGATTCGTGTTTAGGATAGATGTATTCCTTTACACCATATGTAATCTGAAAGAGAACTTGGTAATAAATTCTAGTTAATTGTAATTCACATAGAAATATAGTGAATTAGTTTAATTAAGATGTCTTGTTTGAATCTATCATATGTGGATACAAATGAGTACGGATATTATGCATCGTGGGGTGGTTTTATCTACATTAGTGTTTTCGATTAATAACCTGGGGGTAATTAAAATAAACTGGGGACAAATGATATTATCTGAAGTGAAATAATAAGTGAAGTTGTAGGCTTAATTCTCTCAAACTTGTTAAAATCTCGATTTAGTGTGCGATTGTTTTTTCATTATTAATTTAGTTATAAAAATATCATTTGACTGCTAGTTTGATAAAGTTAAAATACTCTAAAATTGGTAATTGTCTGATTAAGCAGTAATTATTGTCTCTGTGGGTACGATCTTTGATTTATCACTGTATTACTTGTTGACCACGTACACTTGTGTGTTGCGCGTAGAAAATACCCAACAATTTGCTAAGAGTCAAATACCCAAAAAACTTATGTGGTGTGCACATGGATCATACAACAAATAATTTTCTAAGAATCTTGTTATACTTGTAATAAAATATTGTGATTTTTATTGTCAAATCTTGTTACATCTTTTGTCACATATAATTTTGAATTTTCAAATGTCAAAAATAATTTATATATCACAAAGAAATTAATAAACGTTTCGATTGAAAAAATGAAATGAACGAAAGAATGAAATAAAAGAGTGAATGGAATAAAAAAAGAAACAACTCATTCTATTTTAGTTATGCTATACATCTCGTAAGATATAAATTAATAAATGAGAATCATTTCATTTGAATCGTAAGATATAAATTAAAAAATAAGAATCATTTCATTTGAATCATAAGCGAACACAATTTTTTTCATTTAATTCTCACATTCATTCCTCTTATTCAATTTTTTTCATTTATTTCTGGCCTCTTTTGTGCTAAATTCCAATTTTTTTTCACTTTTGTAATTCCATTTGATTGGTGAAAAGAAAAGGGAGTGCCACTCATTTTCCCGCCATAACCAGTCTGATTCTTCCTCACTTCTGCCTCTTTTCTCTGTCCCTCCTCCTAATCACAAGAACCCTAAACACCTCCTTTTTCATCTTCAAGTATACCCTAAATTCAAAAATCAATAATCTGTAAACCCCCAATTAAGTGCAATGAGGGGAGGCACTGTTCAGATCAATTGGCACGACACCAAACCCGCTTTAACACTGGATTTTCATCCCATTTCTGGAATTATTGCCACTGGCGGTGCCGATTTCGATATTAAGGTAATAAGGATTACCCTTTTTTAATTTGCTTGTATTTCTCTTAATTAAATCTTTGTTATGTTTATTCAAGATTTGCTAATTTAACCCATTTATATATATGGATTTTGCTCAATGGACTGTTTTAGTTTCCTTACAATTATCCTTTGGAGAAGGAGTGTTGATAATTGTTGTTAAATGGGTATGATGGGTTATTGTTTTAATTGGGATATTAATAAAGAAATCTGGGATTTTGTGTGTCCAATTTTGTGGACCTTTGAGTTTAGTATTGGTGGCGATTCAATTTTATCCCCTTGTAATTTGCCATTTTGAATTAGCAATGGTTCTTTCCTTCCCATGATGTTGGGAAAAAAGAATTAGAAGAAAATAATTGTTTATATATATATATATATATATATATATATATTAATAAGGATCTTAGACTCACTCTCTTCTATGTTTACCCAACTCACCTATATAACTCCTCTTATTTCTTCTCTCTCCTCACTTCGATTTATTAGGACAAAACATTACAAAGCCGCGTCGACTTCTTCTCTCTAATTTTCAGCCAAAACAAACCCTTCACCTCATCCGTCGAATTCTTCTCTCTCTCTCTCGTCTCGTCCAAGCCGTCTCCCGATGGTCTGGATCTACAAAGCACAACCGTCGCTCCTTGCAAATGACAAGAAGGTATGAATCTAGGGCTTTGTTTTTTTCCCAATTTTGTTCATCTCTCTAAAAATTGGAAGCCCTAACAAAAACAAAACAGACCAAACTTCTCTCCTCTCTTAATTTGGGCCCTAAATTGAACAGATCCAGACCCAATTTTGACTTATTTTTGGCACTGATATTGGTTTGACTGTAAAGTCGAAATGAGAGGTTGTTCTTTCTTGTCTTTTGTTAGTATTGAATATAATGGTGGAATGCAAATTTAATTTCTCTTGATATACGAGTGCTTAATTTCTAAAAATTTTTGTGGAACATATTTTTTATGCCTAATAGTGTTGTTTTGCATGTTCAACCTTTACTTTTTATAAATGTATGCAAAAATTGGGTGTTGCACATGATACTTTTACGTTTTCGATAATGAACAGAGCGGTTTTGTTGCTTCAAAATAGTTTTCAATTTGGAGAACTTATACATTGCTCAGCAATTCGAATGGGGCTTAACTTAGATGAATATTTTTGCAACACGATGATTGATGTTTATGTGAAAGGTGGTGTCGACGCCGGGAAAAATACTTTGAAAGTCTCCGTCTTTCCTAAGTTTGTGTTTATTTGTTTTTACCCTTTTCCATTCGCTATGTCTTTGGATTTTATTGAAAGGGTGAGGTTTTAGGAAAGAGGTACTGACATAAGTGTCAACGACTTTGAAAAGATTGATTTTATTATTTTTTAAATGGACCGAATAAGCCAGAGCTGCCAGTTGGTATGGTTTAAATGGATGTACCAACTCATCTGAGTTTTAATAGTTTTAACAAAATGGTCCAATATGTGACTCCGAAAGATTGGTCTTCAAACCCGAGATTCATGGAATTCGGGGGCTAGGTTAAGCGGGAAAAAAGTGTTAGGCACCCCCCGACTCTCGTGAAAACACGGTACCGCATCTTAATGATTTTCTGTGCATAAAGTGTGTGTGTGTGTGAGTGTGTGTGTGTGTGTGTGTGTATGTTTTATTATGAAAACTTTATTCATTTTTATTCTAAGTCTTTATTTTGGGTTATTTAAAAGTAATGCCCAACTCCCGTGAAAATACAGTACCGCATCTTATTGATTTTCTGTGCATAAAGTTTGTGTGTTTGAGTGTGAGAGTGTGTGTGTTTTATTTTAAAAACTTTATTCATTTTTATTCTAAGTCTTTATTTTGGGTTATTTGAAAGTAGTGTTGTACCTCTTTTGTGCCTAGATACGAAGGATTTGATTTAACAAAAAGTTTATTTTTAACAAGATATATAAATTGAACTGATATTTTGGAAAACAAGGTTTTCAAATCCTTTGCCTGACTAGGAATTGAGGACTTCGATACTTCCTTTTATTTATCTTTATGTTCATAAGGTGATCTACCCTGAATCGCTTTATTCTTTATGAAAAGCTCTTTGTGGTTTCGCTTGGAAATCGTTTTAGTGAAAATGCATGCTAAAGCGCCAAAAGGGTTGCATCATCATCGGGCATGTAAGCCATCTCAATGAAACCGAGCACCCACAATTAAAGTTTTTACTATCGCGGGATCTTGAATCCGACTTCTCGGGACTAACCCCTCTAGTTCATCTTCAAGATTCAAATATTACATGTACAATATTTCGACGTTATTTAAACATTACAAAGTGAATAAAATGTCCGTTGTGGGAATCTAGTTAAGATATAATCATTAGATCTCATCCCCGGGATTCCTAGGCTCACATTTATTGAAATAAACATATATACAATGTCTTAAACTCAAGATTCGGTGGTTTCATCAGTTGAAAACCCCATCAAGAGAGTTTAGGACTCTCCTACCTCTAGATATAGATCTAGGGATCAAGGGAGTGGCCGAGACTTACATAAAGCGGTAAAACACGTAGATTTATCGTGGATCTAAGCCGATCTAGTATATGGGTTAAAGCATCATGCTTAATAACCACTCAAAAGGCTAGATTCGGCTTAGATCTTGGTAGATCTAGCCTCCGGACTTGGTTTACAACAATATATGCACAATATAACAAATAGAAACTCAACTTCTATCAACTATTACACAATATACTTAGAAAATAACAAGTTTAACTAGATTTAAATAATATATAACATTAATCTAGTATTTGAACAACGTTTACAAAGAACGAAGCTAGAAATTGTGTTATTTCATATCGGGGGACGCGTGAACCAGCGTTTTAACTCCCGGGATTAACTTAGAACACTCTCGGGACTCCAAGTAGATGCTAAACAAGAGAAAATAACTCAAAGTGTGTATATATAAGTCCCACCCGAGGCTCTCTCTCTCTCTCTCTCTCTCTAAATGTGACTTTCTCTCTCTAAGTTTTTCCTCTTTTTTGTGTTTATGAGCTGTTGGCTGCTGATATAGAGAAATTCGGGCAGCCTCAACCATACGTACGGCTAGCCTCATGTATTGTTGAGGCTAGAGCATGTATGTATGAGGCTGGGCCCCACGTGTACGGTTGTCTCAAAATGCGTGCCTTAGGTCTCAATTTAGAGGAAGTTGACCTTCGCAGACCAGACTTTCGAAAAGTCTGTGCGAAATGCGGTGAAATCCAATCGAGTCTGACTGAGTCGGGGTCCGGGAAGATGATGCTGATAGCTGAGAAGTATCTTCAGGTTCTCGACGGCAGTTAGTTGATTTTTCATCAATGGCACGCCTTTCGAGGTTTATTGAGTTGGTTTTCAGCAGACACTGTCACAGCTTGGCGATCCTCGTTCATTTCACGACATGTTCGGGCATCATTAGTCCTTTGAATCTTTCATAGGGTTGTCTCTAGGATGACCTGGCTTTTTTGCCTTACCTCGGGGTTATCTTCGAAGTAAAATAATGCTTTTGCCCTTCTGCAAGGTTGGTACAAAGAAAGCAAAATTTTGAGTGTCTACAGATGCCTCTCTTTGTCATGTTTATGCAATGTAATGGAATGAACACGACAAAGATTACTAGACACGAAGAATGCATGACAATGTATGTCTGATGATGCAATATCATGTATAAAACATGTAATGATATGTGAAATTATAAAATGGTTACTCCCCCCACTGGGGAAGTTAAAGATTACGTTGTTGTGATTGAGTCGACCTGCGCTGGGTTGTAGCCAACGAATTACATCATCAGGGTTAAGCTGACGCCTTCATTGGGTTGTAGCCAATAGATTACATCATCAGGGTTGAGCCGACGCCTTCACTAGGTTGTTGCCAATGGATTACACCATCGGGGTTGTGCCGATGCCTTCACTGGTTTGTTGCCAACGGATTACACCATCGGGGTTGTGCTGATCTGCGTTGGGTTGTTACCAACGGATTACATCATCGGGGATTTGCCGATCTGCGTTGGGTTGTTGCCAACAGATTACATCATCGGGGATTTGCCGACCTGCATTGGGTTGTTGCCAACGGATTACATCATCGGGGATTTGCCGACCTGCATTGGGTTGTTGCCAATGGATTACATCATCGGGGATTTACCGATCTGCGTTGGGTTGTTGCCAACGGATTACATCATCGGGGATTTGCCGATCTGCGTTGGGTTGTTGCCAACGGATTATATCATATGGGATTTGCTGATCTGCGTTGGGTTGTTGCCAACGGATTACACCATCGAGGATTTACCGATCTGCGTTGGGCTGTTGCCAACAGATTACACCATCGGGGTTTTGCCGATCTGCATTTGGTTATTGCCAACGGATTACACCATCGGGGTTTTACCGATCTGCGTTGGGTTGTTGCTAACGAAATACACCATCGGGGTTTTGCCGATCTGTGTTAGGTTGTTGCCAACGGATTACACCATCGGGGTTTTGTCGATTTGCGTTGGGTTGTTGCCAACGGATTATACCATTGATTATAAATGGGGCGAGTTTTTTGCTTGCGACCCCGCTGGATTAGATACTGGCTTTGACTGATGACCCGAGTGCCGCTGACGTCCTTGGAGGATGCGGCCCATCTTTTCACTTCGCATATTTGAACTTCGGTGTAGAAGCCTCGACATAGGAGGACTTAGCGCAAGTTGATATGTTTGATGATGTAGATTTCATTTGCTAGGCCTTTTGTTAGTTGACGGGCGATTGTGCCCATTTCCCTGTACTTTTTACTTTTATTTGTAGGACATAAATGATATTTGATGTATACAATTTTATGTATTTCGTAGAGATGTATATATAATGCTTTTCATTCACTGCATATGGCATGATGCATGCATTATATGTCATGGATTACGCATTTATAAATTGTAGGTTAGGATTGACCCCAGTGTGGTCTTTTGATACTGTTTTACAAATGAGGCGTTGTTTTTTCTCTGGTAAGGATATTCAAGGAATTTTTTCCTTCTTTTGTCGTCGCAAGCTCATGTCATTGTAATTTCTTTCAGAAGTCCTCTCATTTCTTTTGATGAGAAGTTTGGTCCTGCCTTAGGCTCCTTTCTTTTCATTTAATCGCAAAATGCCCTAGCCTTTTCACATGCTGTTACTAGGGATTTATGTAAGAAACTCGCTTTGTTGACCACGTCAAGAGTGAGCAATATCCTGCACATCAGATGAATAACAAAATGCACCAAAAGCTTGACGGCTTGGGCGGTCGAGGGTAGCTTGTATATAAAGATTAGTATAATCTCATCAATAAGGCATATAAAGTTAAAGTTCATGAAATTGAATGCTCAATGGGTATGCCACTTAACTCGTAATCGCTGTATTTTTATCTTATCGCTAAAGATCTTAAACTTGAGTATGAAAATGAATTTTTCTCTAAGCAAATTGTGAGTCGCTAACCTTAAGGTTATTTTTTTATCTTTTATCTTAAGGAATTTTTTCATTTAACAAGTTATGAAATCGCAAGAAAACTTTTAAGCATCCATGGTCATTGTTCATGAATAAGATTAGGTTGAAAAGACTTATCTCTTTTTATCAAAGATACTTCGTATTCGCTCTAGATATCGTTCTTCGCAGAATTAATGCATATGATATGTGCACTATGATTGACGCAACCCTTAGCAGGGGTTTCTCTTCCATGACTTTAGATGATCTTGTTCTGATCTCGCAAATTTTTCTTAACTCCAATTTTTCTTTTTCTTTTTTCTTTTTTTTCCCTTCGCTTAACTTGTCTCTTTTTCTTAGGCTATTCAGAGTTACCCATTTAACGAGTTTTGGACAAATAACTCTCAAACAAAACAGTTTTAGGGTATTAGGTGTAAAGACACCCCTTCGGATTTACTTGCTCGAGTAACAAAGGCCACACTTCGAGATATGTCAGGCAGTCTCATCTATTTGCTCTTTGCCTGACCCTATGCAAGATTCATTTTCTTAGGCTTAAGTTACCCATGTAACGAGTGTTAGGCCGGTGACTCCCAAACCAAACGGCTTTAGGGCACTAGGTGTAAAAACACCCCTCAGGCTTAATTACTCGAGTAACCCAGGACACGATTCAGATCTTCTTAGGTCTCGCCTTTTACCCCCTCACAATGTTCATTTTCTTAGGCACTAAGTTACCCATGTAGTGAGCGTTAGACCGATGACTCCCAAACCAGACGACTTTAGGACACCAGGTGTAAAGACACCCCTCAGGCTTAATTACTCGAGTAACCCAAGCCACTATTCGAGACATTAGGTTCGTCATCACTTATCTTCTATCTTCGCATTAATTGTCATCGATGTCGCCATAGTTTCATACTGCACAATTAAGAGTCAGGGCAACTGCTAAGTGCAGGTATGCATATGGGGTCGATTCTGCTCCAAAAAGCACTTTGAGCTAGGATGTCGTGCCTAATCAAAAGGTTAAATAGTCTTAATTCTCTAATTATTCTTGTGATTCTTGCTCCACGGATGCTTATCGGAATTAATCTATCCATAACAAGTTAAACAAAATCTTCTCTTTTAAAACCTTTTTCTAAGATTCTAACGCAAGATTTATCTATACTTAAATTGGCTATCGTCGCTATAGTATGGAGACAGAAAATAGATAAAGAGTTGAAAGAGTCGTACCTCACACGTGGGTCGCTGCATTTTAAGAAAGTTATGATTAGAAAAGACCAATGATCGTACCGGATTGCCAGTGAAATGATAGGACATAAGCTTTGATGATGACATCGCATGTTGAAAAGATCGCGCTATAGGACTCAACTTGCATTTTCCCTTTTGGGATGGTCGATAAATGCCCCAGTGTCTAGCTGTCGTTGTCTCCGACATTGCCCCAGTCTTGTTTTTTGTAAGGGTACCAATATCGAGTTTGATTTTGAAATTGCCCTAGTCTTGCTTATCGTCTGGAGTAGTCGCTTTGTTATATGTTTGACAGATGGGCTGATAAGATGCTGAGATCGCAAGAGTCTTTTACCTCCCAACCCACATGGTGAACAGGTAGTGGATATTGGGTTTGATGTTTGGGTGCCCCAATCATCGCTTCTAACTTGCAGGTGCACTTGTTGTAATCTTCTCTGTATTCACATTTGCATCGTCTTGTTTTGTATCTATACTCGCTGATGATCATGCTTGACATATCACTGTGTTTCTCAATTCATGTTATCGCTTCGGCTTTGATGTTTGATGTCGAGAGGACTTCAAATTCCACTAAATTGGATCTAAAAGCTCGACTTGGTTTCTGATGTATCAGTTTCAACCAGGCTTGGTTTGATCTGCAAGGTTGGATTTGTGGCTTTTATCTCAGAGAACAGGTCGTCAGATATGAGATTGACTTTGTCACGATGGCCAGTCACGCTATAGAATCTTTAGGTCAAATGGAGATCAAGTCTTCTCATACTTTCGGGGTTGATGAGTTATTGAAGGTCGCATCTTGGGATCGCTGAATGGTTGAAAAGGGTTTTGTGACTTTTATAAGGTTTAGACCATGCCATCACTGGCTGCCTATGTACTCCTTTGAAAGGAGATCAGGTCTTACGTAGTTCACACCTGACCTGAACAGTTGAAAAGGGTTTATTTGGGTTTGAGCTTGGTTTGATGGTTTTTTGATTTGATTTTTTGGGGTTTTGATTTTTTTTATTTTATTTGATGGGGGGTTTTGATTTTTTTTTTGTTTGGTTTGACCGCACCATAAATGGCTACCTACGTATGTTGGCTTGTTTCGGTGTTAACAAAACAGACACAAACACGTGCAAGTATACACGGTCAACAAGTAATATATGATAAGTAAAGATCGTTCCCATGGAGAAAAGCAATTACTCTTAATCTATCATGCAACAACTTTGTAGCTATTTCTGGCTGCTTAAACGAGTAAACAAGATATAAATTAATGACTAAAATGATTATTGACTGAAAATAACTAACTAACAAACGATTGATTCAAATTGGGAAGATATAGGATCCTAATGTCACTTAATGCATCATCCAGTCTACACACCTTTTGTTAGATCTAATTAATTACTTTGGATTGCTAGTCGAGACCGCGAAGGTGAGAAATGGCTATCTTTCGATATATCAAGTCCATATCACATAAAATTCACAAAAGAGATAGAATTCATCTGAACATCAATATTACCTAAATCACTATATGTCTATGTGACTTACAAGTAATATCGATTTAAGTGCAAGCTCTCAATTGACTACATATGGTAAGCCGGTATATGTCTATCCGTATTACAAATCACAAAATCTATCACATGCAAATTTCATGAACATATGCTAGCATGACCCAATCTGAGTTTATACTTCCTCTTTCAATTCTGTAACGACCATGAATTTTAAACTCCTTATTTATTAAATATGTGATTTAATTTTAACGAGTTAGTTTTGTGAGTTTATTTAAACCTTATGTGATGGTGAGAATTTGTGATTATGTGAGATAGAGCCTATGCAATAAATTGCCAAGATTATTTAAAGGAAGTCACTAATGGTTTATTTAAATTAGTGGACTAGCCCTGAGACTTTAATATCAGAGAACTGATAAGATTATTAAAAACTAAATATTCAACTTATTTGAGTAGCGTGGTAGGATTTGAACGTGTTTGATTAATTTCAATTATGATTAATTAATTGATAAGGTGTTAATTAATAATTATTATGAATAAATAATAATTAATGAGTAAGAGATTAATAAATATAATAATATTATATTTATTGATTAATTGTTTCATACAAGCTTGCGATATGTTAATCCTTTAATATATGGTAGTTATCTATATTGTATATAATACAATGTGACTTTTGATATGGCTATGTATATTATATATAGACTATATAATAAGATTTATTTGCATTAGTAGAGTTACACAATAATATTGTTTATGTGACATGAAGTGAGTGAGTAAACATTCATGTATACCTCATCTATATATAATAATATCAATAAACATTATTAATTGATAATGATTTCATTAAGTTGTTATGATTATAATAATAACAGTTATGGTAATAAATAATGAGCAATACACAATTATATTATATTTGGTGTTAATAGAAAATGTACATGGATTATATGTATGTACACTACTTGATACCTTGTAATTAAGAAATAACATTGTAGCACCCATTTAATTGTATAACTTAAGTATATACTATGTGTATATATATATATAGTATACAACTTAGTGTATTAGCAAGTGCTGAGTTATTACATTGTCCCTAAATGAGAGTCCCACCTTCATTTCTCCTTCACGTGGCTACACTACTCTACTCCTTTTCTCAAAATCAGCAACCTTAGCTAGCAATGATCATGGGGGAGTGGAGAATATGATGAGAATCACCAACTACTCACCAACCATTCCTTGCCCATTGTATAATCTGGATTTCCATTATTTTGCAAAGTCATGGACTGGTTATCCATTTGTCTATATAAGAGCTCTCCTCCTTCATAAATAACATTGCTGAGATTTTATCCAAGGTATAGAATTGAGCTAGTAGACTGAATTTTCAATTGAGTTGAGAGAGTTATCAGTGAGGGAGAATTGGTATTGCAGTCCATTCCTTTGACAGAGGTATAAATTCCAATTCATGCTCTCCCTATCATATTCTCTGTAAAATTTATAAGTCTTGATTATTGAATTGATCATGGGTTGATTAATTAATGGATTGGAATATGTTGGTTGAGTGTTATACAAGATGTTAAACATGTTAGAATTGCAATGTCTTATGTTAGAATCAATTTTCGTAGGAAAATTTCTGAGTTGGGGTAAGTTCTGCCGTTGCTGGGCAGCTACTGTCTCTGGCCAACAGCCTGCGCAGCTGCGCCAGTTATATACCCAACAGCCTGCGCAGCTGCGCCGGGCCCTGGACAGAGTTTTCTGTTTCCTGCTATAAACTGTTATGTGCTAATCATGAAGTACCTTGTTAAAGCAAGTATGTGAACATGATTAAACTATAAATATTAGTACAATGACATGGTATAAGTATGTATTCCTTGATGCTACACATATATGTCATGGCCATGTTTTACGAAAGAAAAACATATGTTTTAAAAGAAAACTTGTAGTTTTAAAAGAAAACTTGTAGTTTTAAAAGTGAACCTTGTCACGAACATAACATTTGTGTTTTCTGATTTTGTAAACACAATAGTATGGTTTATATTGACCTAAAATGCATGTTTAAAGTGTTAGTCATACACTAGCATACTTGGTTTAAATATTCATGAGGTTTTCGAAATGAGAAACTTAAGACGTTTGAAAACAAACTTGACCAAGACTTGAGTCTTTTAGATTCTGACCATTTGAGAACGTATATGTGGTTTATATATGAGTTCTAAGACATACGAGTTATGAGCACAAGGCACTTAACATATATTATGATACCTTGTTGACTTAGTGTGACTTTCAATGAGAAAACATAGAATGTGAAAGCTAACGACATCGATCACCATGTGGATTACGTATTGATCATGCAAGCATGTGTATTAGAGTTCATCATGCCTATAGAAATGTCGACATGAGGGTCATGTTTGTTAAACATAGTTTTCACCTATGCGCATGTACTCAAGTAATGAAATTCTAAAGCATGAACTTAATGTGGGTTAAGGTATACACGAGTAGTATACACATAAGCATGACTACTTAAACGTTGTTTAAGCCTCATTATGTGACTTTAATAGTTGACCCTTGAACCAGGAACTTGTATTAGTTAAAGTATGTGAATTACCGGCATGAAAACATGACTTTGAATTAGATTAGGATAAGCATGCTAGTTTCAAACTCGAGTTTATAAAACTTATAAGCATGTGTGTTGATTTATAACTTGAAGTGCTATATTGATGCATAGTAACTAGATAATCTAAAGTTATTAAATCTAAGACATGAGTAGATGGACTTACGTGAATTATGTGCTAGAATTATATGATAATTAGATTCTTGTTAGTGTAGACTCGTATTAGTTTACACATGCTAATTGGAATACCAACTTATTAATGTTAGGTTATTTCAGCAAGATTTAATTAAAGATAGAACTTATTCGTAGCTGAACAAACAGGCAAGTATTCTAAATTCTTGCACTACCTTATTCAATGAATAGTGTAAGCGAGTTTCTTAACTTCACTTGATTTGAATACAAGTTCTCTTACACTCTTTATTGTGCAAGTTCCTATCCTTCTCATATTGTATTGAGCAGGTTATTATTGTATTGACAGTAAATTATTTAAAGCTTGAACTTAATTTCCAAGCATGCTATTAGGTGGTTTAATTACTTTACAATTATTCCACATCGATTTTATTGATATTCGCACTTGGTGCATTTGAGTTCGTACAGTCTTGGACTTGTACCTTATTTAAAAGTTCTATAATTCTTGAACTGTGTCAGATAGAGTCTGAACCCTTGTTCGGTCAGACAGGTATATGAAATTTTATAAAAGCTATCCAAACCAATTGATGGTAAGGATTCTTAGACTGAAAAGAACACCCCTTATATATAGGGGAGTACCCCAGGTATCTAATATAAGATACAAACAGCAGAGTTGAATGTTATGCATATATATGGCGTACGTGAGGCTGATCCCCTCAAGTACTATTCTGTAGCCAGTAACCAAAGGGTCAATCAGCTATTGATTCCGTTGGAGTTTTATAGTTCGAAGTCTACTTGACTATCAGTTATTCTAAAAACAATTATTATTCTTGCTTCCGATACTCATATTGTTGAATTCATTGTCAGATATTTTCTATTCATCACGATATATCCTTTATTGTTGTATTTAAACTTGCTGAGCAAACTTGTTGCTCATTCTTGCTATGTCATGACTTATATTGCAGTTAAGCCCGAGACTTCAGGGAAGTACAAGGGTAAAGGGAAGATGTAGGATTAGTTTGCAAGGAGCAGACTTTATCTGTATGTTTAATTAAATTACTGTTATGTAATATGAACCCTAATGACTATACTAGGGTAATGTTTGTATGTTTGTATTTAAGGTTATCGAATCTTGGGACTAGTAACACCTTTTGAATGAACGACGTACGTTTATTATATTCCGCACTTAAGTTATCATATGTTGTTTAGAGGTGGATGTTTAGTATTGTTTTGTGATGATCGGACCGGGGTCAGAGGACCCGGATTCGGGGGTGTCACAGGTTGGTATCAAAGCATTAGGTTATAAACGTTAGGAATGTGAAACCTAGGTTATAACCTTAGTAGAAACTCAAGTAGAGTATGTAAGTGATGGGTTGAGGAGATCCATCGAATTTTATTGTGATACTGAAGTTGTTTATTTGAATCAAAAATGATTGATAGACGTCTTAAACTTCTTAATGCTAACATGAATAGCATATCACATTAAGTCTAATGTTTTCTTCCTTTCCTCAGGATCATGCCGCCTAGGAGACTACCGCGGAACCAGAGGGAGGAAGGATCCGTTAATAATGGCAGAGGGGAAAATGTCGACCCTATGCAGAACTTCGTTAACTTGTTAACTGAGGCAATGCAGAACAGATCCTAGCCAGCAGCAAGGCAGCCAGGACATCACTTGGCGAGCTTTAAGGACTTTAAATTGGTAGGACCACCGGAGTTCCGGGGAACCTTGGACCCAATCGAAGCCCAAACCTGGATAGAAGAGATGGAGAAAGTGTTTGAGGTCGCACGAGTGGCCGAAGCACAGACGACGAGTTTTTCCACTTTCATGATGAAGGGCCAAGCTAACTATTGGTGGAAGGCCAATAAGGGACGAGTAGGCGAAGGAGTTATTCCTTGGGTTAAATTTAAGGAGCTATTTCTCGAGAATTATTCTCAAAGAATACGCAACAGGATATGGAAGTTAAGTTTCTGGAACTGAAACAAGGTAGTATGTCTGTCGAAGGGTACGCGGCAAGATTTAATGAGTTGGCCCGATTCGCTTCACATCAGGTTGACACGAAAGCTAGGAAGGCAAGGAGGTTCGAATTAGGACTGAAACCTTGGGTGCAGAAAGCAGTCGTAGTATTAAAGATTAAGACATTCTCTGATCTACTGGAAAGGGCTATCATTGCCGAAGGAGGCAATGAAGCCATTGCTCGATTCAAACAAGAAAAGAAGACCGGTCAGGTGGGACAGAAAGGGGGAAGCAGCGGAGGTAGCAACCCCAACAAGCGTAAATGGACGGAGAGCCAATCCTCTGGAGGTAACAAGTCCGGGGGAGAGGCTAAGAAGAGTGTAAAGTGCAACAACTGTGGGAGGAATCACTCGGGGGAGTGCATGAAAGGAAAGAGTGTTTGTTACCGTTGTGGACAACCGGGGCACATGGCTCCTCAGTGTCCGAATAAGCAGAAAGGAGGGTGTTTCTCGTGTGGAGCCCCAGACCATCAAATCAAAGACTCCCGAAGAAAAAGGGCGATGCAGCTAGCGGCAATCGCAACATCAACAACAACAACGGACTGAGCATCGGAGGGCCAGCCAGTCAAGCCAACAGACCAACGGCACGCGCGTTCAACATGACCGTTCAGGATGCGGTGGAGTCTAAGGACGTGGTGTCAGGTATCATCCCGATCAATGATATTGATGCCTATGTGTTATTTGATTCGGGTGCTACTTGCTCTTTTGTTTTTGAAGAATTTGCTAAACGGTTAGACTTACCCCGTGAAAGATTTGAACACCCTATGAACGTAGAAGAAGCAAACAAGGAAATTATTCCCGTAGAATACATTCATAGGAACTGTTATACTGAATTGCTAGGATTTAAGCTCAGAGTGGATTTGATACCGATTCGTTTGGGGGAGTTAGATGTAATCCTTGGAATGGATTGGTTATCGGTTCACGGAGCAGTTATCGATTGTAAGAAGAAATGCGTACACCTTAAGACTCCGAACAAGTCGAAGGTGGTATTTTATGGTAGTAAATCGCCGAGACAATCTCATTGTCTGACGATGATGCAAGCGCAGAGATTGCTTAGGAAGGGTTGTGTAGGTTATTTGGCTCACGTGGTTGATACTCGACGAGTCGAGGGTGAACTGGGTCAGATACCTATTGTAAGGGATTTCGTTGATGTCTTCCCAGACAAGATTTCGGGATTGCCACCGGATAGAGAAATTGAGTTTGTCATTGATTTGGCACCAGGCACAGCACCGGTATACAAAGCGCCGTATCGTATGGCACCGATAGAGATGAAAGAACTGATGGCTCAATTACAAGAGTTGTTGGATAAGGGATACATTCGACCGAGCGTATAACCATGGGGAGCGCCAATCTTATTAGTGAAGAAGAAAAATGGATCGCTCAGACTTTGTATCGACTACCGAGAGTTGAACAAGGTCACCATTAAGAACAAGTACCCATTGCCTAGGATCGACGATTTGTTTGATCAGTTGAAGGGGGCGAAGTAATTTTCAAAGATTGACTTGAGGACCGGTTATCATCAACTGAAGGTGAGGCCGAAGGATATTCCAAAGACGACATTCAGAACTCGGTATGGACACTTTGAGTTTCTGGTAATATCATTCAGATTGACGAACGCGCCGGCAGCATTTATGGACTTGATGAACAGAGTGTTCAAACAGTATTTGGATAAGTTCGTTGTCGTATTCATCGATGACATTCTGGTGTATTCGGAGACGGAGGAAGAGCATGCCGAGCATCTACGGATAGTATTGGAGACTTTAAGAAGGGAGGAGCTGTATGCAAAATTCTCCAAATGTGAGTTTTGGTTACAGAGAGTGCAGTTTTTGGGGCACGTTATCAACAAGAATGATGTTTCGGTGGATCCAGCAAAGGTAGAAGCGGTTATCAATTGGGAGCAGCCGAAGACGCCGACAAAAATCAGGAGTTTCTTAGGATTAGCGGGATACTATCGAAGATTCATCCAGGATTTTTCAAAATTAGCATCACCGTTAACCAATCTTACCAGAAAGATAGTTAAGTTCATTTGGACGGAGAAGTGTGAAGAGAGTTTCCTAGAATTGAAGAAGAAGCTTAGTCAAGCACCTATGTTAACTTTACCGGATAACACGGGAGGGTTCGTAGTGTGACGCCCCCAGAATAGGTTCAGTCAACCCAACCCATTCTGAGTCGCCAAATACATGGTACAAAATTCAAATACAAACTTTATATCATACGGTCGTGCAAAATACGACCACACAACTGTGAGTGTCAATACAAATATGTAGAAAATATTAATATTCAAACTAAGTCCTCATTACAATTATTATCACACTATTTATCAGAAATAGTGAGGACTACTACTGCTCTAACTTGGACCATCACTCTGTCCCCCGACTAGTCCCTGCGACAATCTCATTTCCTGAAGAGGACAATAGATGAAAAGGGTGAGCTCAACTAGCCCAGTAAAAAATATTACGACTAAGATAATGGAAAATAAATTATCGTTAGTCTTCAACAAATCAGATAAAATATAATGGACAACCAAATTTAGATCAATAATCGCAGCGAAAATAACTGTTCATCATCAATATTTTATCCCTGTAACATCAATCAATATACATCTCGAATCAAATATTCATCTTTGCACTACAGGCCAAAGATATTCATCAGGTAATCATTCATCTTTGCTCTACAGGCCAAAGATATTCAATTATATCACCACTTAGGACTGAGGATGATGAACAACCATATAAATAACAAATCCAGTGAAATAAAGGATAAGATTAAAGATTCGTATTTTAGTATTCAAAAATACTTCGTAATAATCAATTGTGGAGCAAAATTCAAGAATAAAGCTCAAAACTTAGATCCAACCAAAGATAGTAACCTTGACAAATAATCTGGACAAATAGAAGAAAATTTAATTTTTCCGTGAATAGTGCCGTATACGTGAATAGTGCCATATACGTGAATAGTAATCCCGACGGAAAAAGTAAGAATTTCCTAATAAAATCCATGCCAATATTTTGATATAATGATATTGAAAAGAATAACATCATTTACGAAAGAAAATAATATCCCTTACCTCAAAAGAATAGTATCTCTGACTGGAATATCGGATATAATACCGAAGGAAACTTGCACTGAATAATAATACTCAAAGTATTGAAATACTCACAAAAATACGCTCGATATTATAGAGAGAGAAAACTTCTAATTCTGGTGTGATTTTCAATTCTAACCTAAGCACCCTATTTATAAGAAAAACTTAGGATGCCAAAGGAGACTAAAATAATAAAATATATTTTTTATTTTATTTTTTTAAAATTTCTGCCGCCTGGCGGCTTTCCAAAAAAATCAGATTTTCTACAAAAGTGGGGCCCACCCATTAAAAAAATATTTATTTTCCGAAACTTCAATAATTCATAATAAATAGCCCCTTTGTCAGAAAAAATACAAATTCTATATTCTTTTATAGGAAATTTAATTCTCTACAACTTTGTAGAAGGAAGTTTTTCCAAATTCCAAACATAAATTATCCGAAATCCATAAACAGATGATTATCCACACTCAAAATATTGATAAAAACTCATCAGTGCTAATTCCTTCTTTTATATCCACAAAATAAATATTTTTTTCTCATATAAATCAATAATTAATTATTCACAAATAATATTACAGAACTACAATATTGACAACCAGGTCGTTCTCAAGAAAGAGGGGGCCTTCCGATAAGGACTTCTCCTTACTGGCGCGCAATTAAATAACCCCTCCTAGACAGAACTTCCTTAGACATTGTCAATAATGCTATCTAATAATATTATTCAAATAATATGAATTATTGAGTTGATAATGTAAAATACTATGTAGTGACAATTATTGAATCAATAATACAAACTATCAACTGTAGCCATTATTGAATCAATCATATAAAATAGCAACGTAGCAATTATTGAGTCAATAAAATATCAATGTAACAATTATTGAGTCAATAAACGTAGCAATTATTGAGTCAATAATATAAAATATTTAACAGTAATTACTGTAACAATAATTCAATAAGTTCCTTCTCACGTAAGACTCAATAATTCGAAATACTGTGCAATACCGTGTGCTACTGTGCAACACCGCGTATCACTGTATTTTAACCACCGGGTATTTCAACAGTACTAACGGTAACAACTACACCGTTAATTTATAAAAAGGTTATTTCTGTCGCTTTCTATATCTGACAGTTATTCTGTTGTGGGGCCCACAAATAGCTGCGCCGTCATACGAATATTCCCCGACAACAAGAATATTCCACGACCAAATGAATATTCCCCGACAACAAGAATATTTTATAACCACTTGCTCATTTTAAAATATTTGCACATTTCACCCATAACTTTTCACATTTATCAAATCAACACCTTACTATTTCGAAATAATATATAAAGAAAATTAAATCTTTATTCATAAAAGTTGGGGTCTTACAACCTCCCCTCCTTATGAAATTTCGTCCTCGAAATTGACGTACGTACCTGGTATGTCGAAAAGGTGAGGATACCTCGCTTTCATTTCCGATTCCAACTCCCAGGTCATTTCCTCAATAGCATGGTTTCTCCACAAAACTTTAACTTGAGGTATAATTTTCGAGCGTAGGACATGCTCCTTCCTATCCAAGATCTTGACAGGTATCTCCTCGTACGTTAAATCTTCGGCTATCTTGTCTGGTTCTAACTCAATAATGTGGTTTGGATCCTTCACATATTTACGTAACACAGATATGTGAAATACGTTATGAACACGAGACATGCTTGGAGGTAAAGCGAGTCTATAAGCCACATTTCCTACTCGGTCAAGAATCTCAAATGGACCAATGAATCGTGGATTGAGCTTTCCTCTCTTGCCAAACCTCGTAACTCCTTTCCACGGAGCAACACGTAATAACACATGGTCTCCAACATTAAATTCCACGTCCTTTCGATAAAGATCCGCATAACTCTTTTGTCGATCTTGTGCTGTTTGTATACGTTGTCGGATTATTTGGATCTTTTCCGTAGTCATACGTACTAACTCCGGTCCCAACAATGTTGGTTCACCCACCTCGTTCCAACATACTGGGGAGCGACACTTTCTCCCATACAATGCCTCGAATGGAGCCAAGCCTATACTTGCCTGATAACTGTTGTTGTAGGAGAATTCCACCAATGGTAAATACTTATCCCAACTCCCTTTGAAGTCTAGAACACAAAGTCTCAATAGATCTTCAAGAGTTTGAATAGTCCTTTCCGATTGTCCGTCTGTTTGAGGATGATAAGCCGAACTGAATCGTAGATCCTTACCCATAGCTTTCTGCAAACTGATCCAAAATCATGAAGTAAATCTGGGGTCACGATCCGAAACTATGGATACTGGCATGCCATGCAATCTCACAATCTCATTCACGTACATATGAGCAAGACGTTCAAGGGAATAAGTTTCTCGTATCGGCAAGAAATGAGCAGACTTGGTTAATCTATCAACAATAACCCAAATCGCATCTATGCCTTGATAAACCATGGGAAGACCCGTAACGAAATCCATTGTAATGTGTTCCCACTTCCATTTTGGAATCTCCAGTGGTTGCAATGGACCTTTCGGTACTTGATTCTCCGCCTTTACACGTTGACAAGTCAAACATCTCGAAATAAACTCCGCGATCTCTCTTTTCATATTGCTCCACCAAAATGTATGTCGAAGATCACGATACATTTTGGTACTCCCAAGATGGATCGCAAAAGGTGTGTTGTGTGCCTCCATCATGATTCTATACTTCAAGTCGGAATCGTTAGGAACACAAAGTCTGGAGTTGACTCGAAGTATTCCCTCTTCATCGATTCTTGCTTCTGGGATGGCACCTTCTTGTACCTTCTTTTTCATCTTCATCAGCTCCGTATCCGTAGCTTGAGCAGCTTTAACTTTATCAATCAAAGCTGGTTCTACGCGTATACTTGACATCATCGCACTCGTTCCCACATATGATCTTCTACTCAACGCGTCAGCTACCACGTTCGCTTTTCCAGGATGGTATTGGATGGTATGATCGTAATCTTTCAACAGCTCAAGCCAACGTCGTTGCCGCATGTTGAGTTTCTTCTGAGTGAAGAAATATTTAAGGCTCTTATGATCTGTATAGATCTCCACTTTCTCTCCGTACAAGTAATGTCTCCATATCTTCAACGCGAAAACGACTGCTGCCAACTATAGATCGTGAGTAGGATAATTCCTCTCATATTCTTTGAGTTTCCGCGAGGCATAGGCTATGACTTTCCCATGTTGCATGAGAACACATCCTAACCCTTTTCCCGAAGCATCGCTGTAGATAACAAATCCATCCGAACCAGATGGTATTGTCAGAACAGGTGACGAAATAAGTCTTCTCTTGAGCTCTTGGAAGCTCTTCTCGCATTCCTCGCTCCAAACGAATTTTGTATCTTTTTGAGTCAACTGAGTTAATGGAGTAGAGATTCGAGAAAATCCCTCTACGAACCTCTGATAATAACCAGCTAAGCCCAGAAAGCTTCATACTTCGGTCACCGACTTAGGTTGCTCCCAGCTTTGTATTGCTTCAATCTTCGCCGGGTTAACAGATACTCCACGTTTCGATACCACGTGCCCAAGAAATGCTACTTCCTCAAGCCAGAACTCGCATTTCTTCAGCTTGGCATATAGCTTGTTCTCACGAAGCTTTTGAAGTACCAACTTCAAATGGTGTTCATGATCTTCACGGCTCCTAGAATAGATGAGAATGTCATCAATAAAGACAACAACGAACTGATCCAAATATTCCTTCAATACACGGTTCATCATATCCATGAAAGCAGCAGGAGCATTAGTCAATTCAAAAGACATGACTAAGAACTCATAATGCCCGTACCGAGTTCTGAAAGCAGTCTTCGGAATATCCTCAGTTTTAATCTTCAGCTGATGATATCCAGAACGAAGATCAATCTTTGAAAAGAATTGTGCTCCTTGCAACTGGTCGAACAGGTCATCAATACGAGGTAGCGGATACCTATTCTTGATGGTGACATGGTTCAACTCCCGATAATCAATACAAAGTCGCATACTCCCGTCTTTCTTCTTTACGAATAAAATAGGAGCACCCCAAGGAGACGTACTAGGACGAATAAAACCGATGTCTAACGACTCCTGTAGTTGGACCTTTAACTCCTGAAGTTCAATACGAAGCATTCGATATGGGGTTTTAGAAATGGGTTTTGTACCAGGTTCAAGGTCAATAAAGAATTCAACTTCACGTTCTGGGGGTAGACCGGGAAGTTCTTTGGGAAATACATCAGGGAACTCATTAACAACGGAAATATTATTCAAATCTAATGTATTCTGGTTTAGATCGGTGACATGAGCTAAGAAAGCTTGACATCCGTTTTTTAATAAACGAATAGCTTTATGACTTGAAATGATATTGACTGATTTTAGTGGTTTGGTGATTTGGATTCGCACAACAGGTTGATTAGGAATATGAAAACTAACAACCTTATGAAAATAATCAATTTTGGCATGGTAAGTGGTTAACCAGTCAATTCCTAAAATCACGTCAAATGCAAGTATTTTCAAAGATATCAGATCGACAGGTAAGGTAAGGGTACCAATCTGAATCAAGCAAGATTTGTAAACTGTAGATGTAACGAAGGTTTCTCCTAACGAAGTTTCAACAAATAAATCAAAGTCTAATTTATCAGAAGTCAAGTTCAAACGTTGAGCACAAGCAAGTGAAATAAAAGAATGGGTAGCACCGGTATCTAACAAGGTGTAAACTTCGCAAGAGTTTATGATCAGCTTACCCGTAATCACCTCGTGCGGATTGCTTGTGTTTTGGGCTATCACGACAAACGCTCTTCCAGGCATCACCGACTTTGACTTGTCCGAAACCGCCTTTGGAATCACCACCCTTGCTGGACTTGGTTTCGCAATAAGACAATCTTGAGCCATATGTCCTTCTTTTCCACAGTTATAACATGCTTTGAACTGTTGTGGGCAGTTTGGGCTGATGTGTCCCTCTTTCCCGCACTTATAGCATACGACCGGTGGTCGTTCTCCTCCCCTCGAAACAGTTGATGCTGGTGTTGATGTCGACGTCTTCACGTTCTCATTGTTGTACCTTCTCTTCTTGAAATCTCCTCCCGATTCGCTTTTCCTACTATCATGGTCACGATTACCACCGGAGTGGTTACCGCTTCTGTCATACTTTCCTCCTCGCTGGTTGTCATTGCTCCGATGACTGCTGCCACCGGTACGACCTTGGTTGTGGTCCCTCGGTTGAACATAATCATTATCTCGTTCTAATAACTGGGCCCTGTTTACTACATCCGAATGTAAAGAAAATTTATGAGAAATGAGGTATTAACGTATTTCGGGTTTCAAACCTCTCAGAAACATCCGCATCATACGTTCCTCATTCTCCACCAAATGAGGTGCAAACCTGGACAGCTCCGCGAACTTAGCCTCATACTGGGATACCGTCATGTTATTTTGCTCGAGTCTGATAAATTCTACTTCCTTCATATGACGAATACTTTCAGGAAAGTACTTGTCATTAAACAGTTTCTGAAACGCTTCCCAAGACATCTTGAGTGCGGCAGGCTGGGTACGCTTCACCGATTCCCACCAGTAATCTGCCTCTCCACGGAACATAAACGTGGCGAATGGAACCTTCTGTTCCTCCGTGCATCCCAAGACATCAAATATCTTGGTAATTTGTTTAATCCACGTCTCCACCTTGATCGGATCCGGCTTTCCGAAAAACTCTGGTGGTCCCAATTCTTTGAACTGCTTGGCAGTGACAACTCGCGTGTTGTTATTATCTCTACCTGTATGTTGCACACGAGTCTCCCTCGTCTGGTTTTGCATAAATTGCAAAAAAATTCTAAACATCTCATCGTTTATCGTCTGACCAGCGTTATTTTCAAGATGAACATTGCCTTCTTGTTGCACGTTCTCCTGGTTAGTGATTAAAGGTGTGTCCACGGTCTCATTCACTTCGTTGTTAACGTTCTCAGCTGCCATTCTCAAATACTGCCATAAAACAAGGGTTAATTAAACAAATCAACATATCAAATATTAACCCTATGCTCCGACTGACCAATTAAATACCACATAAGCTTAGGTAGGACATACTAGTGAAGGATTTACTCGTCTCTCCCCTCCTAGTTCTATTCCCCGATCTCCGCCAGAGATCATATCCCTAAGCTCTGATACCAACTGTGACGCCCCCAGAATAGGTTCAATCAACCCAACCCATTCTGAGTCGCCAAATACATGGTACAGAATTCAAATACAAACTTTATATCATACGGTCGTGCAAAATACGACCACACAACTGTGAGTGTCAATACAAATATGTAGAAAATATTAATATTCAAACTAAGTCCTCATTACAATTATTATCACACTATTTATCAGAAATAGTGAGGACTACTACTGCTCTAACTCGGGCCATCACTCTGTCCCCCGACTAGTCCCTGCGACATTCTCATTTCCTGAAGAGGACAATAGATGAAAAGGGTGAGCTCAACTGGCCCAGTATAGAATATTATGACTAAGATAATGAAAAATAAATTATCATTAGTCTTCAACAAATCAGATAAAATATAATGGACAACCAAATTTAGATCAATAATCGCAACAAAAATAACTGTTCATCATCAATATTTTATCCCTGTAACATCAATCAATATACATCTCGAATCAAATATTCATCTTTGCACTACAGGCCAAAGATATTCATTTGTATCACCAGTGGTCATGTTCATCTCAACACCTGTCATCTTTGCACTACGGCCAAAGATATTCATCAGATAATCATTCATCTTTACTCTACAGGCCAAAGATATTCAATTATATCACCACTTAGGACTGAGGATGATGAAAAACCATATAAATAACAAATTCAGTGAAATAAAGGATAAGATTAAGGATTCGTATTTTAATATTCAAAAATACTTCGTAATAATCAATTGTGGAGCAAAATTCAAGAATAAAGCTCAAAACTTAGATCCAACCAAAGATAGTAACCTTGACAAACAATCTGGACAAATAGAAAAAAATTTAATTTTTTCGTGAATAGTGCCGTATACGTGAATAGTGCCGTATACGTGAATAGTAACTCCGACGGAAAAAGTAAGAATTTTCAAATAAAATCCATGCCAATATTTTGGTATAATGATATTGAAAAGAATAACATCATTTACGAAAGAAAATAATATCCCTTACCACAAAAGAATAGTACCGCTGATTGGAATATCGGATATAATACCGAAGGAAACTTGCACTGAATACTAATACTCAAAGTATTGAAATACTCACAAAAATACGCTCGATATTATAGAGAGAGAAAACTTCTGATTCTAGTGTGATTTTCAATTCTAACCTAAGCACCCTATTTATAGAAAAAACTTAGGATGCCAAAGGAGACTAAAATAATAAAATATATTTTTTATTTTTTATTTTTAAAATTTCCGCCGGCTGGCGGCTTTCCAAAAAAATCAGATTTTCAACAAAAGTGGGGCCCACCTATTAAAAAAATATTTATTTCCCGAAACTTCAATAATTCATAATAAATAGCCCCTTTGTCAGAAAAATACAAATTCTATGTTGTTCTATAGGAAATTTAATTCTCTACAACTTTGTAGAAGGAAGTTTTTCCAAATTTCAAACATAAATTATCCGAAATCCATAAATAGATGATTATCCACACCCAAAATATTGATAAAAACTCATCAGTGCTAATTCCTTCTTTTATATCCACAAAATAAATATTTTTTTCTCATATTAATCAATAATTAATTATTCACAAATAATATTACAGAACTACAATATTGACAACCAGGTCGTTTCCAAGAAAGAGGGGGTCTTCCGATAAGGACTTCTCCTTACTGGCGCGCAATTAAATAACCCCTCCTAGACAGAACTTCCTTAGACATTGTCAATAATGCTATCTAATAATATTATTCAAATAATATGAATTATTGAGTTGATAATGTAAAATACTATGCAGTGACAATTATTGAATCAATAATACAAACTATCAACTGTAGCCATTATTGAATCAATCATATAAAATAGCAACGTAGCAATTATTGAGTCAATAAAATATCAATGTAACAATTATTGAGTCAATAAACGTAGCAATTATTGAGTCAATAATATAAAATATTGAACAGTAATTACTATAACAATAATTCAATAAGTTCCTTCTCACGTAAGACTCAATAATTCGAAATACTGTGCAATACCGTGTGCTACTGTGCAACACCACGTATCACTGTATTTTAACCACCGGGTATTTCAACAGTACTAACGGTAACAACTACGCCGTTATTTTATAAAAAGGTTATTTATGTCGCTTTCTATATCCGACAGTTATTCTGTTGTGGGTGTAACGATTGAAATTTTATATTTAATTTTAAATATTTATTGAATTAAATAAATATTTATATGAATTATTTATTGAGTAAATAAATAGATTAAGTAAATTATGGTAATGATTTAATTAAGTGTTACATATTAAATTATTGAATGTTATTTAATTGATATGTATATATATTAATATTATATTATAGTTCTAATTTAATTGAGATAATTGAATTAGATGAATTATGTGATGAAGTGTTACATGAATTATAATTAGCGAGTAATTATAATTATGTGGCAAATTTTATGTGATTAATGGATGTTAGATTTTAATTGATTAAATTAGATGATTAATATTTAATTGATTAAAATATGACATTAAAGTATGTGTCAAAATGATTTATTAAAATAAAAGAAAAAGAAATTTTAAATGATTTTTTACCAAACAAGGCCCTTGTATTAGTTTTAAACCTATTTCTACCAAACAGGGCCCTAACTATCAAAAAGCTGTTTTTAAATAAACTGTTTACCAAACATGGCCTTAGCATTAATAATCAATTTTTGAAAATAACCTTGTTTTGCCAAACAAGGCATTGTGGTTTTTGAATTTTGTAACTTATATAATAAATGTATTTATTATATATATATTAAGTAATTAGCAGTTACATATATATTATTAGTATACGTATATTATATCAGTTATAATATATCTATACTACGTTAGATTAGAAGTTAGTTTGTAAAGCTAAGAACAAAAAGAGAAAAGAAGAGCAGAGAAGTTAGAGAAGAGAAGGAAGAAGAAACTTGTGAAGGCTAGAATTAGTCATTGTATTCTTCTCCAATCATCAAAAAGGTAATTAATATCTTATAGTTTTAAAGAAGTGTGATCAGTTGTTCTTCATTGTTTTGAGTTTCTGTAAATTTAGTTTTCTGTGAATTTCATGAAATTATGTAATCATGAATTTTATATATATGTATTGTATCCATGTGTTGATTGTGGTAATTGTATGACATAAGAGGATTTTAAAAAAAAAATTAAATTACTGTAGAAATATATTTTTAACAGAAAATTCATGTTTATATGAGTTCATATAGAATTTCATGAGTGTGGTTAATGTTAATTGAGAAATTCATGCAATTGGTATGTGTTAATATGCTTATTAAGTAATTTCTGGATGCTATCTTCAACTTAGTATGTAATGCATGTATATAAGTTCGAATTGATGGAGAAAAATAGTTACAGTAGATTATTTTTGAGAAAATATGAGTTTTCATGAAAATGGCTAAATTAGATTTTTAAAACTTGTGATTATCATTGTTTAAATGATTTTGTGTTTGGAAGCATGTTTTATATATGTGTAATAGCGTATATATGTTTTACAGAGTCTATAGTACTGTATTTTTGGCGTTGTTGGCTTGTATGGGTTAATCGGTGAAGCAAAGTAACGTGGCTGTCTGCGTCTGGCCGAGTTGCTGCGCAGCTGCGCCGGCAGCAAGGCCAGGAGCAGCGCAGCTGCGCCGCTTGTCTTTTCCAGATTCTTACCCTGCGCAGCTGCGCCGGTTTCAAGGCAGCTGGCTGCGCAGCTGCGCCAGGCTCTGTTCAGAGGCAGTGAATGCTAGTCATTTGTGCAGTGTTGTTTCTAACCTAGTTTAATTATGCTATGACAGTGAGCATGTATCTAGTTGCTATAATATGTTGTTAACATAAATTTGACAAATTTATATTTAGAAAAGAAAAGAGGTTTGAAAACCTTAATGTATGATTTGAATTATTATTTAAATGTGATATATGATTTAAATAATTATAATCAAAAGTAAATGTTTATTTTAAATTATAATTTGGTTAAATTATAATGAATAAAGGTTGATTTATTAAATGTTAATTTAAATTATAATTTATGTAATTATAATTTAATAAATGCATGTTTAATTGTGGATTAAATTGATAATTACATGATTAATTATAAATTGTGTAATTATAATGCATGTTATAGTTTAATTAATTATTGATTATAATTGATAAATACATGATTAATTATAAATTGTGTAATTATAAATGCATGAATGTGGTTTAATTGATTTTAAATTATAAATTGTTTATAATTTAAAAGGTAATGATAATTTAAGTAATTATAATTTGATTAAGTGTTTGAATTATAATTGTTTAATTATAATTGAGTTAAATACATAATTAATTTAATTATGTGAGTATATATGTGATGTGATTAACTATGTGATAGTTAATTATTATTGTTTATTTAATCAGAATGTGAGTTAACCATGAGGGTTAACCACTTATGTGAATTAATTACGTGTTAACTAATTTAGGTTATTGTGATTGAATATATATGTGTAGGAAGTATTAAAGTACGTGAATTGAATTAAGTAGCTTGCGCTTGAGGCAAGTCTTCTAAACCCTAAACTCGTTAATTTTACGCAAGTCTTCTAAACCCTAATCTTGTATTGATTTTATATGATCTCTTGGATTCATATATTCATTGTTGAGAATGTCCTTTCCATTTCAGTATTGGACAATTGTTTATTTAATTGAAATGGTCTTAACTTATTGTTCAAGTAAGATCCAATTATTATTTTAAATGCTTTAAGTTGATTCTAAAGCATATGTTAATTCATAATTCTTTTATTTTGAATTATTGAAAGTCGATTCAACTAATCCTTAGTTGATGAACGTGAATTCTAAATTACCCTTGTAAGCTTATCCAAACCAAACTTTCTTTGGTGCGGACTTGAATTCAAATTACTGAGTTGAACAACCCTATTTATTAGGGGAGGTTACTACGCATAGCGTTAAGATGTTGGTGCACAATACATGGTACGAAGGACTGATCCCCCTAAGTACGAGTTAAGGTCCATAGTCTTATTGACTGTTAAAGGTTTAAATAGAAATATTTATAACCTAGGACAAGAGTTCAAAGGTCTTATGACCCTCAGATAAATTCTATATCCAAATTTTAATATTGATAGAGAATTATTATTCAATTCTTTATTATTGAAGCAAGCTAAGTTGTTCA
Organism: Panax stipuleanatus; assembly: GCA_020205555.1. Taxonomy (NCBI): domain Eukaryota; kingdom Viridiplantae; phylum Streptophyta; class Magnoliopsida; order Apiales; family Araliaceae; genus Panax; species Panax stipuleanatus. The sequence goes on along the minus strand of CM035117.1, from coordinate 49,905,274 downwards.
GATTTTTTAAAGATATTCTTTCATGTCTATATTATTGTTAAACTCCAGTGAGCTGTGGTTTGCTCACTCTTGCATTAAATAACAATTTCAGTTAAGGTTGATAACGTTGATGCTCCATCTACAAGTAAAGGCAAGGGAAAGCAAAGCAAGTGAAGACTTTTTTTTTTATTTAATTGAGAATGATTGTAATAATTAAATGTTATGTTTTATCTCCGCACTTTATTATATTCATGTCAAGGTTAGAGTAACCCTGGGATTGATTTTGAGAAGGTTGTAACCCTTGTTTTAAGGGAGATTTAGTTATTTTAATTTAAGTTGTAGTTTATTGTGCATTATTCATTGGGTAGATATATGTTATATTAGAAAGTGAATACCAAATCATGTGGAAACGAAGTACCCAGATTTGGGGGTGTCACAGGTTGGTATCAAAGCTGTAGGTTATGAAACCTTAGGTGGGAAAAAACCTTAGGTAGTAGCCTTATGGTAAGATCGAAAAGATAAATGTGATAGGTAAAAGATAATAAACTACCTTATGTGTCTATGTGTTTACATTTTAATATTCGAAGTGTGACGATTCGTTATCACGTAATAATGAACTTTAAAATTCTTTTGTCAGGATGTCGAACGTTGGAGAACCTAGTCAGGCTAGAGAGGATGTACCTCAGGTGCCTAGAGAGGAAGAGCCACGTGACATACATATTGTCTGGGAGCAGCTGGTTAGGAGAGTGCCATCTCCAATGATCACCGTAGCTGGTCGGGAGCGTGAGCTGACACCTATTCCAGAGGATGAGGACGAGGACGAGTCTGAAGAGGAGGAAGAGGAGGAAGAGGATCCCGAGGAGGAATTCCCACCTCACTCTACTAGTGCTGAGATGTACGAGGCAGTCTACGATAGCAATGTGGAACTTCAGGGACGAGTAGGAGATCTCGAGGAGACTATTCAGCAGCGAGACGAGACTATCGAAGAGATGGATAGTGAACTAGGAGATGCACAATGGAACCTGATACATATGGAGGTCGAGAGAGATGCTGCTAGATTTGAACTGGCAAAGCTGAAGCAAGACATCCAGGAGGAGTCGAGGAAGCGTGCCAGAGCTGAAGAGTCAAGCTTGAGGGCTAATCAACGAGCCGATCGAGCTGAAGGTGAAGCTGAAGCCAAGAGGGCCAAGCTGAGGGAAACGGAATATGCTTTTCATACGGCGATAGAGAGAGCTCAGGATCGTATTTTCTACTACCCAGCTCAGTTCCAAGGTTTACCGTGGTATGTGGTGGACCGAAGAACGGCATTTTGGGTAATGGAAGAGGAACGTAGAGAGGCTGTGAGACGCATTAATATGCCAAGGCAGTGGTAGCAGTGGTAGTAGTAACAGTAGCGGTAGAGTTTGTTATGTATTGCATGTTTTGTAATAAGTAACGAAAATCCCATAATTTGAGATAAGAATGGGATGAGTTAATAATGTAATCCTGCAACTTTTCCAGTTCAGGAAGGATGATGTAAATGGCAGAAATGCTATCTGTTTGATGTTTTTAAAACTACGACTGATGGATAAAAGAAGTTTATGGACGTGCTTGGTGTTCTATGTGAATTGAATTATTTAAACGTTTAAGTATGAACTTGGATACTTAATAATTGAATAAAGGGTCTAATAATAATATTTTCTTAACAGAAAATGCCTCCTAGAAGAAGAGTAACGCGTCAAACTCCCGAGGTTTCGACGAACAACAACAATAACGATGGGACGAATCCCAATTCGGTTCAGCAGTTGGTGAACCTGTTGACCGGAGCTCTTGCGAATCAACCGCAGATGCAGGGTACTACTTTCAAGGAATTCAAGGCAGTAGGACCGCCTGAGTTCAAAGGATCGACTAACCCTATCGAAGCTCAGACATGGGTTATGGAAATGGAGAAGGTATTTGATGTGGCTAGAGTAGGAGAAGACCAAAAGACAACGTTCGCGGTTTTCATGTTGAAGTCGGATGCAAGTTTTTGGTGGCAGGCTAACAAGACTCGAGAGGGAGAGGGAGTCATCACGTGGGAACGTTTCAAGGAAATGTTCTACGAGATGTATTTTCCAGTGAGTTCGCAGGACCAGATGGAGGTCCAGTTCCTAGAACTTAAGCAAGGAGGGATGACGGTGTCTGAGTATGCCGCTAAGTTTAACGAGTTGGCCAGGTTTGCTACATACCAGGTCAGCACTGACGCTAGGAAAGCGAGAAGGTTTGAGCGGGGACTAAAGCCTTGGCTCTACAGCAAGGTTTCCATGTTCTAGCTGAATACATTTGCAGCGGTGCTAGAGAAAGCCATACTTGCTGAAGGAGGAAGCGAAGCGGTAACGAAGTTCAACCAAGATAAGAAGAAGAAGAATGAGGTAGAAACCAAGACTGGGGGTTTCACAGGCAGCGCTGTGAACCAGAAGAGGAAGTGGTCTGATAATATCTCTGCTGGGAGTCAGCAAGGAAGTCAGCAGAAGAGGAAGTTCGAAGCATGTGCCACATGCGGTAAGAATCACACTGGCGTGTGCATGAAGGGGAAGCGGGTGTGCTTCAACTGTGGTCAGGAAGGCCACATCGCGCCTAATTGCCCAAAATCGAAGAAGGGAGCTTGCTTTACATGTGAATCCAAAGATCACATGGCTCGCAACTGCCCAAAGAAGCTGATGGCAGGGTCAACAGGGAATGAAGGGAATGGAAGTGGCAGTACCGTTACTATCGCTGCACCATTGCAAGCTGTTCGACCCACTGCACGGACATTCAATATGACGGTGCAGGATGCTGTGCAATCAAAAGACGTGGTGTCAGGTATTATTCCGGTCAATAGTATAAATGCATATGTATTATTTGATTCGGGTGCTACTTGTTCATTCATATCTGATGATTTTGCTAAAACCTTAGACTCTCCTGTAGAGGAATTAGGTTACCCTTTGAACATAGAGATTGCGAATAGGGAGGTTATTCCTGTTAGGAGCGTTTATAGGAACTGTAGATTGGACATTAAGGGTTAGGAACTTAGAGTAGATTTGATTCCGATTAAACTTGGGGAATTCGACGTTATACTGGGTATGGATTGGTTGTTCAACCATGGGGCGGTAATCGACTGTCAGAAGAAGTCGATAAACCTTACAACTCCGTCAAAGTTAGTGTTCTATGGTAGCAAATCGCCTAGGCAAGCGAGTTTTCTGACGATTATGAAAGCCAAGAAACTTCTGGCGCAAGGCTGTGTAGGATATCTAGCCTACATAGTAGATTCGCATAAGGAAAGCCCGAAGGTGGAGGAGATATCGGTAGTTAAGGAATTTGTGGACGTTTTTCCGAGCGATTTACTAGGACTTCCGCCAGATAGGGAGACAGAGTTTGTGATCGATCTAGCGCCGGGAACTACTCCGATTTCGAAGGCTCCGTACCGAATGGCTCCAGTTGAGATGAAAGAACTGATGATTCAACTGCAAGAATTACTGGACAAGAAGTATATTCAACCAAGCGTTTCGCCGTGGGGAGCGCCTGTCTTATTCGTGAAGAAGAAGGATGGGTCGATGCGTCTTTGCATTGATTATAGAGAGTTGAATAAAGTTACGATCAAGAATAAGTATCCTTTACCTAGGATCGATGACTTGTTTGATTAACTGAAGGGTGCGAGGTACTTCTCAAAAATTGATTTGAGAAGCGGGTATCATCAATTGATGGTGAGAAAGGAAGATATACCGAAAACGGCTTTTAGAACTCGGTATGGTCATTACGAGTTCTTGGTGATGTCATTTGGTCTCACGAATGCCCCAGCTGCATTTATGGACTTAATGAACAGGGTATTCAAGCCATTTCTGGACAAGTTCGTGGTAGTGTTCATTGGTGACATCCTGGTTTATTCCAAGACCGAGGAGGAGCATGCTGAACACTTACGACTAACCTTAGAAGCCCTGAGACGAGAGAGGCTTTACGCTAAATTCTCGAAATGCGAATTTTGGTTGAAACGTGTGCAATTTCTTGGCCACGTGATCGACAAGGATGGTATTTCGGTAGATCCGTCGAAGGTTGAAGCTGTTATAAATTGGGAACAGCCGAAGACGCCGTCCGAAGTGAGGAGTTTCTTGGGATTGGCAGGTTATTACCGGAGATTTATCCAAGACTTTTCTAGAATCGCAACTCTGTTGACGAATTTGACTCGTAAAACAGTTAAGTTTGTTTGGACGGAGAAGTGTGAGGAGAGTTTTCAAGAGTTGAAGAAGAGGCTGAGTACTGCGCCTGTATTGTCTTTACCAGATAGTTTCAGAAATTTTGTAGTATATAGCGATGCCTCACATAAAGGATTAGGCTGTGTATTGATGCAGAGCGGCAAAGTCATTGCCTATGCGTCACGTCAGCTGAAGGATTACGAGAAGGGGTATCCGACCCATGATCTAGAATTGGCGGCAGTAGTGTTTGCCCTGAAGATTTGGAGGCACTACTTATATGGAGAGAAGTGTGAAATATACACAGATCACAAGAGTCTGAAGTATATATTTACCCAGAAAGATTTGAACATGCGCCAAAGAAGATGGTTGGAGCTGATTAAAGACTACGATTGCGAGATACTTTACCATCCGGGTAAAGCTAATGTTGTCGTTGACGCTTTAAGCAGGAAAGGTCGGGAGAAGCTGAACGTATTAACTGATCAGGATCGGTTGATAGAACAAATGGCTAGATTAGAATTGGAAGTGAAGTTTCCGAAGGAATCGGATGAGTTGTTGTTTCAAGTAACCAATGGTTCTACTCTAGTAGATAAGGTGAAAGAAGCACAATTCAATGATGAAGAATGTGAAAAGATTTGGAAGAGGATAACCGAAGGTGAAGAGTTCAAATTCAAGCTCGGTAACGAAGGACTGTTGCGGTTTGAAGGTAGAATATGGGTACCGCCAGTACCAGAGGTCAAAGAGGAGATTCTAAGCGAAGCTCATAGTTCTAGATATTCTATTCACCCTGGGAGTACGAAGATGTACCAGGATCTCAGGCATCATTTCTGGTGGCCGAATATGAAGAGGGACGTTGCGGAATGCGTTGCGAAGTGCTTAACGTGCCAGAAAGTCAAAGCAGAACACCAGAGACCAAGTGGACTGCTGCAACCGTTAGAAATTCTAGAGTGGAAGTGGGAGCATATCACGATGGACTTCGTGGTAGGTCTTCCAATGACTCAGAAAGGATTTGATGCGATATGGGTTATAGTGGATCGACTGACGAAGTCAGCCCACTTTTTGCCAATCAGGGTTAAGTACAACCTGGATAAGCTAGCGAAGCTATACGTGAAGGAAATTATTTCTCGAAATGGTGTTCCGGTGTCGATTGTGTCCGACAGAGATCCGCGTTTTACGTCGAATTTCTGGAAACGTTTGCAAGAAGGTATGGGAACGCAATTGCGAATGAGTACAGCGTATCATCCTCAGACTGATGGACAAAGCGAAAGAACAATTCAGACACTTGAGGATATGCTGAGAGCTTGTGTGATGGACTTCAAAGGAAGCTGGGAGGATCATCTACCATTGGTGGAGTTCGCCTACAACAATAGTTATCATGCGAGTATTGGCATGCCGCCTTACGAAGCATACGGCAGAAAATGCAGAACACCTTTGTGCTGGGATGAAGTCGGTGAACGTCAATTGTTGGGACCAGAATTGGTACAACAAACCGCCGAAATTGTGAAGCTGATCAGAACGAGATTAGTTGCTGCTCAAGACAGACAGAAGAAGTATGCCGATTTACATCGACAGAACCGAGAATTCTTACCATGAAGTTTTGTGTTCCTAAAAGTATCTCCCTGGAAGGGGAAAATTCGATTCGGTAAGAAGGGGAAGCTGAGTCCCCGATTCATTGAACCTTTTGAGGTATTACGAAAGGTGGGCGAGGTTGCTTACGAGATTGCATTACCTCCTGAGCTCGAGAATATACATAATGTCTTCCATATTTCTGTGTTAAGACCTTACAAGCATGATTATAAACATGTAATAGAATATAAACCTTTGCTATTTGATAAAGACTTAACGTATGAAGAAGTGCCTGTTCAAATAATTGATAGAAAGGAACAAGTACTTAGGAATAAAGTGATACCTTCTGTTAAGGTAATCTGGAGAAACCACAGTACTGAAGAAGCTACGTGGAAACTCGAAGATGTTATGATAAAATCTTATCCGCTTTTATTTGCTTAGTTGTGTGTAACCCCTTATATACTGATTCTGGGGACAGAATCCTTTTAAGGAGGGAAGAATGTAATAGATGAGATTTTTTTTTATGTGTGATTCTGGGGACAGAATCCTTTTGAGGGAAGATTATAACGATTGAGATTTTATATTTAATTTTAAATATTTATTGAATTAAATAAATATTTATGTGAATTATTTATTGAGTAAATAAATAGATTAAGTAAATTATGGTAATGATTTAATTAAGTGTTACATATTAAATTAATGAATGTTATTTAATTGATATGTATATATATTAATGTTATATTATAGTTCTAATTTAATTGAGATAATTGAATTAGATGAATTATGTGATGAAGTGTTACATGAATTATAATTAGCGAGTAATTATAATTATGTGACAAATTTTATGTGATTAATGGATGTTAGATTTTAATTGATTAAATTAGATGATTAATATTTAATTAATTAAAATATGACATTAAAGTATGTGTCAAAATGATTTATTACAATAAAAGGAAAAGAATTTTTAAATGATTTTTACCAAACAAGGCCCTTGTATTTGTTTTAAACCTATTTCTACCAAACAGGGCCCTAACTATCAAAAAGTTGTTTTTAAATAAACTGTTTACCAAACATGGCCTTAGCATTAATAATCAATTTTTGAAAATAACCTTGTTTTGCCAAACAAGGCATTGTGGTTTTTGAATTTTGTAACTTATATAATAAATATATTTATTATATAAATTAAGTAATTAGCAGTTACATATATATTATTAGTATACGTATATTATATCAGTTATAATATATCTATACTACGTTAGATTAGAAGTTAGTTTGTAAAGCTAAGAACAAAAAGAGAAAAAAAGAGCAGAGAAGTTAGAGAAGAGAAGGAAGAAGAAACTTGTGAAGGCTAGAATTAGTCATTGTATTCTTCTCCAATCATCAAAAAGGTAATTAATATCTTATAGTTTTAAAGAAGTGTGATCAGTTGTTCTTCATTATTTTGAGTTTCGGTAAATTTAGTTTTCTGTGAATTTCATGAAATTATGTAATCATGAATTTTATATATATGTATTGTATCCATGTGTTGATTGTGGTAATTGTATGACATAAGAGGATTTTTAAAAAAAAATTAAATTACTGTAGAAATATATTTTTAACAGAAAATTCATGTTTATATGAGTTCATATAGAATTTCATGAGTGTGGTTAATGTTAATTGAGAAATTCATGCAATTGGTATGTGTTAATATGCTTATTAAGTAATTTCTGGATGCTATCTTCAACTTAGTATGTAATGCATGTATATAAGTTCGAATTGATGGAGAAAAATAGTTACAGTAGATTATTTTTGAGAAAATATGAGTTTTCATGAAAATGGCCAAATTAGATTTTTAAAACTTGTGATTATCATTGTTTAAATGATTTTGTGTTTGGAAGCATGCTTTATATATGTGTAATAGCGTATATATGTTTTACAGAGTCTATAGTACTGTATTTTTGGCGTTGTTGGCTTGTATGGGTTAATCGGTGAAGCAAAGTAACGTGGCTGTCTGCGTCTGGCCGAGTTGCTGCGCCGGCAGCAAGGCCAGGAGCAGCGCAGCTGCGCCGCTTGTCTTTTCCAGATTCTTACCCTGCGCAGCTGCGCCGGTTTCAAAGCAGCTGGCTGCGCAGCTGCGCTAGGCTCTGTTTAGAGGCAGTGAATGCTAGTCATTTGTGCAGTGTTGTTTCTAACCTAGTTTAATTATGCTATGACAGTGAGCATGTATCTAGTTGCTATAATATGTTGTTAACATAAATTTGACAAATTTATATTTAGAAAAGAAAAGAGGTTTGAAAACCTTAATGTATGATTTGAATTATTATTTAAATGTGATATATGATTTAAATAATTATAATCAAAAGTAAATGTTTATTTTAAATTATAATTTGGTTAAATTATAATGAATAAAGGTTGATTTATTAAATATTAATTTAAATTATAATTTATGTAATTATAATTTAATAAATGCATGTTTAATTGTGGATTAAATTGATAATTATATGATTAATTATAAATTGTGTAATTATAATGCATGTTATAGTTTAATTAATTATTGATTATAATTGATAAATACATGATTAATTATAAATTATGTAATTATAAATGCATGAATGTGGTTTAATTGATTTTAAATTATAAATTGTTTATAATTTAAAAGGTAATGATAATTTAAGTAATTATAATTTGATTAAGTGTTTGAATTATAATTGTTTAATTATAATTGAGTTAAATACATAATTAATTTAATTATGTGAGTATATGTGTGATGTGATTAACTATGTGATAGTTAATTATTATTGTTTATTTAATCAGAATGTGAGTTAACCATGAGGGTTAACCACTTATGTGAATTAGTTACGTGTTAACTAATTTAGGTTATTGTGATTGAATATATATGTGTAGGAAGTATTAAAGTACGTGAATTGAATTAAGTAGCTTGCGCTTGAGGCAAGTCTTCTAAACCCTAAACTCGTTAATTTTACGCAAGTCTTCTAAACCCTAATCTTGTATTGATTTTATATGATCTCTTGGATTCATATATTCATTGTTGAGAATGTCCTTTCCATTTCAGTATTGGACAATTATTTATTTAATTGAAATGGTCTTAACTTATTGTTCAAGTAAGATCCAATTATTATTTTAAATGCTTTAAGTTGATTCTAAAGCATATGTTAATTCATAATTCTTTTATTTTGAATTATTGGAAGTCGATTAAACTAATCCTTAGTTGATGAACGTGAATTCTAAATTATCCTTGTAAGCTTATCCAAACTAAACTTTCTTTGGTGTGGACTTGAATTCAAATTACTGAGTTGAACAACCCTATTTATTAGGGGAGGTTACTACGCATAGCGTTAAGATGTTGGTGCACAATACATGGTACGAAGGACTGATCCCCCTAAGTACGAGTTAAGGTCCATAGTCTTATTGACTGTTAAAGGTTTAAATAGAAATATTTATAACCTAGGACAAGAGTTCAAAGGTCTTATGACCCTCAGATAAATTCTATATCCAAATTTTAATATTGATAGAGAATTATTATTCAATTCTTTATTATTGAAGCAAGCTAAGTTGTTCAAATTTTCTTAAAGATATTCTTTCATGTCTATATTATTGTTAAACTCCAGTGAGCTGTGGTTTGCTCACTCTTGCATTAAATAACAATTTCAGTTAAGGTTGATAACGCTGATGCTCCGTCTACAAGTAAGGGCAAGGAAAAGCAAAGCAAGTGAAGAGTTGTTTTTTTTATTTAATTGAGAATGATTGTAATAATTAAATGTTATGTTTTATCTCCGCACTTTATTATATTCATGTCAAGGTTAGAGTAACCCTGGGATTGATTTTGAGAAGGTTGTAACCCTTGTTTTAAGGGAGATTTAGTTATTTTAATTTAAGTTGTAGTTTATTGTGCATTATTCATTGGGTAGATATATGTTATATTAGAAAGTGAACACCAAATCATGTGGAAACGAAGTACCCGGATTTGGGGGTGTCACAGTGGGGCCCACAAATAGCTGCGCCGTCGTACGAATATTCCCCGACAACAAGAATATTCCACGACCAAATGAATATTCCCCGACAACAAGAATATTTTATAACCACTTGCTCATTTTAAAATATTTGCACATTTCACCCATAACTTTTCACATTTATCAAATCAACACCTTACTATTTCGAAATAATATATAAAAAAAATTAAATCTTTATTCATAAAAATTGGGGTCTTACACGTAGTGTATAGTGATGCGTCACACAAGGGTCTTGGCTGTGTACTGATGCAACACGGCAGGGTCATTGCGTACTGATGAGTGAGTTTTATACCCACTAATCAGTATTCGTTATAGCTTGATTCTGAATATTTTTGAATAATTTGCCTATCATTTCTACTGGGTTTATACGTTTATGTGCAGGTAATGAAATGGAGGTGAAAGTAACTTTAAAGGACAAATTTGCATGTTATACGTCTATTCCTTAATGCTTACTCTTTTTATTGTGTGCCTAACTATACTTATTATTCTTATATTTTTATTTTAGGCACAATTGAATTTAGAGACAAATTAAGCATTTATTAGACTAAAGGAAGCTAAAACGGATGTGGGCCAGAAAAATCCAAGCATGCAAAGAAATTCGGCTGGCCAAAGGGTTCACCCGCCGGGGCGGGTGATTTGCAAGGTAACTCCCCGCTGGGGCGGGGAGGCGGCAGTTGAAAACTCAAATTTTTTTCACACGGATTGGTGCATGCAGGAAGGATAATTGGGTCAGTTTGTTTCCTTTGTTGACACGGATTGGTGCTAGTGGAGATTGATGACGTGGACGTGGGCTGTTAATTAATTAGAAGTTAGCTGCTAATCTCTTTCTACTATTTTAATTCGGATTGGGTGCTGCAAGAAGAGACTTAAGGCTAATATTATGGTGGGACCCGGAAACAAAGTGGGACTATTAATCAGGATGATAAGTGGGCTACATTTATTTTATATAGATGACTTAACCTGGAGACAGAGGGGGACGTGGAGAAGCTTAGCTTTTATATCATTAGATTATATATATATATTAGATAGTTTAGATTATATATATAATATATAATATAATTTTAGTTATTCAATTTACATAATATATAGCTTAGTTTTATTATAAAGGAGGCGAGAGCAGCTTAGGGAATGGAATATATATATTATAGATAGAAGCAGCTTGACTCCTATTCCACTAAGGAGACCACGTGACTTATTATATAAGAGAAAGAAAAGAGAGCCGCTTCGGGGGGAGAATATAATTAGTTTTAGTTTTATTTTAGTTTTCAATAAAATAATAAACCCTAATTGAAATGAGATTTTGGAGATTGAAGCAATTGGAGGCCATTGGAGATCCAGATCAAGAGCAAGAAGGAGGACGAATTTGCCGGCAACAGATTCAATTCTTTTCCTTAATCTTTTTCTTATTTTTTAATGTGTATTCAATTGTGGATTCTTAGTTTTAATTCAATGAACTAATTCTTTGTTTAAGATTGCAATGGATCTTATTGTGTAATTTATTTTATTATGCTTCTCTATCAATTATTATGTTCTATCGTTGTGATTGTCTATTGTGCTTTGGAATAATTGTTTAATTGATTGGCCATTAATTACCGTGATAATCTATATGAAATTGATTGAGGAGTATAGATTTAGAACTGATCACGATAGCATGTGTTTATGATTTCTGCCTAGATGGAAATTATGATTCGTGTTTAGGATAGAGCTATTCCTTTACGCCATATATAATCTTATAGAGAACTTGTGATTAAATCTTTTTTAATTGTAATTCACATAGAAATATAGTGGATTAGTTAATTAGGGTGTCTTGCTTAATTCTATCATCTGTAGATTTGAGTGAGTATGGTATGATGCATCAAGAGGTGGCTATATTTACTTTCGTGTTCTTGATTAACAATTCAGAATAGAGAGAATAATTGATGAGAAGTATGTTAACTTAGATGAAGCAATAAGTGAAGTTGTGATCTTAAATCTCCGTAATCTTAATTTAACTAGTGGTGAATAATAGTAGTTTAATTATATATATATTTATAATTGATTCGTTTAAATAAGATTGAGTTGGTTACGGGTTAGTACTTGGTGATTTTTGTTAAATAATTCCTCGTGGGATCGACACTTTACTTTCACTCTATTACTTGTTGACCACGTATACTTGCGTGTTGTGCGTAACTAGAAAATATCCAACAAGTTTTTGGCGCCGTTGCCGGGGAATTAATTTAATAATTATTTGCCAATATTAATTTCAATCAAATTAGTCTTAATTTAAACATTTTTTTTATTTATTTAATTCTCTTTCTATTTTACTCTTTTTTTTTCAGGCACCATGGCTGAATTCAATTATCAATGGCCATATACGAACATGACTCAACCAAGGAAAATAGTGATTGATGAACTTATATTAGCACAGATTGAAAAGCTTTCGAAGACGGTGGAGGTTTTCGCAGCCCAACAGAGTCGAAGGATGGCAGTTACGTGTAATTATTGTGCTAGCAACCATCAAAGTCATCAATGCACCGTCAGTTTTGAACCGGCACCATATAGTGGTGATTACCTCAACAACTATGCTCAGCCTAACTATCATCAAGATTGGGGGTATCACCCGGATTCTTCATGGAGCTACAATTATGATGACCAAAACTATGCTCCAAATCCATCATACACACCGGAATTTTCATGTCCACCTCCATTGCCACAAGAAGAAAAGCTAGGTTGGGAAGAGGAGTTGGCCAGAATCCAAGCAGAAAATGACGCGGCGAGGAAATCTCTACGGACGGAAATGAAGAAATTATCAATTCAAATAGGACAGATAACGAATGCAATGAATAGTCGGTCCCAAGGAGATTTGCCAAGTGAAACAGAAAAGAATCCGAAAGCCGTGAATAACATTCCTCCAAGCACTAGTTCTAATTACTTGGATTTTGAAACTAATTGAGAGCCAGAATCAAATCTGCTATTGGATGAGCCACAAGAAGAAAAGTCAAATCTGGAGGAACTCATGTCAAACGTCATAGCAGATCAAGAGGAGGGGAAGATTAGTCAGGGGTTGTCAAGTCAAGATCTTAACAATCAGATGGAGCAACTCATCACTACCCCACAAAATGGTCCTAATTACATGGATTCCGAAACAGAAACAGATAATTCAAAGCTGAGGGAATGTTGGCTCAAGTTCATAGCAGACATAGAGGAGAGGAGGATTAATCAAGAGAGTTCAATTCGAGATCAAGAGTTATCAACTAAAAATCTTAATAATAAGATAGAGCAAATGGACAACGCCTCAAACAACCTTCTTCCAAGTACTTGGATTTATGACATGGATGACGAAACTGACGGAGAACCCGGACCAAATCTGCAGCTGGATGAGCCACAAGATATAGAAAGTGAGGAGACAAATGGGGATAATGAAATAGAGGTCGACGAAGATCTAAATGGGTCTCCACCAAAGATCAAAGAGCCAGTCAGATTTGCAAAACCATGCCCGATTGGTAGTCATGTCGTCGGCAACGCTCTTTATAACACAAGAGCGAGTATAATATTGAAGCCATGGTGGGACGAGAAAGAGAAGATAGACGAAGAGACCATTGTGTGTGACAAGCTTCCAAGCCCCAAAGTGATCACATACACAATGGAGAAAACACCTAGCTGTAGGACCTTCTTCATAGAGATAATACCGAATAAGAGAATGCTAGGTGATTTTAATGCACGGGACATCGCGTGTGGGAATTTCCCAAAGGATTATTTGCTACTGATGGATGGAGGGTTCCTCAACTTCCGAAGAGGAATTGGATAGCGTTGACCAAACAAAGTCCAGCTGAAGGACTATAAATCAAGCGCTTATTGGGAGGCAACCCAAGTTTAATTTTTATTTTTAGTTTTTTTTAGGTTTCATATTATTTTTTAGATTTGTCATTTTTTTTAGGATTTAATAAACGTGATTCTATCATGTTCACAGGTGAGTCAAGTTCAACTCGAGTGTGGTGCCCGATTCAATCCAATGAGCTAACTTATTCTTCAGACTTAGCAGACAAAGAGGGACATTGCTATATTTTCAGGGAAGTCCTCTCTTTTAATTTTGCCTATCTTAGCCATTGAGGACAATGTCTGTTTTAAGTTTGGGGGTATTTATCATGTTTAGTATTTACTTGGGCAATGATGGAATTTGATTTTGTCCAATGATAAGTGAGTAGTTAATGTTGTTGACTCTTGAAAAATTGATGAGCATGCTTAGTCTATATTTTAACTCATTAGTTGGTTTCACATTACTTGCCAAATTTTTGAAAATTTACACATATCCATTTGTTTAGCCAGTTGGGATTGAAATTTTTTTGGCTAAATACTTATGAAATATATCATTGCAACTTGAGGAACCTTATTTGAGCATCATTCGAAGTGAAAATTAGGCATTCACATAAGTTTGGGGGAAATCTTGGGATATTTGTGAAAAAAAAAATTATTGGAACATTCCCGAGTTGAATAATTGAATCTTGTGGTGGGTCGAGATGGAGCGTAAAACGCACTCTCCATAAACACAGGCACGAGATGGAGCGTAAAACGCACTCGTTCAATGGAAAGTGAGATGGAGCGTAAAACGCACTCACTAAAAAAAAGATAAAGAAAAAATATTTTTGAAATACTTGGGAAGGGTTCATATGTGCTTAAATGTTTAAATACCCGGTTGATCCTCAAGGAAAAAATTTGTGATTTGTCTTTATTAGCGGAGATTGATGTGATAAGAAGTTTTAAGAGTTGTTTTTGAAAATCTTTTATGAGTATTGGTTGATCTAATCTAAATCATGATTAGTTTGAACAATTAGATTCACACACGCACTTAAAGGATCATGAGTAGATGTGGAACTGATGAAAGTGTTAAAACTTTAGACATGAAATTATTTTGAAATTTTTTGTGGGTTATCAGTTGTTGCAACCTTTGAGGCCAGTGTTCAAATTCATATTGATTCTTTGCTTGAGTGGATCATTGCTAGAGAATGAATCTGTCTAATTTTTGTGTTTGCTTGAGGACAAGCAAAGTCTCAAGTTTGGGGGTATTTGATGAGTGAGTTTTATACCCACTAATCAGTATTCGTTATAGCTTGATTCTGAATATTTTTGAATAATTTGCCTATCATTTCTACTGGGTTTATACGTTTATGTGCAGGTAATGAAATGGAGGTGAAAGTAACTTTAAAGGACAAATTTGCATGTTATACGTCTATTCCTTAATTCTTACTCTTTTTATTGTGTGCCTAACTATACTTATTATTCTTATATTTTTATTTTAGGCACAATTGAATTTAGAGTCAAATTAAGCATTTATTAGACTAAAGGAAGCTAAAAAGGATGTGGGCCAGAAAAATCCAAGCATGCAAAGAAATTCGGCTGGCCAGAGGGTTCACCCGCCGGGGCGGGTGATTTGCAAGGTAACTCCCCGCTGGGGCGGGGAGGCGGCAGTTGAAAACTCAAATTTTTTTCACACGGATTGGTGCATACAGGAAGGATAATTGGGTCAGTTTGTTTCCTTTGTTGACACGGATTGGTGCTAGTGGAGATTGATGACGTGGACGTGGGCTGTTAATTAATTAGAAGTTAGCTGCTAATCTCTTTCTACTATTTTAATTCGGATTGGGTGCTGCAAGAAGAGACTTAAGGCTAATATTATGGTGGGACCCGGAAACAAAGTGGGACTATTAATCAGGATGATAAGTGGGCTACATTTATTTTATATAGATGACTTAACCTGGAGACAGAGGGGGACGTGGAGAAGCTTAGCTTTTATATCATTAGATTATATATATATTAGATAGTTTAGATTATATATATAATATATAATATAATTTTAGTTATTCAATTTACATAATATATAGCTTAGTTTTATTATAAAGGAGGCGAGAGCAGCTTAGGGAATGGAATATATATATATTAGATAAAAGCAGCTTGACTCCTATTCCACTAAGGAGACCACGTGACTTATTATATAAGAGAAAGAAAAGAGAGCAGCTTCGGGGGGAGAATATAATTAGTTTTAGTTTTATTTTAGTTTTTAATAAAATAATAAACCCTAATTGAAATGAGATTTTGGAGATTGAAGCAATTGGAGGCCATTGGAGATCCAGATCAAGAGCAAGAAGGAGGACGAATTTGCCGGCAACAGATTCAATTCTTTTCCTTAATCTTTTTCTTATTTTTTAATGCGTATTCAATTGTGGATTCTTAGTTTTAATTCAATGAACTAATTCTTTGTTTAAGATTGCAATGGATCTTATTGTGTAATTTATTTTATTATGCTTCTCTATCAATTATTATGTTCTATCGTTGTGATTGTCTATTGTGCTTTGGAATAATTGTTTAATTGATTGGCCATTAATTACCGTGATAATCTATATGAAATTGATTGAGGAGTATAGATTTAGAACTGATCACGATAGCATGTGTTTATGATTTCTGCATAGATGGAAATTATGATTCGTGTTTAGGATAGAGCTATTCCTTTACGCCATATGTAATCTTATAGAGAACTTGTGATTAAATCTTTTTTAATTGTAATTCACATAGAAATCTAGTGGATTAGTTAATTAGGGTGTCTTGCTTAATTCTATCATCTGTGGATTTGAGTGAGTATGGTATGATGCATCGAGAGGTGGTTATATTTACTTTCGTGTTCTTGATTAACAATTCAGAATAGAGAGAATAATTGATGAGAAGTATGTTAACTTAGATGAAGCAATAAGTGAAGTTGTGATCTTAAATCTCCGTAATCTTAATTTAACTAGTGGTGAATAATAGTAGTTTAATTATATATATATATATATATATTGATAATTGATTCGTTTAAATAAGATTGAGTTGGTTACGGGTTAGTACTTGGTGATTTTTGTTAAATAATTCCTCGTGGGATCGACACTTTACTTTCACTCTATTACTGGTTAACCACGTATACTTGCGTGTTGTGCGTAACTAGAAAATACCCAACACGTACGCTTCACGTCAGCTGAAAGATTATGAGAAGGGTTATCCGACTCATGACCTGGAATTAGCAGCAGTAGTTTTTGCCTTGAAGATTTGGAGGCATTATTTGTATGGTGAGAAGTGTGAGATATATACGGACCACAAGAGTCTGAAGTATATCTTCACGGAGAAAGAATTAAACATGAGGCAGCGCCGATGGCTAGAATTGATCAAAGATTATGATTGTGAGATTCTGTACCATCCAGGCAAAGCAAATGTAGTGGCAGATGCCTAGAGCAGAAAAGGCAGAGAGAAGTTATCGAAGTTAACCATTCAAGAAGAGTTAGTGAAAGATTTCGAACGACTAGAGTTGGAGGTTAAGTATCCGATGGAGACCAACGAGAAATTATTTACAGTGACAGCGAGCCCGACTTTATTAGATAAGGTTAAGGAGGCACAAGAGAAGGACGAAGATTGTGATATTATCAAGAAGCGGATTGTCGAAGGTGATGATTTGAAATTCAAGATTGATAGCACTGGACCGCTAAGGTTTGAAGGACGAATTTGAGTACCGTTAGTACCGGAGCTGAGAGAAGAGATTTTGCAAGAAGCGCACAGTACGAGATACTCGATACACCCAGGAAGCACGAAGATGTACCAAGACTTGCGTCATCACTTTTGGTGGCCAAACATGAAGAGGGAGGTTGCAGAATGTGTAAGTAGGTGTTTAACTTGTCAGAGAGTCAAGGCAGAGCACCAACGACTAAGCGGGTTATTACAACCGTTAGAGATTCCAGAATGGAAATGGGAGCACATCACGATGGATTTTGTGGTGGGACTTCCGGCAACGCAGAAACAGCACGACGCCATATGGGTAATTGTAGATCGTCTTACGAAGTCAGCTCACTTTTTTTCGATTAAGATTAAGTATAGTTTGGACCAACTAGCCAGATTATATGTCAAGGAAATTATCTCGAGACATGGGGTGCTGGTATCTATTGTATCTGATAGAGATCTACGATTCACGTCAAATTTCTGGAAGAGTCTTCAAGAGAGATTGGGGACACAGTTACGAATGAGTACCGCGTATCATCCGCAGACCGATGGGCAAAGAGAAAGAACAATTCAAACACTTGAAGACATGCTCCGAGCTTGTGTAATAGACTTCAAGGGTAGTTGGGAGGATCACCTTCCATTAGTAGAGTTTGCGTACAACAATAGTTTTCACGCTAGTATCGGAATGCCAACGTACGAGGAGCTATATGGGAGAAAATGTCGAACCCCGTTGTGTTGGGACGAAGTTGGAGAACGTCGACTGTTGGGACCAGAATTGGTACAGCAGACTGTAGAGATTATCAAGGTGATAAGAGCACGGCTGGTAGCGGCTCAAGATCGCCAGAAGAAGTTTGCGGACTTGCATCGCAAGAAGAAAGAATTTGAATTAGGAAGCTATGCTTTTCTGAAAGTATCTCCCTGGAAGGGGAAGATTCATTTTGGGAAGAAGGGCAAGTTGAGCCCTAGGTTCATAGGACCGTTCGAGATTCTGAGGCGAGTCGGTGAAGTGGCGTACGAGGTGGCGTTACCTTCTGAACTTGAGCACATTCACAACGTGTTTCATGTGTCAGTATTGCGGCTGTATAAACCAGACTACAAGCACGTTATCTCCTATGAGCCGATCCAAGTCGAGAAAGACTTATCATACAAAGAAGTTCTTGTCCAGATACTAGATAGAAAAGAACAGAAACTGAGGAATAAGATCATCCATTCCGTTAAGATTCTCTGGAGGAATCACGCAGTCGAAGAGGCTACGTGGGAATTAGAAAAGAAAATGAGAGCGAATTATCCGTTTTTATTTGAGTAACCTTATTTTTACAATTTCGAGGACGAAATTTTTATAAAGGGGAAGGGATGTAACGGCCATGAATTTTAAACTCCTTATTTATTAAATATGTGATTTAATTTTAACGAGTCAGTTTTGTGAGTTTATTTAAACCTTATGTGGTGGTGAGAATTTGTGATTATGTGAGATAGAGCCTATGCAATAAATTGCCAGGATTATTTAAAGGAAGTCACTAATGGTTTATTTAAATTAGTGGACTAGCCCTGAGACTTTAATATCAGAGAATTGATAAGATTATTAAAAACTAAATATTCAACTTATTTGAGTATCGTGGTAGGATTTGAACGTGTTTGATTAATTTCAATTATGATTAATTAATTGATAAGGTGTTGATTAATAATTATTATGAATAAATAATAATTAATGAGTAAGAGATTAATAAATATAATAATATTATATTTACTTGATTAATTGTTTCATACAAGCATGCAATATGTTAATCCTTTAATATATGGTAGTTATCTATATTGTATATAATACAATGTGACTTTTGATATGGCTATGTATATTATATATAGACTATATAGTAAGATTTATTTGCATTAGTAGAGTTACACAATAATATTGTTTATGTGACATGAAGTGAATGAGTAAACATTCATGTATACCTCAACTATATATAATAATATCAATAAACATTATTAATTGATAATGATTTCATTAAGCTGTTATGATTATAATAATAACAGTTATGGTAATAAATAATGAGCAATACACAATTATATTATATTTGGTGTTAATAGAAAATGTACATGAATTATATGTATGTACACTACTTGATACCTTGTAATTAAGAAATAACATTGTAGCACTCATTTAATTGTATAACTTAAGTATATACTATGTGTATATATATAGTATACAACTTAGTGTATTAGCAAGTGCTGAGTTATTACATTGTCCCTAAATGAGAGTCCCACCTTCATTTCTCCTTCACGTGGCTACACTACTCTACTCCTTTTCTCAAAATCAGCAACCTTAGCTAGCAATGATCATGGGGGAGTGGAGAATATGATGAGAATCACCAACTACTCACCAACCATTCCTTGCCCATTGTATAATCTGGATTTTCATTGTTTTGCAAAGTCATGGACTGGTTATCCATTTGTCTATATAAGAGCTCTCCTCCTTCATAAATAACATTGCTAAGATTTTCTCTAAGGTATAGAATTGAGCTAGTAGACTGAATTTTCAATTGAGTTGAGAGAGTTATCAGTGAGGGAGAATTGGTATTGCAGTCCATTCCTTTGACAAAGGTATCTAATTCATGTTCTCCCTATCTTATTCTCTGTAAAATTTATAAGTCTTGATTATTAAATTGATCATGGGTTGATTAATTAATGGATTGGAATATGTTGGTTGAGTGTTATACAAGATGTTAAACATGTTAGAATTGCAATGTCTTATGTTAGAATCAATTTTCGTAGAAAAATTTCTGAGTTGGGCTAAGTTCTGCCGTTGCTGGGCAGCTACTGTCTCTGGCCAACAGCCTGCGCAGCTGCGCCGGGCCCTGGACAGAGTTTTCTGTTTCCTGCTATAAACTATTATGTGCTAATCATGAAGTACCTTGTTAAAGCAAGTATGTGAACATGATTAAACTATAAATATTAGTACAATGGCATGGTATAAGTATGTATTCCTTGATGCTACACATATATGTCATGGCCATGTTTTACGAAAGAAAAACATATGTTTTAAAAGAAAACTTGTAGTTTTAAAAGTGAACCTTGTCACGAACATAACATTTGTGTTTTCTGATTTTGTATACACAATAGTATGGTTTATATTGACCTAAAATGCATGTTTAAAGTGTTAGTCATACACTAGCATACTTGGTTAATGATTCATGAGGTTTTCGAAATGAGAAATTTAAGACTTTTGAAAACAAACTTGACCAAGACTTGAGTCTTTTAGATTCTGACCATTTGAGAACGTATATGTGGTTTATATATGAGTTCTAAGACATACGAGTTATGAGCACAAGGCACTTAACATATATTATGATACCTTGTTGACTTAGTGTGACTTTCAATGAGAAAACATAGAATGTGAAAGCTAACGACATCGATCACCATGTGGATTACGTATTGATCATGCAAGCATGTGTATTAGAGTTCATCATGCCTATAGAAATGTCGACATGAGGGTCATGTTTGTTAAACATAGTTTTCACCTATGCACATGTACTCAAGTAATGAAATTCTAAAGCATGAACTTAATGTGGGTTAAGGTATACACGAGTAGTATACACATAAGCATGACTACTTAAACGTTGTTTAAGCCTCATTATGTGACTTTAATAGTTGACCCTTGAACCAGGAACTTGTATTAGTTAAAGTATGTGAATTACCGGCATGAAAACATGACTTTGAATTAGATTAGGATAAGCATGCTAGTTTCAAACTCGAGTTTATAAAACTTATAAGCATGTGTGTTGATTTATAACTTGAAGTGCTATATTGATGCATAGTAACTAGATAATCTAAAGTTATTAAATCTAAGACATGAGTAGATGGACTTACGTGAATTATGTGCTAGAATTATATGATAATTAGATTCTTGTTAGTGTAGACTCGTATTAGTTTACACATGCTAATTGGAATACCAACTTATTAATGTTAGGTTATTTCAGCAAGATTTAATTAAAGATAGAACTTATTCGTAGCTGAACAAACAGGCAAGTATTCTAAATTCTTGCACTACCTTATTCAATGAATCGTGTAAGCGAGTTTCTTAACTTCACTTGATTTGAATACAAGTTCTCTTACACTCTTTATTGTGCAAGTTCCTATCCTTCTCATATTGTATTGAGCAGGTTATTATTGTATTGACAGTTAATTATTTAAAGCTTGAACTTTATTTCCAAGCATGCTATTAGGTGGTTTAATTACTTTACAATTATTCCACATCGATTTTATTGATATTCGCACTTGGTGCATTTGAGTTCGTACAGTCTTGGACCTGTACCTTATTTAAAAGTTCTATAATTCTTGAACTGTGTCAGATAGAGTCTGAACCCTTGTTCGGTCAGACAGGTATATGAAATTTTATAAAAGCTATCCAAACCAATTGATGGTAAGGATTCTTAGACTGAAAAGAACACCCCTTATATATAGGGGAGTACCCCAGGTATCTAATATAAGATACAAACAGCAGAGTTGAATGTTATGCATATACATGGCGTACGCGAGGCTAATCCCCTCAAGTACTATTCTGTAGCCAATAACCAAAGGGGTCAATCAGCTATTGATTCCGTTGGAGTTTTATAGTTCGAAGTCTACTTGACTATCAGTTATTCTAAAAACAATTATTATTCTTGCTTCCGATACTCATATTGTTGAATTCATTGTCAGATATTTTCTATTCATCACGATATATCCTTTATTGTTGTATTTAAACTTGCTGAGCAAACTTGTTGCTCATTCTTGCTATGTCATGACTTATATTGCAGTTAAGCCCGAGACTTCAGGGAAGGACAAGGGTAAAGGGAAGATGTAGGATTAGTTTGCAAGGAGCAGACTTTATCTGTATGTTTAATTAAATTACTGTTATGTAATATGAACCCTAATGACTATTCTAGGGTAATGTTTGTATGTTTGTATTTAAGGTTATCGAATCTTGGGACTAGTAACACCTTTTGAATGAACGACGTACGTTTATTATATTCCGCACTTTAGTTATCGTATGTTGTTTAGAGGTGGATGTTTAGTATTGTTTTGTGATCATCGGACCGGGGTCAGAGGACCCGGATTCGGGGGTGTCACAGGTTGGTATCAAAGCATTAGGTTATAAACGTTAGGAATGTGAAACCTAGGTTATAACCTTAGTAGAAAACTCAAGTAGAGTATGTAAGTGATGGGTTGAGGAGATCCATCGGGTTTTATTGTGATACTGAAGTTGTTTATTTGAATCAAATATGATTGATAGACGTCTTAAACTTCTTAATTCTAACATGAATAGCATATCACATTAAGTCTAATGTTTTCTTCCTTTCCTCAGGATCATGCCGCCTAGGAGACTACCGCGGAACCAGAGGGAGGAAGGATCCGTTAAAAATGGCGGAGGGGAAAATGTCGACCCTATGCAGAACTTCGTTAACTTGTTAACTGAGGCAATGCAGAACAGATCCCAGCCAGCAGCAGGGTAGCCAGGACATCACTTGGCGAGCTTTAAGGACTTTAAATTGGTAGGACCACCGGAGTTCCGGGGAACCTTGGACCCAATCGAAGCCCAAACCTGGATAGAAGAGATGGAGAAAGTGTTTGAGGTCGCACGAGTGGCCGAAGCACAGACGACGAGTTTTGCCACTTTCATGATGAAGGGCCAAGCTAACTATTGGTGGAAGGCCAATAAGGGACGAGTAGGCGAAGGAGTTATTCCTTGGGTTAAATTTAAGGAGCTATTTCTCAAGAATTATTTCTCGAAGAATACGCAACAGGATATGGAAGTTAAGTTTCTGGAACTGAAACAAGGTAGTATGTCTGTCGAAGAGTACGCGGCAAGATTTAATGAGTTGGCCCGATTCGCTTCACATCAGGTTAACACGAAAGCTAGGAAGGCAAGGAGGTTCGAATTAGGACTGAAACCTTGGGTGCAGAAAGCAGTCGTAGTATTAAAGATTAAGACATTCTCTGATCTACTGGAAAGGGCTATCATTGCCGAAGGAGGCAATGAAGCCATTACTCGATTCAAACAAGAAAAGAAGACCGGTCAGGAGGGACAGAAAGGGGGAAGCAGCGGAGGTAGCAACCCCAACAAGCGTAAATGGACGGAGAGCCAATCCTCTGGAGGTAACAAGTCCGGGGGAGAGGCTAAGAAGAGTGTAAAGTGCAACAACTGTGGGAGGAATCACTCGGGGGAGTGCATGAAAGGAAAGAGTGTTTGTTACCGTTGTGGACAACCGGGGCACATGGCTCCTCAGTGTCCGAATAAGCAGAAAGGAGGGTGTTTCTCGTGTGGAGCCCCAGACCATCAAATCAAAGACTCCCGAAGAAAAAGGGCGATGCAGCTAGCGGCAATCGCAACATCAACAACAACAACGGACTGAGCATCGGAGGGCCAGCCAGTCAAGCCAACAGACCAACGGCACGCACGTTCAACATGACCGTTCAGGATGCGGTGGAGTCTAAGGACGTGGTGTCAGGTATCATCCCGATCAATGATATTGATGCTTATGTGTTATTTGATTCGGGTGCTACTTGCTCTTTTGTTTCCGAAGAATTTGCTAAACGGTTAGACTTACCCCGTGAAAGATTAGAACACCCTATGAACGTAGAAGAAGCAAACAAGGAAATTATTCCCGTAGAATACATTCATAGGAACTGTTAAACTGAATTGCGAAGATTTAAGCTCAGAGTGGATTTGATACCGATTCATTTGGGGGAGTTCGATGTAATCCTTGGAATGGATTGGTTATCGGTTCACGGAGCAGTTATCGATTGTAAGAAGAAATGCGTACACCTTAAGACTCCAAACAAGTCGAAGGTGGTATTTTATAGTAGTAAATCGCCGAGACAATCTCATTGTCTGACGATGATGCAAGCGCAGAGATTGCTTAGGAAGGGTTGTGTAGGTTATTTGGCTCACGTGGTTGATACTCGACGAGTCGAGGGTGAACTGGGTCAGATACATATTGTAAGGGATTTCGTTGATGTCTTCCCAGACGAGATTTCGGGATTGCCACCGGATAGAGAAATTGAGTTTGTCATTGATTTGGCACCAGGGACAGCACCGGTATACAAAGCGCCGTATCGTATGGCACCGGTAGAGATGAAAGAACTGATGGCTCAATTACAAGAGTTGTTGGATAAGGGATACATTCGACCGAGCGTATCACCATGGGGAGCGCCAGTCTTATTCGTGAAGAAGAAAAATGGATCGCTTAGACTTTGTATCGACTACCGAGAGTTGAACAAGGTCACCATTAAGAACAAGTACCCATTGCCTAGGATCGACGATTTGTTTGATCAGTTGAAGGGGGCGAAGTAATTTTCAAAGATTGACTTGAGGACCGGTTATCATCAACTGAA
This sequence comes from Panax stipuleanatus, assembly GCA_020205555.1. Classification (NCBI taxonomy): domain Eukaryota; kingdom Viridiplantae; phylum Streptophyta; class Magnoliopsida; order Apiales; family Araliaceae; genus Panax; species Panax stipuleanatus. The sequence goes on along the minus strand of CM035117.1, from coordinate 49,880,667 downwards.
GGTGAGGCCGAAGGATATTCCAAAGACGACATTCAGAACTCGGTATGGACACTTTGAGTTTCTGGTAATGTCATTCAGATTGACGAACGCGCCGGCAGCATTTATGGACTTGATGAACAGAGTGTTCAAACAGTATTTGGATAAGTTCGTTGTCGTATTCATCGATGACATTCTGGTGTATTCGGAGACGGAGGAAGAGCACGCCGAGCATCTAAGGATAGTATTGGAGACTCTAAGAAGGGAGGAGCTGTATGCAAAATTCTCCAAATGTGAGTTTTGGTTACAGAGAGTGCAATTTTTGGGGCACGTTATCAACAAGAATGATGTTTCGGTGGATCCAGCAAAGGTAGAAGCGGTTATCAATTGGGAGCAGCCGAAGATGCCGACAAAAATCAGGAGTTTCTTAGGATTAGCGGGATACTATCGAAGATTCATCCAAGATTTTTTGAAATTTGCATCGCTGTTAACCAATCATGACTTATATTGCAGTTAAGCCCAAGACTTCAGGGAAGGACAAGGGTAAAGGGAAGATGTAGGATTAGTTTGCAAGGAGCAGACTTTAGCTGTATGTTTAATTAAATTACTGTTATGTAATATGAACCCTAATGACTATTCTAGGGTAATGTTTGTATGTTTGTATTTAAGGTTATCGAATCTTGGGACTAGTAACACCTTTTGAATGAACGATGTACGTTTATTATATTTCGCACTTTAGTTATCGTATGTTGTTTAGAGGTGGATGTTTTGTATTGTTTCGTGACGATCGGACCGGGGTCAGAGGACCCAGATTCGGGGGTGTCACAAATTTCATACAAACTATTAAGGTAGATGGTGATCAAGCATCGAAACAATAAACATAACCATGCTAGGCAATCCATACATAATCAATCACACATAACAAAGAGGCATATAGATCTGAATTAAACAATAAGCTCCATTAGAATCCCATAATGGTGATTAGTTCATCTCTGAATCAATAACCATTATGAGATTTGATCTAAGCATTGAAAACAAAATGATGAAAGTAGAGGGAATAAGAGAAGAGGAAATTGCAAATTTGATAATCCTTCTTCCAAAATAAGCCTTCAAGCTAAGTTCAAGATCACAATCAGACCCAATTCAAAACCCTAATAATGGAAATCTATTAAGAGCAAAAGAGAGAAGCCAAAATGGTAGACTATAGCTTAGAACTCTCTCCACTCTCAAAAACTGGAAAATATAAAGATTAAAACTTTGTCTTGTAACTTGCAAATACACCCATATATGGAAAATACGCTACAGCAAATGTTTAAGTGAAAAAGTCAACAATTATCAAAAATTGACGCCACCCCGTAAGTCTTTTCTGGCGCGGGCGCGCTGATCTTCAAGTTGGTTGTCTCATAGCGCGGGCGCGCAGCTTTTGTTCCTCTTGCCAACGCGGCTGCTCTGTGCTGAATTTTTTACAGATTTTGCTGGTGCAATGCTGGTTTCCTGCCCATTTGTTTGCTGCCTTAGTCTTCTTTCTTCTTTCACTTGTACCTACTCAGATGCCATTTCCACATGCCATAAGCTATGCCCCATCTTCAGCTCCCCACATGCTCACCATCTTGCTAAGTTCATGCCCTTTCCATGCCATTGCTTGCCATTTGAGTTTCCTTAATGTAACCTATAAAACAAAGATAAAAAGCATAAAACGACACTAAAACACTTAAGTTTAAGCCATAATTCTAGCAAGTTGATAGCCAATAAATAGGTATAAAACCTACTTATCAACGTACTCCCGCAGATGGGAGATGAGTTCTTTCGTAGTTCAGGCTCAGTCGTAAATATTCTTTAATGTGGTGGTACCAAGGTGGTCCAGTAGGTGCTATCTCATCCGATATCTCCCCTACACTGTTCCCATATGACGGTGTGTTTTGTATAGTGAAAGTAATGACAGGCATTCCCTTCTTTGCTGACAGGTTCACCAATGAAGCTAATGTAGCCAATACATCGGCTAAACCGATATCTAGTTTAGACTGGATATTGGTGGACAGGGATGCATGATATGCTATACATTAGTTTAATGGTTTTTTAATCTTTTCTTGTGAAACAAAGGGTTAGTCGACTTGATGACAGGATAAGAACGATGTATAAATGACAGTTCAAGATGACGACCATTTATATACGCGGAAGAGTAAATAGGGCATGAAGAAAACACACCCCGCGTTTGGTTTATCAGAGGCTGACCTATCTTAGGGTTACTCTCACAGGCTTTTTGAAATTGGTTCCTAGATCTTCGCAATTTACTTGATGAAAACATCCATTTTTCAATTGGAGCGGATCTGAGTGGTGCCTTTCTTGAGCCTCACAATGGAAACACCCAGAGGAGTCCAGTAATAAACAACCGATGGGATTGCCTCCTAATGGAGGTACCACACAACATACATTCACATACATTCACGTCCTCACCGTATGTAATTATGATGACATTGTGTGAATCACTAATATATTGTGCGAGGCACTAATACAAAAATGCTTAAATATCGAGACAATTATCACACACAAAGATCATTCACACAAGATGCACATGCAATATGAAAATCAAAAAGATTGAACGCGGCTTAAGCCCTCTTTAATCCACAGCAGAGTCGCCACCTGTCGACGCCGGGAAGAAAATCTATAAAGTTCGTCTTTCCTAAGTTTGTTTTGTTTGTTTTACCCTTTTCCAATTTGCTATGTCTAGGGATTTTATCAAAGGGTTAGTTTTTAGGAAAGCGGTACCGACATAAGTGTCGACGACTTTGAAAAGATTAATTTTATTATTTTATAATTGGACCGAATGAGACAGAGCCGCCAGTTGGTATGGTTTAAATGGATGTACCAACTCATTCGAGTTTTAATAGTTTTCGCAAAATGGTTTAATATGTGACTTCGAAAGATTGGTCTTCAAACCCGAGATTCGTGGAATTCGAGGGCTAGGTTAAGCGGGGGGAAGGTGTTAGGCACCCCCTGACTCCCGTGAAAACACGGTACCGCATCTTATTGATTTTCTATGCATAAAGTGTGTGTGTGTGTGAGTGTGAGTGTGTGTGTGTGTGTTTTATTTTGAAAGCTTTATTCATTTTTATTCTAAGTCTTTATTTTGGATTATTTGAAAGTAGTGCTGCACCTCTTTTGTGCCTAGGTACGAAGGATTTGATTTGACAAAAAGTTCATTTTTAACAAGATGTATGAATCGAACTGATGTTTTGGAAAACAAGATTTTCAAATCCTTTGCCCGACTAGGAATCGAGGACTTCGATACTTCCTTTTATTTATCTTTACGTTTAGAAGGTGATCTGCCCTGAATCGCTTTATTCTTTATAAAAAGCTCTTTGTGGTTTCACTTGGAAATCGTTTTAGTGAAAATGCATGCTAAAGCGCCAAAAAGGTCGGATCATCATCGGGCATGTAAGCCATCTCGATGAAACCGAGCACCCATCATTAAAGTTTTTACTATCACGGGATCTTGAATCCGACTTCTCGAGACTAACCTCTCGAGTTCGTCTTCAAGATCCAAATATTACATGTACAATATTTCGACGTTATTTAAACATTACAAAGTGAATAAAATGTCCATCGTGGGAATCTAGTTAAGATCTAATCATTAGATCTCAACCTCGAGATTCCTAGGCTCACATTTATTGAAATAAACATATATACAACGTCTTAAACTCAAGATTCGGTGGTTTCATAAGTTGAAAACCCCATCACGAGAGTTTAGGACTCTCCTCACCTCTAGATATAGATCTAGGGCTCAACGGAGTAGCCGGAACTTACATAAAGCGGTAAAACACGTAGATCTACCGTGGATCTAAGCTGATCTAGCATACGGGTTAAAGCGTCATGCTTAATAACCACTCAAAATGCTAGATTCGGCTTAGATCTTGGTAGATCTAGCCTCCGGACTTGGTTTACAACAATATATGCACAATATAACAAATAGAAACTCAACTTCTATCAACTATTACACAATATACTTAGAAAATAAGTTTAACTAGATTTAAACAATATATAACATTAATCTAGTATTTGACCAACGTTTACAAAGAACGAAGCTAGAAAGTGCATTATTTCACCTCGGGGGATGCGTGAACAAGCGTTTTAACTCCCGGGAGGGACTCCAAGTAGACGCTAAACAAGAGAAAATAACTCAAAGTGTGTATATATAAGTCCCCCCTTAGGCTCTCTCTCTCTCTAAACGTGACTTTCTCTCTCTAAGTTCTTCCTCTTTTTTGTGTTTATGAGCTGCTGGCTGCTGATATAGAGAAATTTGGGCAGCCTCAACCATACTTGCGGCTAGCCTTATGTATAGTTGAGGCTGGAGCATGTATGTATGAGGCTGGGCACCACATTTATGGTTGCCTCGAAATGCGTTCCTTAAGTCTCGGTTTGGAGGAAGTTGACCTTCGCAGACCGGATTTTCAGAAAGACTGTGCGGAATGCGGCAGAATCCAATCGAGTCTGACTGAGTCGGGGTCCGGGAAGATGATGATGATAGCTTAGAAGTATCTTCTGGTTCCCGACGGCAGTTAGCTGGTTTATCGTCGATGGGACGCCTTTCGAGGTTTGCTGAGTTGGTTTTCGACGGACACTGTCTCAACTTGGCGATCCTTGTTCAGTTCACGACATGTTTGGCGTCATTGGTCCTTTGAATCTTTCACGGGGTTGTCTTCGGGATGACCTAGCTCTTTTGCCTTACCTCGGGGTTGTCTTCGAAGTAAAATTATGCTTTTGCCCTTCTGCAAGGTTAGTACAAAGAAAGCAAAATTTTGAGTGTCTACAGGTGGGGTTTTTGGTTATGCTTGTCAAGTGTTTAATGAAATTCCTGACAGAGATTTGGTTTCTTGGACATCAATGATTTCTGGTTATGATTGCGAAAGAAATGTTTTTGGTGCTTTTATATTGTTCAATACATTGCGTATGGAGGTTGAACCCAATTACGTGACCCAAATATTTTGCTTGCGATTTACCTTTGAGATATATGATTTTGAAGTGATAAATTCCTATATTTAGGGGGTATATAACATTACAATGTTGTTGTATATGGATAGTGCTAACTGTCAAATGGTGTAATTGATTAATTCAAATCATTTATTGAGCTTCTTATATCAGTTTCTATTTCTTAATCCTTAGATAAGCATATCTGGTTGATCCCTTGAGAATATCTTCATGTCGATTTTCCCACTTGGCTATTGTTAAGTTAATCAATTTTCTCTAACTTCACTAATGAAATGCGTCAGTGGCAAAGACCTTACAAATCTTTATCCTTATACTGTCATATGTGTTATGTGTATGCAGGAAATCGAGACCCATCATCATCTTTTTTTTTGTTTGGTGTATTGGGTGAAAGTTGGATTTGTCCCTCTTTGGTAGAAGTTCTTCTCCTATTCAAATTTGAGAGTTCATACAATAGCAAGAATAAGAGGATTATGTGTAGATGTGCTTGTGTCATCATTTTTTAGGGAGTTTTGATCAAGAGAAACGTTGAGAGTTCGTGGTGGGATAACAAATATCGATCTACTTAGGATAGATGCACTGGTGCTTTTCAAGGAATTTCTTTGCTTATATATGCTTGTATATGCTTATTTTTGTTTAAACACTTGTATATGCTTATTTTTGTATTGATTTATAATTTTGTTTTAATTTTTCAAAGTGGGCTTCAAAATTGCAATAATCACGGGATGCTTGGGAATTTTAGAATTTTATGCTTGTATGCACAGGCAGAGAATGTCAATGAGTTCATTGACTAGAATCATACTGCTTGTATCATACTGCTTAAATTTTTGTATTGATTTGTATTATTTCAATATTACAGTAATCATCTGGTGGAGTACTTTGTAAATCATGGGTTTATATTGTGCGGACAGGGAAGTAAATTTCGAATGGTTATTAGAGATAGTGAGCATTCTGTTCATGATTTACTTTTGTGAGATGGCTGCCCCTTTTTTTCTTAATTTTTTTGACAGCTTAATTAACCCAAATAACTTTATACAATGGCTATGTGAAGTAGTAATTGGTACGAGGATAAAAGTTCAAATTTCATGTGTCCATTCAGTTAACTCCACTCCAAATTATTGGTGGCAATTATTAAACTCCAATTACACAATTCCCCTGGCTTGCCCCGCATACATCTTGCCATGACTCAAATTATTGAATCCGCTCATCACATTACCCCATTTACAGCAAGTCCATTCGGCAAAAGTTAAAAAGAGCTATTTCTTGTTACCAAAATAGTCATATTTAAAAAAAGTAAACAAATCCAAATATGTAGAAGGGGATATTTCCAAAAGAAAGTATGAATAATAGAATATGTAGAACTACAAGTAACAACTACTTAATCAAACAGCACCATCATACTTAGCAAGCTACACAAACACACTGATCAAAACCCTAAATCACAAAAGCTATCCAGACTTTTATCTCTATTTAAACATCATTCTATAGCAAGCTCCATCTTCCTGGATGCCTCTGCACCAATAATTAATAGAACAAAAGTCAAAATTTAAAATCAAATGTGAAAAACTCTAATTTCAACGATCAAATTGTAACATGTGAAAAACAAAAAATCACTTTTTATCTTCTACTATTTTTTCCCACTTTATTTCTCCCCTGATGGAATGTTCTTTGCACCTTCATAAGCTTCAAGAAGAGTGAATACAAAGCCTCTAAATCGAACAAATACTTGAATCAAAGTACTAGAATTATAACCAGGGCATGAGAACAAAACAACATTAGCTACAACCAAAGCATGAGAACTTTCAAATTACTTGGAAAGTATTTTGAGAGCAAAGAGAATACAACCAAATCAGAACAATACAACCCAAGACAAAAAAAATTAACAAAAAGATTAATTCAACAAAAAATAACATGCCGAATCGAAAGAAAAAATAAAACCTAGATTGTATCCTGTTTTTGCTTCTTATATTGTTCTTTTCTCCTCCCCTTTTGTTCTTTCTAATAAACAATGGGAATTAAACCTAGATTAAAGTTGTTGTTTTTTTAATATATAGAATATTTTTTAATATTATCTTTAAGATACTAGAACATAATCTATTTATATTAATATTTACTAGACTTTCAAAGAGTTCCTAATTTTTTTGAGATAAAAGCAATCAATTCTAAACTGTGATTTACATATACGATTTCGGTAATTAAACCTTCCGTCCCAAAAGAGAGTTCACAACTAAAGCTAAAGCTAAACAAATTAACTTCACATACACATAAAAATCAAAAAGCTATCTAATCAAACACAAATACTGGTGAAGTATATCTCGTAGTCCTAAATATTTGGGTCACGTAATTGGGTTCAAACTCCATACGCAATGCATTGAACAATATAAAAGCACCAAAAACATTTCTTTCACAAACATAACCAGAAATCATTGATGTCCAAGAAACCAAATCTCTGTCAGGCATTTCATCAAACAGTTGACAAGCATAACCAAAAACCCCACCTTTCACATAAACATCAATCATCGTGTTGCAAAAATATACATCTAAATTAAGCCCCATTCGAATTGCTGAGCAATGTATAAGTTCTTCAAACTGAAAACTATTTTGAAGCAACAAAATCGCTCTGTTCATTATCGAAAACGTAAAAGTATCATGTGCAACACCCAATTTTCGCATACATTTATAAAAAGTAAAGACTGAACATGCAAAACAGCACTATTAGGCATAAAAAAAACATGTTCCACAAAAAATTTTAGAAATTAAGAAGCACTCATATATCAAGAGAAATTAAATTTGACTTTACAGTCAAACCAATATCAGTACCAAAAATAGGTCAAAATTGGGGCTGGATTTGTTCAATTTAGGGCCCAAATTAGGGGAAGAGACAAGTTTGGTCTGTTTTGTTTGTGTTGAGAGAAGTTTGGTCTGTTTCGTTTATCTTAGGGCTTCCAATTTTTAGAGAGATGAACAAAATTGGAAAAAAAAACAAAGCCCTAGATTCATACCTTCTTGTCGTTTGCAGGGAGCGACGGTTGTGCTTTGTAGATCCGGACCAGCGGGAGAGGGCTTGGACGCCACGAGAGAGAGAGAAGAATTCGACGGATGAGGGGAGGGGTTTGTTTTGGCTGAAAATTAGAGAGAAGAATTCGACGCGGCTTTGTTATGTTTTGTCCTGATAAGTGGAAGTGAGGAGAGAGTAGAAATAAGGGGGGTTATATAGGTGAGTTGAGTAAGCACAGAAAAGGGTGAATCTAAAATCTTTGTTGTATAAATATAAGTGTGTGTTTCATGTAGCTGTGACTTACTTGATGTCCTCTATAAATAAGAAGTTGGTTGGGAAATGTTGTTTGAACTTTTATCCTGAATTTTTAATAATATCAAACAAAGAATGGTTTTGCGAATGGACTGTTGTTTAGCACTAATTTTGATCGTATGGAATTAAATTTTCAGCTTTGGCTGATAAATTCAGGAGAAGTGGAAAAGAAAGTCCCTGCAGCTTCTTATCATAATAGTCATTCTTATCATGGATCTGCTGTAAATACTCTTCGGTTCTCTCCCTCTGGTAAGTTGTAGTTTGTTCTGTTGGAAACAGTGGTGTCAGGTAACTAACTTGCAGATAAAGTATTTTTGAATACATCACATATCATGTTTACTGTGAATTGCTGATAATATTTCTTTTCCTTCTGTATATTTAGAGTGAAATCATAAATTTTGAGAGTTTAGAGTTCTAAATGAAATTTTGTCTGTTGCTATATCAAGCACATGGTAGGATCAATGGAATTGGTTAGTTGGTTCTCAATATTATTTTCTTATGAAAGGCATTTTATATCTTAACAGTACAAAATATGGAGTATCCATGTTTTGCTTCATGATGTATTTAGGGGTTATTTGATCCAAACCCTCATTGTTTATCTGAAATGGTTTTACTCTTTGGGTGGGATTCTAATAACAAATAATACTTGATACCTGTTGGTATGATAAATTCATGTTCAGACATTTTTTTGTAACGAATGAGAATTTTGTAATTTAAAAATATTTATTGAATTAAATAAATATTTTAATTGGCTTATTTATTGAATAAAATAAGTAATTGATGCAAATTGTTGTGGACTAATATAATTTAGTGTGTTACTATTAATTAAATTATGTTGAATAATTTTATGCTCGGTGCATATTTTGTTACGTGAGTGCAATGGTAATTGTAAGAAACGTGTTTCATGAATAAATATTAATAACGATATTAATAAGAATGCGAATATTTATTTGAATATAAATGTTTATGTGTTATGAGATGAGTAATTCAATTAATTCAAATTGAATTTATAATGATTGAGAAAATATAGTGTTTATGATAAGCTCGTAACATGCCTTGTGTGGCACGAGATGAGAATTACTGAGGGTTTGATTAATTAAAGAGGGAAATCAATAAGTGATGGATTAATTAATATTATATTGTTAATTAATAGCCTATTAATGAGTAATTAATTAATAATATGTTGATTAATTATTATATTGAATAACAAAACATTTATGAGTAAATAATTTATGAATATAATAAGAGTTATATTTATTTAATTATTTATTGTGTGTAATACATGTGATAATTAATCATATAATAATGTTATTAATTGTTATTATGAATAATAACCAGTTAAAGAGTAAATGAATAATTAATATAATGATTACTTAATAAATTGCTAAGTGTTATATTATGTAATAGGTGATTGTGTATTAAAGTGCCTACATCTAAAGTATGGTGGGGTGTGACACTAACATGTGACTATATAATAGAACTATATATTAGGTTAAATAAAGTGTGTGAGTTACATAACAATGTTTATGTGACAAATATGTGATAAGTAGATACATTAAAGTGTATGTATAAATATTATAATAATTAAACAATTGTTATTTAAGGATTATTTCAATAATTAGATATAATTGAAATAATGCAGTTTATGATAATGAGGAAAGATAATACCCAACTAGATTATATTCGGTATTATAAATGTACATGGATTATATATTAATGGGTATATATGTACCCCAACTTACTACATTGTAATATTATTTCCCTATTAAAACTAAATTGTGACTCTAAATAAATTTAATACCTAAGTATATATAATATGTATATGTAATAAACATAAGTGTTGTATTGCTAATGCTGAGTTCCTTGTCCCATAATGAGTGGATTAATTCTCTTCACGTGTATAGCCATGAGAGGCCTAAAGCCTATTCCTTCTTCTCCCAAGCTCAGCAACTAGCTAATCATCAATGGGGAGTAGGCTAAATAGTGATTATCAATCACTCTACCAACCCATCTCCATTAACCAATGTATGCTTGCTCTTCCCATTGGTTTGATTTGGTGGAAAATTTCATTGTCTGGGTATTCAATTGTCTATAAATAAAGTTCCTTCCTTCTCATTTGATTTTGCTGAGATAATTTCTAAGTGTTATAGAGTGAATTGAGAGAGTATAATCTGAAGTGAGGGGAAGTTCTGTCCAATTGAAAGCTCAGAGGTATAATTCTGTGTTCTTTATTCTTGAAATCCTACATTCTTAATTATGCATGAATTATGTGTTAATTGGATAGAGAGATGATTGTCAAGTGTTGTCTAAGCTTATAGGTATGTTAGAAATACAATGTAGCTTGACTTGAGCATGTTTCGTAACAAAATTTTGTATTTGGGTTTGGTTTCTGCCAAGCAGAAGCCATTCTGGTTCTGGCCGAGAAGTGGCGCAGCTGCGCCCATTTTGTACTTGGGTGCAGCACAACTGCGCCAGGCACTGATCTTGATTTTCAATTTCTATTACAATCTGCTAAGTGCTAACGTGTTGATATTACTTAGACATGCATGAAAACAGGTTTAACATGTATATATAAGTACCTTAACATAACATGAACGTCTTGACTTGTTAGTATGAGTTTACTAAATGAAGGTTAGAGTCTTAAAAATGGACTTTGACATGTACTTGAGATATTTGCGTTCTGACCATATGAGCATGGTAATGTACATATATGACTGAATTATGAACATAAGCAAGCATGAGTTATGATATATGGTTCCTTGTTCATGTCCAATTTGTTTGGCTTAAAGTTAAATGGTTTTCAAAGGAAATTTGACATATTTGAAACTAATATCCATGAATACCACATGGGATATGTTCTGACTTTTTGAGAATATTTGTATGGTCTAGATATGCATGGAATGTAAGTCTAAAGTTGTGACGCCCCCAAAATAGATTCAATACTCAACCCATTATGAGTCGCCAAATACATGGTACATAATCCAAATACAATCTTTTATAACATACGGTCGTGCAAAATACGACAACACAAACTATGAGCTTCGATACAAATCGTATATAATACGAAATATAAACACTCAAATTCATTCATTATTCATTACAATTATTGTCCCACTATTTTATAGAATAGTGAGAATTTCTACAGATCTAACTCTGATCATCACACTGTTTTCTGATTAGTCCCCGCAACATTCTCATTCCCTGAAGATGACAATAGATGAAAAGGGTGAGCTCAACTAGCCCAGTAAAGAATATTATGACTAAGATAATGAAAAATAAATTATCGTTAGCCTTAAATAAATCAGATAAAATATTACGGACAACAAGTTTTAGATCAATATTCGCAGCGAAAATAACAATTCATTAGAAGAGTTAAGTAGAGAATGAAGTCTACTATCTTCTATGATTTAAAAGTCCATCAACAATATTTATCCCTGTAACATCAATCAATATACATCTTGAATCAAATATTCATCTTTGCACTACGGGCCAAAAATATTCATTTGTATCACCAGTTGGTCATGTTCATCTCAACACCTGTCCATCTTTGCACTACGGGCCAAAGATATTCATCAGGTAATTATTCATCTTTGCACTACAGGCCAAAGATATTCATTAAGTAATCATTCATCTTTGGACTACAGGCCAAAGATATTCAGTTATATCACCATTTAGGACTGAGGATGATGAAAAATAATACAAATAACGAATCCAGTGAGATAAAGGACAAATATTAGAGAATTTATTCAGAGTTCAAAATTGAAGATCAAAACCTGGATCCAATCAAAGTATTTTTTTATCGTGAATAGTACTCCGTGAATAGTAACTCAACATGAAAAGATAAAATTTTTACGAGAAAGTTCAGAGAATTATTCTGGTGAAATGATACTAGATGAAGCGCAAAACTCAAGAAAATTTCTGATCATTTCAGGAATGATAGAAGCAATACTTACCGTAGTAAGTTTAGAGTTAAGAATGTGACATGAAACAGCATACGAAACTGCAAATGAATTTTCACCTGTCAGGCGGTAGTCCGCGCTGACAGATCATTTCCATAATTTAATAACAAATGAATACGAAGGGTTATTCACCAGGCATGCGGTAGTTCGCATAGACAGGTTATTCCCACAGAATAATAAAGAATGGAATAACAACAGGATTTCACCATGCATGCGATAGTCCGCGTAGACAGGTTATTCCAACAGAATAATAAAGAATGGAATAACAACCCTTACGAGTATTGAAAGAAAATAACTCTCTTCATGAATAAGAAAGAAATAATATCCCGTACCTTAATAAAAATTTGGAGACTGCACTAGTGTAATAGCATAATACTCTTCTTCTTTCTCTCTTACTCTCTCTATACCTTCTCTCTCTAAAGGTTTAGTGAATTGGTGAGAAATAATGAAAAAATGAGCTTCTATTTATAGGCTTGGCAGAGTAAGGGTAAAATAGTCTTTTCGCCATAATTTATGACATCGTCGCTTACATCATCGATCCTATGACATCATTGCTTACCTCATCATTCTGATGACATCATTGCTTGCCTCATCGTTCCGATGACATCATTGCTTACATCATAAGAATTCAAATTCAATTTGTTCTCTTCCACCTCATTTTACTTTTATACCATGAATTTACTATAATAATGTTATCATTCAAATTATAAAAATCATACTATTATATAATCACATCATACTACTATAATGTAACATTATAATAATATATTTGAATAAATTATTTTATCCAAGAAGATAAAATATCAACTTTCAACAAATGTCACATGTTAAAAAAATTTCGTTTAAATCCACATTGAATAAATATTTCAAAAATTAATTATTCACAAATAATATTACAAAACTACAATATTGACAATCAAGTCGTTCCTAGGAAAGAGGGGGCCTTTCGATAAGGATTTCTCCTTACTGGCGCACAATTAATCAACCCATTTTCTAAACAGAACTTTCTTAGATATTGCCAATAATACTATCTAATAATATTATTCAAATAATATGAATTATTGATTTGATAATTTAAAATACTATGCAATGACAATTATTGAATCACTAATATAAAATAGCAAAGTAGCACTTATTGATATAAAATATCAACGTAGCAAATATTGAACCAATAAAATATTATGCAATTATTGAATCAATAAAATAAAATATTAAACAGTAATTACTGTAATAATTATTGAGTAGTTACTTCTTACGTAAGAATCAATAATTAAAATTACTGTGCAATACCGTGTGCTACCGTGCAACACCGCATATTGCTGTATTTTAACCACCGGGTATTTCAACAGTTTTAACGGTAAAAGTTTTACCGTTATATTTGTAAAAATGTTATTTCTGTCGCTTTCTATATCCGACATTCATTCTGTTGTGGGGTCCACCAATGACTGCGTCGTCATACGAATATTCTCCGACAAAAAGAATATTCCTCGACCAAACGAATATTTCCCGACACAACGAATATTTTATAACCACTTGCTTATTTTGTAAACTTTGCACATCTTACCCATAACTTATCACATTTATCAAATCAACACCTTACTATTTTAAAATAATATATAAAAAAAATTAAATCTTTATTCATAAAATTTGGGGTCTTACAAAAGTGTTGAGTAAGCACTAGAATACATGGTATACGTTGAGAATGATTTTGAAAACAAAACTTGAACTTTTTGCAAACTAAGTTGCATGAATATGGTGTGTCTATATTATGATATTTTTGAACATACATGATAGTGCTTTTAACATCACTTAGATGACCTACATGTGCACATACTTTGTTAGATACCGTGAAAGTTAGTTAAGCATGAATAAGACATGATTTAAAGTAATAAATGATGTTAGCTATGCGTATATGACGTAAACTCTTTTGAGCATGCATATTAACAGATTATATGATCACCTCACATATATACATGACGAACATAGTAGCCTATATGATTTCATGACCTTGTATGACCTTAAGTCATTAGAAATACCAATCTAGAACTATAACATATAAGTTGAACTTGGAAAGATTATGTAAGCATGCAAGACCCTTTAACATGTGTATTTACTATGTGGCAATGTATGTTTATGTTTTGGATAGAAGCAGCAGAGCAAAAGCCCAACCCTGGTCTGGCCAAGGGACAGCGCAGCTGCGCCGTCCCTAGGCTTAACCAGGGCGCAGCTGCGCCGGACTGCAATCTGATCTAAGTATTCTGCTAGTTTTCTGGTTTTGTTAGTTGGTTTGTAATGATACTCTAAGCTAATAAATACAGTCTGATTGATACTAATCGTAATCATATGTGATGATGATATGGTATAAAGATTGTAAACTTATAAAAGAAATTCTAAAGATAGTAAAGATGATATCGATTAAGTGTTATGATATGATACTATACGTTGTATAACTATGTTACTTGATTTCATAATGTCTTACATACTAATTTTGTGCTACATGTGTATAAGTACGTAATGACGTACGTATAGGATTATACGACTAAGTTAGAATCGTATGTGTATGTTTAACTTATATATCGAGCTTGTGTACCCAATGTGCTTAGCTAATGAATATCCTATACATGTAAATATATTACGATAGGAATTCGAAGTGTTGATAAGCTATAAGTGGTAATCTACGCTTAAGGCAAATATCCTAAACCCTTGCATTTACTTTATTCAATAAATCTTGTAAGCAAATACTCGAACCCTACTCTTTATTGAGCATGTATTGAGCTTGTACTATTATTTGTTGTACGAGCAAGCTATTGGAATTACGATTCATGTTTTATGACTTAAATATTTCGTGGCTAAGATAAAATCGATTTATATTCTTCGAACCTTAATCTCGAGTTTTGAACTTATAATTGTTCTTATATACATTGAAAGAGCAGTCTATGCCATTTGATTCGGCTAGACTTATATAATGAATTTGAAAAGCGATCTAAACCAATTGATTGGTGCGGAATCTTATATTGACTGAGATGAACAACCCTCTTGAAGGGGAAAACTAAATATTGTCGGAAGACCGACGTGCGCACTTGAGTACGATTGAACGATATGCATAACATAGGGTACTTTAGGCTGATCACCTGTTGTACTTGTTTTATTGGATTATCAGCATATTACTATTAATTCTAGTAAAAGTTCATAGTCCTTAGTGACTGCTCAGTATTCATTATTCATGAAATGCGAAAAGGTTAAATCTTTAATCTTATTGATATCTCTCTGTTCTTAGCGACTATTGTTGAAAACTATTGGTACTTCTTGCTATTCTTGAACTATCACTTATTGTCATACCCTTGGGAATTTGAAAACTATATTGACCCTTATTGTTATAGTACTTGCTGAGCAAAATCGTTGCTCATTCTTGCTTTTTTCTAAAAAAAAATCAGTTAAGACAGAGCAAGGCGGACCCTCGGGCACTGACAAGCGCAAGGGTAAGGTTACGGAGTAGCCTGTTATTTATGTAGAACCCTTATGTTGATATAATAAGATTTTATTATAATAGTTAAGTTTAAGTTAAACTATGTGTAAGAGATGTTTAAGTTATGAAACCTTGGGACGTGAATGAATATATTAATAAATATAATCTATTCGTAGTATGTACGTATTCGTAGTATGTACGTATTTCCGTTGCGCAAGATATTATTTACGTCATTAGATATTTAGAACGTGATGAACCGAATTCGAGACTGTGGCGGTCCGAATTTGGGGGCGTCACAGTAATATGCTAACTTAATTAAGTAATTAAATTAAAAGAATAATAATTTATTAAATAAAGTTATTTTTATGGATATATTCTAATTTAATTTAATAATTGAATTAGAGAATTAATAATGATTAAATAGAAATTATAATTATAAGACAATGATTAATTTGATTTAAGAATTAAATTAATTTAATTGTCTAAAGGTGTGACAAATGAACTATATAATAGGAGAATAATGAAAATAATTTAAAATGAGTGTTAGGGGGTGTCTAACCAAAAATGGCCTCACTAATAGAAAAAAGTAAATAGACAACGTTTAAAAAGCGTTGTAATAAGTTCTCCAAAAGTGTCGTGGTTAGCAGTGTCATCTATTCGACACAAATAGACAACGTTTAAAAAACGTTGTCTTTTGACACATTAGACAATATTTTTAGACACAAATAGACAACGTTTAAAAAACGTTGTCTTATGACACATTAGACAACGCTTTTTCAAAGAAACGTTGTTTATTGGACACATTAGACAACGCTTTTTTTAAAAAGTGTTGCCTATTTGACACATTAGAAAACGCTTTTAGAATCTAAAAGTGTTGTCTATTTAAAAAATACAATCCACAACATTTAAAGCCAAAATGTAAGCATTCTTTATTTCAAAATACCATACATCGCAATAATATCATACATTTACAGTTTCAAATTCATTTTTCAATATAATTACTAGTACGTACATTGAATTACGAATTTGACTACATCCACAAAATATACCAAACTATCCATAAAATTAAGATGTTAGCCAAGCCAGCTGCAAAGGTCTTAGCCAAGCCAGCTGCAAAAGATCTGAAAATGCTGTAGCAATGGTTGCACAACCAGATACCCACAAGTCATTTGATTCATTTTCTTCAGCTTCTTCAGGCTCAGAGCCCTCCCAACACCAAGTCAATACTGCTAATGCCGCAAAGCCTCGTTCTACCATCTGTTTTAATAGAAAGGGAAAATATATTACGAACACAATGTCAGTTTGTTGTTGCAACATCAACTCAGTAATCATTTGCTTGAAGACAAATAATAAAATTGGCAGAGTTAATTCTGCAAATTTGGCACCATTACTAATAAGTCAACACGCCTTTTATAACATGTAGCTGGGAAATGCATAGTTTTGAATCCCAGGAAGTTGAATGTCGAATCGTACTGCACTAAAAGTAATATGGTTTGTGGTAGTATGTGCATATGTTTATGCTACAAGTGTTGCTTCAGCAATGAAAGAGGATCAAATAAAACAAAGAATTCCTGCTAGCAACTAGCTCTTGGTAGGCCTAACAGGTTTTGAAAAGACATCATGTAGTAATCCAATATATAAAGTTTTTGAAGTGTATGTTTGATTATGACATCAACGCTGCAGCAGATGGAGAGAGATGATTTAACAATCACTCTGTTGAACGACTTGAGTCCTCCATAATGGTGAAACAGGTCAGTGTAAACCGGAACAACATTATAATTTGTGGTATGTAGTTTTGATTTTAAGAGGTAACTCAAAAGCTCGGAAAAGATGAAAAGAAAACTTAGGAGTTAAAACAGAAAGAAAACCATAAGGGGTGTCCCCCCACATACTTGAGGCTATGGCTCTGGATTAGCAGGTATGTGCTTCAAGTCCTCTAACCACTGTTTCAGCTTTATCACCCTTAGGACTTTTTAGAACTGTCATCCGTGGGTGTTTCCTGCTTTTGTAGATGTTGCACCCAACACGAACCAAGTTCCCAACTGATCAATCTTTCAAAACCCTCTAATTTTTTATCTAATTTGCACATGCTGTCTTTGATTACTCTGCGAACCAGACATCTTGAAATTTCAAGATCAGCCATGTTAGGTGACTGGCAACCTCCAAATGATTCAGAATTTCAAGATCAGCCACGTTAGTTCATTATGTGCCAATAAAACAACATTAGGTGGATAAAACACTATAAGCTCCCTTTTTTCACACTAATAGCTAAAGCACCTGGATCTGTAAGTTTTATTGCTCCAAGATTTCTATCAGTTTTAATAATTAATAAGCACACATTAGCAGTGACTCGACTCGGCTTTGTTGCAAGGGCATTCTATTTCTTTGTTTACTCTTTTACTGAGTGCCCAATACATGTTTAAACATTATCAATCTTATATATGTGAGCACAGTAACACACATACAAGCAACCATCAAGTCTCTCTACACACTTTTTTAGGAACAAGGAGTCAGGGATTCAATTTTTCTACAATAAGAGATATCTAATATCTTATTACCTAATGGTATATCATTATTAGCAATGACAACAGATAAACCAAATTTTCTGCTATATCAATTGCCAACAAGAATAAATCTTTTGGGAAGAGACATATAACAAAGTTATCCTTCTGAATAACGAGTTCCATTAGAAGGGCCTGTCATGGGTCATATGGCAATTGTACATATGTTTTAGTAAGTGCCAATTGATGCCATGATTGACAGATCAAGAAAGAAAAGACAACCCAAAGATGAATAGGACCAACAAGAAACGCCAAGACACAAATGAACATATATTCACTGACGGCAAATGGCTTAAGTCTGACACACTAATCAACTGATTCATGTTTTATTAAAATTTGAAAAGTTATTATTTTATGCAGTATTGCAAAGCAATATTAGTACTGTAATGGCAACAAATGAACAAATCACCACATTAACAAAATATAGAAATCAGATAATTAGAAAAATGCACATATTGGAACAAACACCTAATGTAAAATAACTCCTTTTATTTTTTATGCTATCCACCGAGCAACTGAGTCAAAGAACACCAGAATTCGTTGTTCCCCATATCAACGACAAAGAAATCTGCTTAATTCTCCCAGAAATCCCAACGAATAAACAGGGTTATGCATATGAGTATAGTAGAAAGGAAGATGTCCTTTAATCAAATCATATCATTCCTCAAGAATTCCAAAACTTATCCACTTTCCTCTAGCTTGCCCTTCCACACTAGGCATCAGCATCCTTTTAGCTCCTCTCTGCTTTTGTTTGACCTGTTCCTCACATACCAAACCACCAACAGTCAAATTAACTAATACCCCCTCTGTCCTGCAAAAAAAATTGTCAATTTTTGCCATCTACATACACTAAATGAGGACTATATCCAAAATTGATCCAGATTAACGGTCATTAGCTTACATTTCACATTTAACCCCCAAATAAATAATTAAGGCAAACTAAAAAGTACTACTCCTACAAGCATGGACATATAAGCAAATATACAAATTTCTTTTGTAATCTCCTCGTGCCAAATTGTTACGCTACAAAACAAGAAAAAGTCCCCATGGCTGTCAAGTAGAGACAGATAAAGAACACTACATACCACGGGTCTGTTACCGTTATGTCTATGATAATACAAGTCCCCATGGCTGTCGAGTACAAAAAATCGCCACGGGTCTCTTACATTTGATGTTTACATGTTTCATCAGTTCCGTGTATAAGTACTATATATGAGCTCTAGAGCATACCATTCACATCAGACTAAATGCATATACAGCACAGCAGTATAAATGGTGCACAAACAGAGATATTTCAAAGAACAACAAAACTATGCTAGCTACCCAGAAGCCAGGCAATCTGAAAGATTAATGCAATCTGGGACTTGGGCATCTTTAGTCATTGTATATGACAGTATGAATGAGACTTGAAGTTGGACAATAAAAGAAACAATCCGATACTGGCAGACGGAAATATTAAATATCATGGAGCATTCCTAAATAAATAAACTAAAGAAATAGAGTGCAGTGTGCGCATGTATTTGTTTGTGTGTGAGCAGTATTAGTATACATGAAAACCATCCACAATTTAGAGAGCATAGCACCTAATGACACTTCTTTGATTGTACCTGCAATAACTGAGGTTCGCCTCATTTGATTCCTCTTCACCAGATCATTCATTTCAGGCGAGTCCAACGACACTTCTTGCTGTTTTGTCAAGGGCTCCATATGTTGCTTTGGTTCTGTATAAACCAATATAAATATTCATGTTTACAACTGAAAACCAAGGTGGGGAAAAAGGAAAAAATATAAATATTCATGTTTACAACTGAAAACTAATATAACTATTCACTTATTGTAGCAGAGTTATTAGGGAAATGGGGAGAACCGGACAAGGATGCCTGAAGGACATACTGGCACAAAGCCTTTATCTCAAAATTTATATTCAACTCCTTTGTAAAATGGTTGAGACCTAAGTAAGCATCAATTAATTACTCAAACAAGGCATAAAACATGATGACCTCGGCCTCAAGTATTTTTCATATCTTTATCCAAAATCAGATTGTATCCTACAGAATGCTAACCAGCTCCTAGTTCTAGGCTTCTAGCCCCTGGGGGTGGAAAGGGTATTGTGAGACCAGTTCTTCAGACATTCCTTAAATTATCGTATAAATACTTGTGTGTATACAGTATACATATATTTCTATTTTTATTTTAATTTTTAACAGTAAGAAATCATCGGAAAAACCTTGACCTGGCTAACAAGGTTAGACGGAACTTTCATTCAAACAAGTATATTCTGAAAAAATTAATGGTTAATCCAGGATACCATATTTCAAACAATTGTTTACACCATGACATTTAATTGGACAAAATTACCTATAAATAAAAAAATTGAGGAGAAAATTATGAAGAAATAAGAATTAAGTGAAAATTATGAAATACGAGTATGTAAAGTAAACTAACAATTTATTGTTACGAAGTAAACTAACAGAATGTACAAAGTGTACAACAATCTGGAGTGTAACCAAATATAACCATCAAGTAAAAGAGAGATTAAGCAGATCATGAATGCCATTACCTTATTACATAGTGAGGCTACAAAAACAATTAAAGTACAATATGCCAAATTGGATCCATCTCATTCTCAGTGCATCAAAAATAACATAAGCCTATTACTTAAAGCAATTTCTGAATTGAACAAAAAATAAGCAATACTCAATAAAATGCTAATTTAATTAAGCTATCATCTACTTTACCACTGTTGTTCTGTATGAACCAAGACTAGTAAAACAGGCAGATAATTAAAACCTCCAACCCAATTATTATATACTCACAGATGAAAACAATGGAAAAAACACTACAAATCAAATAAATGAGAAATTATGTTAAACTCTGAAAGTTATCTACAATTATGTTACATATACTTGTGATTTACATCCTTAGTTTCTCAGTATACTGAAAGCAATATTTTAATGGGACTATGGGACATGATATTTTTTCAAGTTTAAATCATAATGATTCAGATAATACTAATGTTGTAATAATGAAGGCGATAGTCAATTCCAATTTTGAAAACTACATAAAAATTGATGAACTTTAGAGGAAAAGTCATATTGTAACGACTCAATAGTAATTTTTCAGCTTTAATTCAGAGACCCAGTTTTGTGGGAATGATATTTTCTAGTAGAATAAGACAATTAATTCAGTTCACAGACTAAATAGTATAGCACAAACACAAATAACAGTTGAATTCAACAAATTCACTAAATGAAGAAATCCCTCTGTTGCGTTAAATGTTTTCTTTAATACATCTTCGGATAACCCCTTTTGCTCTGTTTCAAATTCTACAACAAATGAAACAAACACTTCAGACACATACTGTACAGAGTTTTCCAACAACATATTTTAACTGAAACAAAAAATCAATCAATTACTAAACCAGTCTCAATTTATAGTTCTAACAAAAATTTATTAGTGAAACAGAAAAGAGCACAAGTGAATTTATGAATTTGTTTTCAGTAAAACACTTGAAGAAACAAAATTTGTTTTAAAAATAATATAATATTCTACCCGAGAGAAAGATCAAACATAATTAAAAACTCTACACTAAAATTACATACAAAGTTTTTTATTGTTGCATTTTTGCATACAAATTGAAAAATTAGAAACCTTGAAACTGAAACAAATTTTTTTTAGAGAAAGAATAATAAGCATCAAATAAAACATAAACCTCTTCAATCTTCATTCATATAAACAGCCTAGAAACATATAGATATTGTAGATAAAAAGAAGAAATGCTAGGGTTTAAAGAGATGTATTACTGTGGAGAAAACGGAATAGATTTTTTGTTGACAAAGCGAGAGGCTTCAGGGCCACCATGACCGTATGAGGCTACGGTATGTCTTCGAGAGAGGAATTAGCCTGAACAACGGCGATCGAGAAGTCACTGGAGGCATGAGGAAATAACTCAATATTTGTATATAATTAAATAACTGCATGTAATTTTTTTTTTAAATATTATTTTTATCAAAATAAGAATGAAATTACGTGTAAGGTAAAAAATATGTATATATATGATAAATATATATTTATTTATTGCATGAATGATTTTAAATAATTTTTTTGATAAAAAATTTATTGATTATTATAAATTATATTCTTATAATAAATTAATTTTGATAGTAAAAATATTTTATTATTTATTTTTTATGAAAATATAATTAATATATTATTTAAATAATATATGAAGTAATTTTTAGAATTATAATAATAATTATTTTATTATGAATTTATCAAGATTAATTAAGTTAATTATTTTAACTTAATTAATAATAGTATATAAGATAAAGTGTGATTATAGATCAAAACCCTAATGTTGATCTATGTTATGAAATTTCATGAATTGATACAATTATTGTATAATTGTATTTAAAAAGAAAGTATATTACGTTATGAATAATAAGAAATTATTTTTTTAAGGAATGTAGATATTAAATATAATTATTAATTATATTTGTATTCAAATATATGTAAGTATATTAATTCAAGTTATGATTATGAATTTTATATATAATTATGATAATTAACATAATTATATGAATATATATTAAGAATTTATTTATTTTTAGAATTTAAATATTAAACATAATAATTGATTATATTGTATTTAAGTGAAATTGTGTATATTATGTGATTGAGGATAATAATTAGAAAACCCTAATTTATAATTTGGAAACCCTAATTATAGTAAGAAACCCTAATTTTAAATTAGTATATTTTAATTTCATTTTTATTTAATTCCTAGTTAATTTTTCAAACCCTATGAATTATTTGGGAAACCCTAAGGGTTAAACCATAGATTCAAGTGTCATGAACAATTATACCCTTAAAAGGATTTATTATTTACAAAATAATTAATTTTAAATTAGTTTTATTATGTTGCTTGCAAATCTTGCTATGATCTTATGACTTACCAACTCTAGATTACCATGTGCTCTACAATCTCAGTCAATCTGATCTTATATGACACCTAGCAACTTATAGATTCTTTGCATCAAAGATTAGATAGATTAAAGAGAGAGAAAAATTCAAAAGCTAGCATCATTTGTACTCAAGCACTCAACCAATTCATTCTCTCTCTAAACCCACAAAATTCATAAGCAACTTAGTCCTTAATCAAGTTCCTAGTACACCTCAATAACAGATTAGGAAGCCAAGATCCAAGATTTTTTAAAAGTGAGGTATAAAATCCTAACTCATGCTAGATCTTTAAATTTTCATTTGATGTTAGGTTTAAGTGTTAATATATATTGTATATTATGTGTATTGATGATCTGGGTTGAGAAACAACACTTTCAATACATCAAAAGGCTCAAAAAATGAAAAATTTCAAAACTGCCAAGAACCCTAAAAAGTGGTCTGACAGCTTGTTCAAAGGCTTATATCTTCTTGTTGTGATGTAGTTTGGCCATAAAATTTGTTTTGTGATTGTAATATTACATCAATACTACAACATTAATACACTTACATGCCCAGAAACATTAGAATCAAAGATCTATAGGTGGTCAAAGTAGGCACCAAAAATCTGATTTTGAATGTTCTTGAATTGCTCAAGAACACCTATAGCTACAGTTTTTGTCGCTATAGGCCTTTAGCGACGGTTTTAATAAAAAATAATTAAAATAAATAGAAAAATATAGAAATTAATTATTAAAAATTCATAAAATAATTTTAAAAATTATTTTAAGTTATAAAAATTAAATTTTAATATTTTGACATAAAATTCATTAATATTTTAATTTAATTAAATATTAATGATATTTAATTTATTTAATAAATATATTAAATAAATTAGTTAAAAATCATTTTAATATATTAAAAATCATTTTAAATGATATTAAAGTATTAAAAAATATTTTAAGTTATAATAAATGACTTTTAATATTTTGAGATAAATTTTATTAATAATTTAATATTAATGATAATAAATTTATTTAATAATAATATTAAATAAATTAGTTAAAAATGGTTTTAATATTTTAAAAATAATATTAAAGTTTTAAAAAGTATTTTAAGTTATAATAAATAACTTATAATATTTTGATAAGAATTTTATTAATATTTTACTATTAATGATAATAAAGTTATTTAATAATTATATTAAATAATTATTTAAAAATGATTTTAATATTTTATAAATCATTTAAAGGTGAAATAAATGTTTTAAAAATATTTTAAGTTATAATTAATAACTTTTAATATTTTAATATGAATAACATTAATATTCTAATATTAATGATAATTATTTAAAAATAATTTTAATACGTTAAAAATTATTTGAAAGTAATATTAATGTTTTAAGTTATAATAAATAACTTTTAAAGTGTTGACATGAACTTCATTAATATTTTAAATTATTTAAATATTAATGATAATGAAATTATTTAACGATTAAATAATGAAAAATGATATAAGTGTTTGAAAAATCATTATAAATGATTTTAATGTTTGGAAAAATATTATAAATGATAATTAAATTATCTAATATAATATTTAAGTTTTTGAACAAAGTTTCATTAAAAATAAATTCGTTAAGTATCCGATAATGCAATCAGGATGCCAAAACGATATCGAACTCAAACCGAATCGACATAGTTTGACCAAATATACGTTCTTATGTGTTTTAATGACTGACATGAATATGTGACAACATGTTTAAGCAGTATTAGGTGTTAAGATGTATTATTCTAATTAAAAGAATAATTCTATTGATGATAGGACTTCATATTAAAGATAAAAGCGTAAGCTATTCTACGTAGCAGTAATCAGCTAACAAGGCAAGTGTCCTAACCTTTTCATTTACTTTATGCAACGGATCTTTATGTAAGCAAGTATCTTTACTCAAATTCTTATTGATATTCATGTAAACAGGTATATGTATTATACTAGTTTTCAACTTAACATAAGTTTATCAAAATACAAAGCATGCTCATGAATAATTACTGTCAATTATTCATATTCGTAATGATAACCATGATTCGTTTATTTCCTATTAATACCTCATTATTGTCTGTTATCATACAAGTGTCCCCACTTATATGAGCTGCTGTATTCATGCAAGAACTCTTGAACTAGAAATTTTTTTATATGACAAATCTTGTTACATTCTATTAAAAACTTTAGTAGGTATTTACGGTTTAAAGATTGTCTAAGCTATTTGACTCGGCTAGACATATTGTAAATTATACTGTTGAATAGTATTATCTATGATAAGGTCGTCCAACTGAATTGTTTAGTTAGGATTTCAGACTGAGTATGAACAACCCGTAATGGGAAAATTATTTTTGTGCCCAAGGCGAACAGAGTGAACGAATTATCGTTCAAACAGATAGTATTGTTCAATACAGGACATAACGGGGCTGATCACCCTACATGTCCGTAATACCAGAGCGGTTTGCAGATAAATTTCTGTTTAAACCTTTTCAAAAAATAAAAAATAAAAGTTCATGGTCCATTGACCGCTCAACATTTATAGTCCCTACGTCGTTTCAACATTTTAAACAATTTGATATATTATTAAGATATGTTTCGACAGACTTCACGACTATTGATTCGTTGTAGAAGTATACCTCAAAGAAAATATTTACTTCTTTCAGCTAAAGTTTAATAATTATTATTACTTGTTGAGCAATTGAAATATTTTCAGCTAAGCGTGATCGACCTGAAGGTTCTGACAAGGACAAAAGAAAAGAAAAGTTGACAGAATAAGTTTTATGGTATCTTATGTAATAGTTAGACTTTATTAAGATAATAATATTTATTATCTATCATATAATGAAGTACTTTAAAGGTCGTGTACTTGGGATTAGACAACTCTGATATGTATATTAATTTTGTTATTTATATTATTCCGCTCAAATAAATGATATCGTGTAGCACCAAATTCGGGTTTGAAGTACTTGAATTTGGGGGAGTCACAGTCTATATGCCACAACAGTCCGTCACCGCTCTGTCTCCCGATTTGATGCACAAAATGGGTTTCAAATTCATGAAATAAATTTTTACGGCATATATATATATATATATATATATATATATATATATATCTCATATATATATATATATATATATATATATATATATGTATACATACCTTTAAAGTAGAAGATTTTGGAACAGAGATGTGAAGAAGTGAAGAAGTCTTCTTGGTCGGCAATCGAGAGAGAAAGCTGTGTTTTGAGAGAGAGAGTTTCGAACTTTTGGTAAAGTGAAATGAACTGATGAAGTGATGAACTGAAGAACATAGACAACGTTTTTTTAAAAATGTTATAAGCTGACTTAAAACCCCTCCGTGTTTTTAACACAGACAACATTTTTTTTATAAAAACGTTATAATAAGCCTAAAATACTACAACGTTTTTTATAAAAACGTTATTTTTTAAGCGTCGTCTTTTTACTATTTTGTAGTAGTGCCTTGTGACTCTTGGTTATTGTAACAGCTAAGACCCTTAGTTGTTTAACTGATGGAGCCTTATTAAGCTACGTAAAACCATTTGTCAGTTATTTATATGAGAAAATAGAGTTGTGAGGGAGAGAGAGTAGTAGAGAGAGTTTGAGAGTTCTCTGTGATTTAGAAGCCAAATTTGGGAGTCAAGTGTTGGAAATCAAGGAGAGAAGATTATCAAAGCCTTCTCAATCATCTAACTAAGTTTAAACAAGAATTAAAGGTAAATAATCTAACTCTATATTTCTAGTTTATGTTTTCTTGAGTTTTATTTGAAAATTGGATTTTTAATGGATGAATGGTTGAGATGTTGATTATATATGTTTATAATCTTGCATAATCTGTTGTATAACATCCATAGTTATTTTTTAGAGTAGTTAATCCATGAAAACCTATTTTAAAATGAAGTTTTGGGTTATGGTTGTTATATATGTGATATGGCTTACTTTGGAGTCTAAATTGGTGGTTAATCCATGTCCAAATATGTAAATTGATGATCATTTTGTTAGGTTTGTAAGATTCATGGATACAATCAAATTACATAAAATAAGCTAAAGCATGGTAAATCAGAGTTTTAAAATTTTACAAACCATATACCCAGATCATCCTTTATGCACAATTATTAATTAAACAAAAAGATGGAGATTAGTATTTATACCCTTGAAGATTCTAGCTTCCTTAGGTACGAGTTCAACTCCAAATTCTTTTCGCGTTCTACTTGAATCCACCGGGTTAATTTATTCCTTTGATCAACGTTAGCCACCCAAGTGTTTGGCCTCTAGAGGTGATCCACCAAGAAAGAATAAAAATTCAAGAATAAGGGTGTTTGGATAAACTTTAGTTTTCTTCCCTCTAGGAAAGGAGTGCTCTCCTAACTCTTGAAATTAAAAAATGTCTAACCTTGTTCTATAATAAGACTTTCTTATTTATAGATGTACGCAACCCTCCTAAACAATTTAGGATTAGGATTTTATATTAATTAATTAAACTCTTTTAATTAATTAGACTTTTCAATTCTATTGGGAATAATTAAACTCTTTTAATTATTTAGCCTCCTAATCTTATTAGGAATATATATGAGAGAGAGAGAGAGTATCTTATTAATTAATTCTCAAACTCCTTTAGAAATTAAATAATAATAATAATAGTAATAATAATAATAAGACTCCTCTTATTAATTTATATTTAATATTTTTAAAATATTAAATAATAAATATTAAGCTATTTAATTTATTCTATCACCATAGATTAAATTAAATATACTTAACTTATTATTACGATTATGCCATTTGCTTTTTTAATAAATATTCTTCCTTTTAGGGTGTGACCCTTTAGGTTCTTCATATTAAATCGGTTGTGAATAAATCAATTAGAACAATTCTAATCTTATTTAAATAAATAAATCAAACAAATAATTCATTTAAATAAATAACATTTATTCTACAATAAGAATAAGCCTCCTTAGCGATCAACGACTTTCTAGATAATATAGATTTCAACATTAATCATAAAAGAACCTGTGAGTTAATAGTTACCGTACAATTCAATCCTTCCACCATACAATGTCCCAATTAAATATAAGATATGAAATTACTGTCAAATCTTATTTTATTTAATTATATGTATTTCGATTCCAAAATGCACAACTCCAAATAATGCAAATTAGAAACTCCTTTCTAATTACATTCCACCTTGGCCAAGGATTCCTGGATTGTCATTTATCAAATCATATAGGACATATCTATTCTTTTACTAGAAGCAGTAGATTCTTTATTGATCATTCATTATCTCCATATATAACTTATTACACCCAAGCATACCATTTGATATACCCTAATGGTCTTAAGGAATAAGTTAAAGTATAATTCATTATACACAAGATACTATGATGATCTCAAGTCTGAGGATCACTTGTACTACTAACACATTAGGATTTTCTATTGACAGGCGAGTAAAACTTCATTAGGTATTCCTTAGCGAGTCACGTTCAGTGTACTTATTCTCCAATAAACACCTACATACTTTCTTTAGTGTCTCCACACAAATGATTATGAGAACAATCATCCTCATCCAATGAGCAAGCAACATATGTACCAATTTATCCGGATTCACTAATCCCCTTTTTAGTAATCCAACGATTGAAAACTATTTTAGTTTTAAGATATCTAAGAATTTAGATCTCATTAGCATGATCATCATCATGATTCTAAAAGCATTGCTTAAAACTATGAATTTATCACATATTATAAAAACATCAATATATAGATAAATAAATGCCTTTAATTAAATAATACTTTTATTAATAGATGAATATGATTGTTACAAAGTAAATACTTTATCATCAAACATGATTTGCTTGTGTGCATACTACTTTCAATCTCCCACTTGCACTAAAGTCAATCGCCATGGTATCTAATACCCTTCTTCTCTAAGTGACAATTATCCTGCTGTTGGATAAGCTTTAGTAAATGGATATGCAATGTCATTTTTGAGAGTTCACTATCTCTATAGTGACTTCTCCTCTTTCAATGATTTCTTTAATCAAATGAAAATGTCGCAACACATGTTTGGATCCAAGATGAGACTTAGGAACTATTCCTAGTTCTGTAATGAACTTTTTATTCGAAACATCAACTTGCAGCTTCATTTACAGTTATATACTTTGTCTTTGTCACTAAACTAGCAACTCTTTGCTGTTTGGAACCTTTCTAATTCACTGAACCACATTTGAAGGTAACGTCTTACCCTAAAATGGATTTGCTGTCGTCTTGGTCAGTCTAAAAACTTGAGTCTGTTTAGTCCTCTAGTTTAATTCAGACCTATCATGTATCATGATTACATCCTTAGTGCCGGTTAAGTACTTTAAGATGTTTATCAGTGTCTTACAGTGATCTTCTCCAGAATATAGCTGATCAACATCAAGTCTCGTACATTTCATTGCATACATGATAGTAACTCATGCGATCTCTCTTTTATTGAGGACAATTTTAGAGAAATACACTCCATGACTCATCATGAGACATCTTTTGGAGTTTGTCATGCTAAACGCCTTTAGCATCAAATGAATATACATTCATTGGGTTAAGCCAAACATCCTTTTAAATCTATCTATATAGATTTATATCCCCAATTTAGGATGTTCTACCCAAATTATTCATGGAGAATTGTCTAGACAACTTTATCTTTACTGATTATAGCACTGGTATGTCATTCCTTATCAGTAGTATATCAACATATAATACTAGTAATGTCACAGTGCTCCCACTGACCCTTTTGTACACACTAGGTTCATTCTCGTTTTTGATAAAATCAAACTCTTTTGATTGTCTCATCAAAATAAACGTTCCATCTTTAAGAAGCTCGCTTTAATCTATAAATGGATTGTTGTAGCTCATATACATGATTTACTTCAATCATTGAAACAAATCCATCTGGTTGTATTATACCTACATTATTTTATAATAATATATATTTGAGAAAGGGAGTCTCCACATCTATTTGCCAGATGTAGTAATATTAAGCTGAAATCGCATGTAAAGTCCAAATTGACTTGAGCATTAATACCGGTAATAAAGGTTTTATTACAGTCAACTCCTTGACTTTATTCGAAAACCTTTTCCAAAACGGTTTGGCCTTATAGGTCTCCACCTTGCCATTTGCTCTAATCCATTTCGAATTTTATGGCCATCTGCCATTTCTCTGAGTGTCTATAACTTTTAACCTTATCGTGTATTACTAAATCATCATCCTCTATTATGCGTACCTCATAATCATCATCTATGATGAATCCATACCTCTCAGATATCTTCATTACTATTCTAGATTCACAATTCAGTTGTGGTACAATAAGTCTATCTACAGGTTCCTTCTTTTGACTAATAGTGATTTGTGGTTCTTGAACTCCTTCAAGATCTATTATCCTCCCACTAGCCCTTCAATGATAAACATTTTATCCTAGAAGGCGGAGTGTTTGGCAGAAAACACCTTTTGCTAAGTAGGATTATAGAACATATACCCTAAACTTATTTTAGGATGTCCCACAAATTTGTACTTGTCAAATCTTGTCCCAAGCTTATCCTTTTGAAACTTTTTCACCTAAGCTAAACAACCCTTTATCTTAACATAATTAAGATTAGAAATTCTCCATGTTCATAACTCTTATGAAGTCTTGGGGACGGATTTTGAGGTTACCTTATTTTGTAGATATGCAACCGTTTTCAGGTCATTACCCAGAAGGATACTGGAATGTCGGTAAAATCATTATGGACCGTGAAAGTAGTATGCATACAAGCCAATCATGTATGATGATAAAGCATATACTTTGTAAACGATCTTATTTATTTATTAATAAAAGTATTCATTTATTAAATGCATTTAATTATCTACATGATGCTGTTTTTATAATATGTAAATAACCCATAGTTTTAAGCAATGCTTTTAGAATCATGATGTTGATCATGCTAATGAGATCTAAATTCTTAGAAAGCTTAAAACTAAAATAGTTCTCAATCGTTGGATTACTAAAAAGGGGATTAGTAAATCCGGATAAATTGGTACATATGTTGCTTGCTCATTGGATGAGGATGATTGATCTCATGATCATTTGTGTGGAGACACTAAAGCAAGTATGTAGGTGTTTATTGAAAAATAAGTTCATTGAACGTGACTTGCTATGGAATACCTAATGGAGTTTTACTTGCCTATCAATAGGAATTCCTAATGTGATAGTAGTACAAGTGATCCTTGGACTTGAGATCATCATAGTATCTTATATGTAATGAATTATACTTTGACTTATTCCTTAAGACCCTTAGGGTATATCAAAGGGTATGCTTGGGTATAATAAGTTACATATAGAGATAATGAATGATCAATAAAGAATCTACCACTTCTAGTAAAAGAAGAGATATGTCCTATGTGATTCGTTAAATGACAACCCAGTAGTCCTTGGCCAAGACAGAATGAAATTAGAAAAGAGTTTTTAATTTGTATTATTGAGAGTTGTGCATTTTTTAATCGAAATACATATAATTAAATAAAATAAGGCTTGACAGTAATTTCATATCTTATATTTAATTGGGATATTGTATTGTGGAAGGATTGAATTGTTCGGTAACTATTAACTCACAAGTTCTTTTATGATTAATGTTGAAATCTATATTATTTGGAAAGTCGTTGATCGCTAGGGAGACTTATCCCTATTGTAGAATAAATATTATTTATTTAAATAGATTATTAGTTTAATTTATTTATTTAAATAAGATTAGAATTGTTCTAATTGATTTATTCACAATCGATTTAATATGGAGAACCTAAAGGGTCACACCATAAAAGGAAGAATAACTATTTAAGAAGGTAATGATATAATCGTAATAATATGTTAAATATAATTAATTTAATCTATAGTGATAGAATAAATTAAATAGCTTAATATTTATTATTTAATATTTTGGAAATATTAAATATAAATTAATAAGAGGAGTCTTATTAATATTATTACAATTATTATTATTTTAATTTCTAAAGGAGTTTAGGAATTAATTTAATATTGGTACTCTCAAATATTCCTAATGAGATTAGGAGGCAAATTAATTAAAGGAGTTTAATTAAATAATTCCAATATTTTGGGAAGCCTAATTAATTAAAAGAGTTTAATTAATTAAATGAAACCCAATTTCTAATTAGATTAGAAGGGTTGACTAATATCTATATAAGAGGAGTCTTATATTAGATATCAGTAGACGTAATTCCAAGAGTTGGAGAGTTCTCCCTTTTTCTACAGAGAATAGAAAAACTAAGGTTTAGCCTACCACCATCTTTCTTGAACAACTCATCTTCCTTGGTGGATCACCTCTAGAGGCCAAACACTTGGGTGGCTAACGTTGATCAAAAGAAGAAATCAATCCAGGAGATTCAAGGTGATAACGAAGAGCAAGGAGTTGAACTTGTACCTGTGGAAGCTAGTTTTTACATCGGTATGATTCTGATTTATCTTTACTTTTCTGTTAATTGATGAGCACAAAGCATGATCTTGGTGAGGGTTTGTATAATTTTTTAAAAAACCTAATTTATCGTGCTTCCGCCCTTAACGTGTGATTTGATTACATGTATGCGTAACATACAAACCCAATATTGGTATTAGAGCCTAACTTTGTGCTAATTATCAATTTTATGATTCTATGTATGAATTGATGTGAGATTGGATCGAATTTTTTGGACAAAAATTGAATTCTGCAGTTTCTGCGACGAGCAGCGTGGCCGCGCCGCGTCTCAGTTCATTCTGGGCGCGGGCTCGCCACTTTGCAGATTTTGAAAAATTTATTTTTCAACAATTAAGTAAATGGTTTATTTAATTGATAAAAGTTTAAAATAAAGATGTTTATTTTATCTGAAATATAATTTCAGATTGCTAAAAATTAAAGGAGTTTAATTTGGATTTGTTTTGATTAAAAATAAAAGAGTTTATTTTGTTTCAAAACTAAAATTTAGCAAAACTTTTATCTCTTAAATGACATCGATGCATATATGAAATGATTTTATTATTCATGAGATGAATGTTTATTTATTGATGCATATGATGATATGTATGATAATAAATGAGATTGATTATGTGACTATTGACCAATCTGATTGGATTTATTTTAGTTGAATGCTTAAATGTATATGTTTTATTAAATGGGGTCTGCGTACCTCTTCTTCTCTAATTTATTTTTAATGTAAATTCTATCTCCCTCCTATGTACTTCCCCTTGACTGCTGATCAAGGTTTCTATTTAATTTTAAATAGTTTATGTAATAGGATAAGTTAGAATTATCTTGAAGAATTGGAGACCAAGGACTAAGGAGCGCGTGAAGACCCGTTTGTAATGGAGCCCGTGTTTAAATGTAATAGTTACATTTAAATTTAATTCTTGCACTCCTAGGTTTGACCTATTGGTTCACTTGGTGGCTCTAGTGAACAAACTAGAATAAAAGTCCATAATCAATCTGGGTAGAATATAGTATTCTATATGTGAATGCTAGTATTATATATATTATATTTTTTGCAAACATGCTTCGCATGTTTTAATAAAATGATGATTATTTTATATATATATGTGCATGCGTGCTAAACAAGATGAGACTAAAAATAACAAATCCCTCAAAGAAATTATTTAAAGTCTAAAGCGTTCAAAGATATTTGGAATATCGAACGTCGTCTTCTAGCATGATAAAATTAATAGAGTATTAAATATTTAATATGAGTTTGTTGTGCTATCCACAAGGCAAGTATTAAGTATTTAAGATGTTAATTTAATCACATTTGATGCTTATAAAGAAAATTAAACAATATTATTTTGTTGTGCTATCCACAAGGACAATATTTTTCTTTTTTGAATATATGAAAGTGCTAGGTTGGACTTAACTTAAATCATTTTTGTTCGGATGTGCACACACTTGACCATTATGATCTAAGAGGCAAAATAAAAAGGAGTTACACGTTAATGTAATTGACAAAGAGTTGTCTACCTATTTATTTATATATGGTTTGTTGTGCTATCCACAAGGCTATATACATTTGAAATAGGATCCTTATTCTCACTAGCAAATCTTTAATTAGATATTGTCGAACTATATAAGTGAGGGTAATATATTTTGAAGAACATAGTGGGAGATACCAATTTAAAATAAGACCTAATTTATTTTGGTATGTAAAATTAATTAAATGAATGTTTGCTAAAATATTGTCTTTTCACATGCAGAAATTTAAAAATGTCAAAATCACTAATTTCACTGCGTAGCATACTTGATGCTAACAAACTGACCGGACCGAATTACATGGGCTGGTTAAGGAATATTAGAATAGTTCTCACTGCTGAAAAGATTTCTTATGTCCTAAATTCACCTATCCCTGGAACTGTTCCAGAATCAGCCTCTGAGAAAGAGATTGCCACTATTGTAAAGTGGCAAGATGATGCATCTGTGGCTTAATGCATCATGCTCGCATCCATGAATAACGAGCTTCAGCGTCAGCATGAAAACATGAATGCTCCTACTATGTTGATTCACCTCAAGAAGTTGTATAGTGAACAAAGTAAGACTGCTAGATATGAGATATCTAAGGAGCTCTTCTAATCTTGGATGAGCGAGGGCACTGCCGTCGAAACTCATGTCCTAAGGGTGATTAATTTGATTGAATGCCTTGGACAGCTTGGGTTCGTCATGGATGGGGAGTTGAGTCAAGACTTAGTCTTGCAGTCACTCCCTGAGACCTTCTCGCAATTCGTTATAAATTTTCACATGAATAAGTTAGATGTCAGCTTGCCTGAATTACTTAAAATGTTGAAAACTGCAGAAGGTCACTTCCCATCCAAGAAGAACCATGTCTTAATGGTGGATGATTCTTCCAAGAAAAGGAGAGGCCCAAGGTATCTTCTGAAAAGAACAAATCTAAGAAGGCTATAGGCAAGACGAAAGTGAAAGATCAAAGGAAACCTGATCCAGCTAGCAAAGGAATGTGCTTTCATTGCAACGAGCCGGGTCATTGGAAGAGGAACTGCAAGAAGTTTTTGGCAGAGAAGAAACTTAGAGAAGCTTCGACTTCCAATCAAGGTTTGTTCATGATTGAAATTAATTTTTCTGAAAGTCAAAATTCTACTTGGGTATTGGATACCGGTTGTGGTTCTCACATATGTAATACTGTGCAAGGACTGGTCAGAAGTAGAAAGTTGAATAAGGATGAGGTTGTCCTACGAGTGGAAAATAGAGCAAAGGTTGTTGCATTTATTGTATGCACTTATTGTTTAGCACTGCCTACGGGCAAGTCCATTTATTTAAATAATTGTTATTTTGTACTGAATATCATTAGAAATATTATTTTTGTTTTCGTATTAGATATGGAAGGATTTGACATTATAATAAAGATCAACAATTATTCTATTTATAATAACAATATTTTATATGGTGTTGGTAATTTGCGAAATGGTCTTTACATACTTGACTTGCATAAAAATATATTTCAAATTGAACAAATTAAGAAAAGGAAAAGAGATGATGTTAATTATACCTATATGTGGCATTGTAGACTCGGTCATATCAA
The DNA here is from genome assembly GCA_020205555.1 of Panax stipuleanatus. Classification (NCBI taxonomy): domain Eukaryota; kingdom Viridiplantae; phylum Streptophyta; class Magnoliopsida; order Apiales; family Araliaceae; genus Panax; species Panax stipuleanatus. The sequence goes on along the minus strand of CM035117.1, from coordinate 49,844,849 downwards.
TGAAACAAGATTATCCAAGTTGCATAAGGATAGGCTCTTAGAGCTATCCGAATATGAATCATATCCAACTTGTGAATCTTGTCTCATGGGTAAAATAACTAAATCTCCCTTTAGTGGAAAAGGAGAAAGAGTTGCAGAGTTGTTAGCGTTAGTTTACACAGACGTATGTGGACCTATGACAACGAATGCATGAGGAGAGTATTCTTATTTTATTACTTTCATTGATGATCACTCAAGATTTGGATATGTGTATTTAATGAAATACAAATCTGAATCATTTGAAAAGTTCTAAGAGTTTAGAAGTGAAGTAGAGAAACAAACGGAGAAGAGTATTAAGATTCTTCGATCAGATCAAGGTGCAGAATACTTAAGCGGTGATTTTCTAAATTGTCTCAAAGATAATGGTATAATCTCACAATGGACTCCACCAGGTACACCACAGTTAAATGGAGTATTTGAAAAAAGAAATTGAACATTGTTGGATATGGTTCGTTCCATGATGAGTTTTATCGATCTTGCAATTTCATCCTGGGGTTATGTGTTAGAGTTTATGCCCTAGAGGCTAATTCTTTGATGTAATTGCTTAAACATTTTTGATATTATATTTAATTGAACAAATGAATTATTTTATTATGGTTTTATTTACTGCGTTATATAAATGTTAACATAATAAAAGTCCTTAGAATAGTGATACAAATTATATGACTTCAAGTATGTGACTTGAACATGAGATCATATAATTACAATTAGTATCATTACTCTTAAATGTCCCTAGTCGAGTGTCATTGTTAATGGGACAACAATGATACATTGAGACTAGTATGTGGATTGACTGATGGCCAAATCTCATTGGTCATAAATATATGAGATATTGAGTCAATGCATAGGTACATGTTAGAGAACAATGTACTGGACAGACCCACCATGAGAATTCTATGTGGAGCATTATGCAAAGTATCATAAGCAATTCTCATAGTGACAATGATGTAATGATCCTCCGACCTGAAATCACTATATTACTACACGAGAATTTATGTACTTTGATATCATTAAAGGCCACCTTTAATAGGGTGGACGATAAAGGTGATTATTGGGTACATCATGAATCGTGTGAGGAATATGAGTGATCTAGATGGAATTTAACCCTCCTATATATTAGGGGTGATATCCATAGGCCTCTTGATTGAGTAGGACTATGAAATGCATGGCCATGCTCAAATAGTGATTTGTTTCATATAGTCTACTCATCGATCAAGAAAACTCAGATTAAATTATGAAGAGGATGACACATTCCATGCCTCGAGTTTAATCTAGGATGTCAAGGTTAAAAGGATTAAATTACATTGAAACATTGGTCACGAAAAGGTTGTATCGAATCACCGATCTTATTATTATTTGGGTAGCAGTGATGCATTACTAGATGCCGCTCACTGTTTATAATTTTATAATATAATTTTAAAATTATTTCCAACATAATAATAACCTATAGGGTCACACACTTAGAACGTAATTAAAAGGGAATTAATTTAAATTGTATGGATTTAAATATATCAATATGATTGATAGTATTTAAATTATGAATTTAAATTAATAGGATAATTTGTATATATATATGTGTATTAATTAAGTAAGACTTAATTAAGATATAATATATATATATATATATATATATATATAAATTCGGATTTTATTTTTTTTATTTGGATTAGGTTTTGGTTAATTCCTTTAACTATTATATATATGATATATCAGCCATTTAGGGGATTATCGATATCAAAACCCTAGCCGCTCTTAGAGAGAGACTAGTGAGAAATTTTTTAAAAAGTCCATATCCTTGGCGGCTAGTACCGCAGCATTCCTTGCTGCAGATCGTGTGACGATTCGCGGGACGTTCGTGTGGATACAGTAGAGGCGCAGTTCCGTTGGATTGCGTTGAGGATTCGAAGCAGTTCCAGAATCTCCATCGTCTCCGTTCAGGCTTGAATAATCGGTAAAAGAAATCTTAACCTCTGAATTAATATGTTTTTCGCATGGATCCTATTTTAGGGTTTCGGAAAATTTTTTAATTTCCGCTGCGTTTATGTGCCGAAATCTCAACATTATGCCCTAGAAACGGCTGCATACCTACTTAACAAGGTGCCTACCAAATCCGCCCCAAAGACCCCATATGAGATGTGGAAAGGGAGGAAACCAAATTTTAAGCATGTTAAGACTTGGAGTTGTCCAGCTTATATCAAAAAGTTTGAACATGATAAGCTACAGACTAAATCCGATAAGTGTAGATTTGTGGGATACCCTAAATAAACTTTAAGTTATTATTTCTATCATCCAACTGATCAAAAGGTGTATGTTGCGAAACATGCTGCCTTCTTGGAAAAAGAGTTTATCCATGAAGGGGTCAGTGGGAGTAAGATATCTCTTGAAGAAGTTCAAGAACCACAAATTACTATAGATCAAAGTCAGGTACCTGACCAAGTGGATGAACCTACTATACAACGCCCTATTTGTAAATCTGAAAGAGTCACGAAGATACCTGAGCGTTATGGATTCATCATAGAGGATGACGATGAGTTACACATCATGAATGATGATGATCCATTGAATTACGAACATGCTATGAGTAATAAAGACTCAAGAAAATGGCTTGAAGCCATGAAATTCGAGATGAAATCCATCAATGAGAACCAAGTATGGACTTTGGTTTCACCACCTGAAGGCATTAAGCCTATTGGGTGTAAATGGGTACTTAAAAGAAAGACTGGAGCGGACGGCAAGGTAGAGACCTATAAAGCCCGATTGGTTGTAAAAGGTTTTAAACAAAGACAAGAAGTTGACTATGATGAAACCTTCTCACCAGTAGCAATGCTCAAGTCCATTCGGATTTTGCTTGCGATTGCAGCTTATTACGACTATGAGATCTAGCAGATGGACGTGAAAACGGCTTTCCTCAATGGAAAACTTGAGGAGGATGTGTATATGACACAACTAGAGGATTTTTTTTCAAAAATTAGAGCAAATCAAGTCTGTTAGCTGTAACGATCCATTTATGGATTGAAGCAAGCTTCTCGTAGGTGGAAAATTTGTTTTGATGAGATAATCAAAGAGTTTGATTTTATCAAAAATGAGGATGAACCATGTATGTACAAGAAGGTTAGTGGGAGCACTGTTTTATTCCTTGTATTATATGTTGATGATATATTACTGATAGGGAATGACATTCCTATGCTATAATCGATTAAAATCTGGTTATCTAAACATTTCTCCATGAAGGACTTGGGAGAAGCATCCTATATTTTAGGGATAAAGATCTATAAAGACAGATCTAAAAGGATGCTTGGCTTTTCCCAAGAAACGTACATCGACTTGATGCTAAAAAGGTTTAGTATGAAAGATTCCAAAAGAGGTCTGATGCCGATGAGCCATGGAATACATCTCTCCAAGAAATAGGCCCCAAAGACACCTGAGGAGAGAGACCGTATGAATAAGATTTCTTATTCTTCAGCAATAGGATCTATCATATACGCTATGATATGTACTAGACCGGATGTCGCTCATGCACTTATTGTAACAAGCAGATATCAGTCGAATCTAGGAGAAGAGCACTGGAAGGCAGTGAAAAATATCCTAAAGTACTTATGAAGAACTAAGGATGTATTTCTTGTCTACGGTGGGTCTGAATTAAAACTCGAGGGCTTCACGGACTCAAGTTTTCAACTAGAGCAAGATGACAGTAAATTCGTTTCGGGGTATGTGTTTACCTTAAACGACGACGCAGTGAGTTAGAAGAGTTCCAAGCAGCAAATAGTTGCTGATTCAATGACAAAGGCAGAGTACATAGCTGCAAGTGAAGCTGCAAAGGAGGCTGTTTGGATGAAGTTGTTCATAACAGAACTTGGTGTGGTTCCTAGCATTGGAGGAGTAGTCCCCTTATATTGTGACAACACCGGAGCTGTTGCACAGGCTAAGGAACTCAGGTCTCATCAGAAATCCAATCACGTGTTGCGACGATTTCACATGATCAGGAAGATCATTGAAAGAGGAGACGTCACCTTGAAGTGTGTAGACTCTCAAGACAACATTGCAGATCCATTTACTAAAGCTTTAACACAACAGCAGTTTGATCGTCACTTAGAGAAGATGGGTATAAGATACCATGGAGATTGGCTTTAGTGCAAGTGGGAGATTGAAAGTAGTATGCATACAAGCCAATCATGTATGATGATAAAGCATATACTTTGTAAGCGATCTTATTTATTTATTAATAAAAGTATTCATTTATTAAAGTCCTTTAATTAACTACATGATGCTGTTTTTATAATATGTAAATAACCCATAGTTTTAAGCAATGCTTTTAGAATCATGATGTTGATCATGCCAATGAGATCTAAATTCTTAGAAAGCTTAAAACTAAAATAGTTCCCAATCGTTGGATTACTAAAAAGGGGATTAGTAAATTTGGATAGATTGGTACATATGTTGCTTGCTCATTAGATGAAGATGATTGATCTCATGATCATTTATGTGGAGACACTAAAGCATGTAAGTGCTTATTGGAGAATAAGTTCATTGGACGTGACTCGCTATGGAATACCTAATGGAGTTTTACTTGCCTATCAATAGAAATTCCTAATGTGATAGTAGTGCAAGCGATCCTTGGACTTGAGATCATCATAGCATCTTGTATGTAATGAATTATATTTTGACTTATTCCTTAAGACCCTTGGGGTATATCAAAGGGTATGCTTGGGTATAATAAGTTACATATGGAGATAATGAATGATCAATAAAGAATCTAACACTTCTAGTAAAAGAAGAGATATGTCCTATGTGATTTGTTAAATGACAACCCAGTAGTCCTTGGCCAAGGCAGAATGAAATTAGAAAGGATTTTCTAATTTGTATTATTGGGAGTTGTGCATTTTCTAATCGAAATACATATAATTAAATAAAATAAGACTTGATAGTAATTTCATGTCTTATATTTAATTGGGACATTGTATGGTGGAAGGATTGAATTGTACGGTAACTATTAACTCACAGGTTCTTTTATGATTAATGTTGAAATCTATATTATTTGGAAAGTCGTTGATCGCTAGGGAGGCTTATCCCTATTGTAGAATAAATATTACTTATTTAAATAGATTATTAGTTTAATTTATTTATTTAAATAAGATTAGAATTGTTCTAATTGATTTATTCACAACCGGTTTAATATGGAGAACCTAAAGGGGCACACCATAAAAGAAAAAAATAATTATTTAAGAAGGTAATGGCATAATCGTAATAATATGTTAAGTGTAATTAATTTAATCTATGGTGATAGAATAAATTAAATAGCTTAATATTTATTATTTAATATTTTGAAAATATTAAATATAAATTAATAACAGGAGTCTAATTGTGACATCCTAGATTTTTTGAGTTTGAGTATGTGTATATGTGTTATATATTGTGAAATATGTAATTTGGTGTGAAGAGAATTTTATATAATAATTTTAATATTTATTAAATTAAATAAATATTTTAATTTATTTATTTATTGAGTTAAATAAATAATTATGTGATTATTATGAAGTGATTTAATTGAGTGTACTATATTAATTAAATAAATATTTAATATTTAATTTAATTAATATATAATGATTTTATGTTATAGTTCTAATTTAATTGAAATATTTAAATTAGATGAAGTTATGTGATAATTGTTACATGAAATTATAATTAGCGAGTAATTATAATTGTTATGTGATAATTTTTATGTGATTAATTGATGTTAACTTTTAATTAATTAAATTAGAATGTTAAGATTTAATTAATTAAAATATAACATTAAAAATATGTGTTAAATGATTTATTAAAAGAATTAAAAGAGTTTTTAAAACCGTTTTTCCAAACAAGGCCCTTGCATTGTTTTAAATCCGTTTTGCCAAACAGTGCCTTAACTACAAAAAAATCTGATTTTAAAAATAATGTTGCCAAACAAGCCTTAGGGCTTTTAAAATTCAATTTGTAACTTATTTATATTAATTGCAATTATGGTATTAATTGGGTGGTTTAAATATTTGAGAGTTATATATTATATAATTATACATATAATATATATCATATTAGTTATATGTTTAAACTACGTTAGTTAAAAAGATAAAAAGATAAGTCAGTTAGAACAAAGAGCAAAAGGGTTAGTCTGTGTTAGAAAGAAATACAGAGAACCTAGAGTTAGAGAGAAAAGAGAAGAAGAAGAGAGAAAGAAGAAAGAGGAAGAAGAGGGAAGGGAAGCTTGAGATAGCATCATCCTCTTCATTCCAATAAGCAAAGCAAAGGGTATAATTTCCAACTTTAGAGTTTTAAAGTTGTTTTACGTTCTTCAAAGTTTTAGTTTTCTGTAAATATAAATCTTCTTGAAAACTTATGATTTTGAGGATATATATGTTATATGGTATTCATAACATGAAATTCTATATGTGAATTGTGATAATATATGCTTATAATTGAATTGTATGATGGTTTAGTTGGTTAATTCATGAATATATGATGAACATGAGGAATTCATGTTCATCAAAAATCATAGTGAAATAGTTTTATAATTGACTTATTTGAAATCAAAATTTGTGATTTGATTGTGTGAATTGAGGTTAGATGATGATAACATGTTTATAAACGAATTTAAATATGTTTGGAATTGTGTATTTTGATTTAGAAATAAACTTACAGTGTTCAATTTTATCAAGAACACTGAAAATTAGTTTTTATCCAAAATTTTCAAAATTAAGAGTTTTGATTATGTGTATTGATGATTTCATATGTTAAAACATGTTAGAAGCTTAGAATTTATGTTTTTTAAAAAGTTTATACGAGTTGTGTTGACTGAAATTAAAAATTAGTGTGGAGAAATAAGTCAAATTGACTTTTTTTCTACACAAGTCGCGTAGCAGTCTTTGTTCGCTGAAGGGGGCCCGCCTCGGCGGGGGTTATGCAAAAAAGAAAATATTTTAATTTTTGTGAATGTTTGTAGTATCATGAAAAGTTAACCTAATGTGGTAAACTTGATGACATGATAAGTATATATTAAAATCCTATATGAACTGTGATGATTATGTTAATAAAATATATAATGTGTAATTATAATTTAAAATAATTATAATTAAAGTGAAGGTTTAATTTAAATTATAATTTGTTAAATTATAATGAATATAGTTTTATTAATTTTAAATCAAAGTAAATATTTAACTTAAGTTATAATTTGTTTAATTATGATTTAATATGTAATTATAGTTTGGAATAATTATAATTAAGGTGAATGTGTAGTTTAAATTATAATTTATTTAACTATAATTTAATGAGTGCATGAATTAAAATTGATTATTTATAATCAAAGTAATTGTTTAATTTAAATTATAATATATTTAAATTATAATTTAATTCATGATGTAGTTTGATTAATTATAAGTTATAATTTGTTTAATTATAATTTGATTAATTATAATTAAATTAATGGTTTAAATTAAATTATAAATTATTTAGTTATAATTTTATTAACATAAGATGTAATTATAATTTGATTAATTATAATTAAAGTGAATGTTTAAATTATAATTTAATATGAGTATGTAATTATTAATTGATTAAATTATGTGAGAAGTAATATGATTATATGATGTGATTAATTATGTGATATTTAATTACTAACTTAATAGTTAAAGAGGAATGAGTTAACCTAGATTGATTAACTAACTATGAGAAGTAGTTATGTGATAATTAATTTATATTGTTAATTATACATATAATTTGACAGTGTGTGTGTCAAATAAATGGGAGAGAATTACGAAGTGTAAAGTAGAATTTACTTAAACGTTTGCTAAACGTCGCTAAGTGACTAATAGTTGATGTGTATGGTAATACGTTGTGTAGAATTTATAAAGCAGATTATTATAAGTTATTTTTTTTCTACAATTGGTAATCTAAGAGCCAGACAAGTCTTTCAGTTCCTATTTTCTATGTGAACCTGATGATGAACTGTTTTAAATTGTATTGTAAAGAGCATGATATGTTATGTATGTTGTCAGCATGAAATGTTAAAGTAAATTTATGACTATATTGATTGATTAAAGAATCTTGAGCATGTTATTATGTGCTATGTGATGCATGAAAACTGTTAGATCTTACTGAGCTGTCGAGCTAGTCTTGCAAATAATAATTTTTGCAGGTCAAGGATGCAAGGTAATGATACGTGCTAGTTGAATGTTAGAGATCAATAGTAATGCAAGGAGATTACTTATTTTAGATGAGAATTTTATTCAATGTTTTATTTGTAACTTAATTGTTAAGTTGTAAGTTGAGCTATCCGATGTATAGTGGATATGACTTTGTGATGTAAGATTTTAGATAGCAATTTTGATGTAGCGATTCATGTAAAAGAATTGAATCAAAGACATGTAATGATAAATGTTGTGATTCAGGACAATAAAGAAAGAATTATATAAAAGTTTTAAATATTCCGCATTTATAGTGATTTTAATATCGAATAATGATGTAAAGTTAGAATAAAGTGGTATTGTTAACGATCGAGAATGAGAATTATATTGTATGAATTTTGGAGTCGTTACAGTTGGTATCAGAGCTGATAGGTTATACACCTTAGGTAAGAGTACCTTAAGCTATGACCTTAGGTTATAAGAAGTTAAGTTTAAGTTACGTAAAATGAAAAGGTGATTCTTTTCACATACATAAAAGAATAGGATGAGTTAAGTCCTAGAAACGTTATAAGAAGAAGACGAGAACGACGAGGAATAAAACTTGAATAAAAATATTGAAATATATGAATGGAATTAGAAATTCTTAAAAGAAGAATCTTGAAGAGATATGAAGATAAGAATCAGGAGTTGCCTTATTTCAATAATCAGGATGACGAATAATGATGAATAGACAAAGTCTATAAGATTTAAAAGCATAAATGAAATTATGATATGATATGATGAAAGGTAAAGATAAGAATTTTTTAAAACAAAACGATAATGAGATAAGAAAGAATCATAAGGGAGATGATTATAGAATAAGATAACGACGTGATCTTTTAAAGTTGTAAAAGACAGATGGTCTGTAATGATTGAATAGTTATAGTTTGATGCTATAACGAGAATGTACTATGATATAGTAAGAGATTAACTCACGAGGAGTTATAAATGATGAGATACAGAAAGTATGTGGTGACTGAGTTGTACAAACCTTTGTATGGGCAGGGGTTTTGTGCTTACACTCGGTTTATCATATTGATAATCGTTGGAAGGTTGGTGTCGCGCTATCGATATATATATGATGAGGAGGTGATTCTCGTCCCATGTTTATAGTTGATATTTAGAAACTATTAAGATTAGATAAGATGATCTTAGGGATTCTTAAAACTCATACTTATGGTAAGCTCGTGACTCATAATCGTATGTATGTTTTGAACCCCTAAGCATATGGACAGTCTATGATCAGTTCTTTGACTACGTATTGCTAGGACAAGTTCTTAAACTCATCTTATTGTGGCAAGTTCCTGAACTTCCAAAGTATGGTAAGTTCGATGAACTATACTGGGTATAGAAAGGATATGATATAAAAAGCATTATTATTGTTTAAGATTGATAGAATGATTAAGTAATAACGGAGTAAAGATTTTTATTAATGGGGAAAGTTTTTATATTCTAAATCTCCTAGCTTTGCTAGATTTTTGAAATTTATTGACTTCGTGCTGATGTTGCGCTTCTGTTTTCCTGAAAAATATTGGATCAAATGATGGAACCAATGAATTTTTAAAATAGTGCTATTATTCACATGTCTATGCTAATTTCTTCAGCAAGACAAAAATGATTTGAAAATTTTAAAATGTAATTTATATATTCTATGCATCATTTGATATGGTATAGAAACAATAATCGAGAAAGTTATCAATGTAGTTAAACCTAGTGTTGGATGTGATTGTATGATCGTCAGCCCACTATGGTATGGTGTAGTATGACGACGTCATGTAATAACGAAATTCTCAATGTACCATTACTACGGTACGATATCAGGATATTATGAAAAGATTTATTTAATTTTAGTTTCCTTAAACTACAAAAAAAGAGATTTATTTACTTTTAATTTCCTTAAACGAAAAAAAAATAATTTTTTTATTGATTTGGTTAAATATATATATATATATATATATATATATATTTCGATTGATGTCCGAATTATTGCTAGAAGTCTATGCTACTTGATTCAGCTAGACAAGTATTGAAAGATGTTAATGAAATTTGAGCGTTCTTGGTCAAACTATGCCAAACCAAATTGTTTTGGTACAGATTCAGATGTTGAAAGCTGAGGTGAACAACCCTATAAAAGGGGACATGTTATCGGAGAAAATAGTTCTGAGTGTAACACATATAGTCGTTACGATGTACTACGTTTGTGCATGACGTAGTGGTGCGATAGCCTGATCACCTAGAGCACCGAAGCCGTTTATAGTGTGAAGTACCGGGGGTGAAGCACTGTAAACCTAAATATAAGTTCAAGGTCTTGTGACCCCTCAGCATGATTTGGAATCTTTTAAATTCCTGAGTTATTCATATCGCTTCCCAATTATTGAGTAATTGTGGAAGGTTCTTATTATTCTTAATATGAATGTAGCAAGAAGGATATTCCTTAGAAAGAAGTAGTTGTAGAACGCAAACAATGCAGTGAATAAAGATTAACGTAAAAATCTATTTTTTATAGATTGAGATATGAAAATTTATATATTAAAATTTCGAGGACGAAATTCTTAGAAGAAGAGGTGAATGTGATAACTCGAATAATTATAAATGGTGAGTTATGAAGTATATGAATTCTACGAGTAGAGTATATGGTAACGATTCTTAGAAAGGAAACGAACGAGTTAAACAATATATAATATTTGGTATATAATTGTGTTTAATTGAAGGTTATGTAATAAAACCTAAAAGTCGTTGAAGAAATGAATGGAGTAGTATATATATATATATATATATATATATATATATATATATATATATATATAAAACTTTTGTTGAGATAATGTGTTGAAGTTGTTCAACAATAAAATTACAAAAGTGATTTGGTAAAAACCGAGTAAGGGAGGTTTCGTTGATTCCGAGGACGGAATCCTTATAAGGAGGGAAAGATGTGACATCTCGGATTTTTTGAGTTTGAGTATGTGTATATGGGTTATATATTGTGAAATATGTGATTTGGTGTAAAGAGAATTTTATATATTAATTTTAATATTTATTGAATTAAATAAATATTTTAATTAATTTATTTATTGAGTTAAATAAATAATTATGTGATTATTATGAAGTAATTTAATTAAGTGTATTATATTAATTAAATGAATATTTAATATTTAATTTAATTAATATATAATGGTTTTATGTTATAGTTCTAATTTAATTGGGATAATTAAATTAGATGAAGTTATGTGGTAATTGTTATATGAAATTATAATTAGCGAGTAATTATAATTGTTATGTGATAATTTTTATGTGATTAATTGATGTTAACTTTTAATTAATTAAATTAGAATGTTAAGATTTAATTAATTAAAGTATAACATTAAAAATATGTGTTAAAGGATTTATTAAAAGAATTAAAAGAGTTTTTAAAACTTTTTTTTCAAACAAGGCCCTTGCATTGTTTTAAATTCGTTTTGCCAAACAGGGCCTTAACTACAAAAAAATCTGTTTTTAAAAATAATGTTGTTTTGCCAAACAAGCCTTAGGGCTTTTAAAATTTAATTTGTAACTTATTTATATTAATTGCAATTATGGTATTAATTGGGTGGTTTAAATATTTGAGAGTTATATATTATATAATTATACATATAATATATATCATATTAGTTATATGTTTAAACTACGTTAATATAAAGACAAAAAGATTAGTTAGTTAAAATAAAGAGCAAAAGAGTTAGTCTGTGTTAGAAAGAAATACAGAGAACCTAGAGTTAGAGAGAAAAGAGAAGAGGAAGAGAGAAAGAAGAAAGAGGAAGAAGAGGGAAGAGAATCTTGAGATAGCATCATTCTCTTCGTTCCAATAAGCAAAGCAAAGGGTATAATTTCTAACTTTAGAGTTTTAAAGTTGTTTTACGTTTTTCAAAGTTTTAGTTTTCTGTAAATATAAATCTTCATGAAAACTTATGATTTTGGGGATATATATATGTTATATGGTGTTCATAACATGAAATTCTATATGTGAATTGTGATAATATATGCTTATAATTGAATTGTATGATGGTTTAGTTGGTTAATTCATGAATATATGATGACCATGAGGAATTCATGTTCATCAAAAGGCATAGTGAAATAGTTTTATAATTGGCTTATTTGAAATCAAAATTTATGATTTAATTGTGTGAATTGAGGTTAGATGATGATAACATGTTTATAAATTAATTCAAAATTTGTGATTTAATTGTGTGAATTGAGGTTAGCAGATTATTATAAGCTATTTTTTTCTGTAATTGGTAATCTACGAGACAGGAAAGTCTTTCAGTTCCTATTTTCTATGTGAACCTGATGATGAACTATTTTAAATTGTATTGTAAAGAGCATGATATGTTATATATGTTGTAAGCATGAAATATTAAAGTAAATTTATGACTACATTGATTGATTAAAGAATGTTGATTGAGTAAGGAACTCAATTTTATATTTGTTATGTGAGTTAAAGCATGTATGCTATGTTACTTTAATGATTATGAGATGTATGTTGAGCATGTTATTATGTGCTATGTGATGCATGAAAACTGTTAGATCTTGCTCAGTTGTCGAGCTCAGTCTTGCAAATAATAATTTTTGCAGGTCAAGGATGCAAGGTAATGATACGTGCTAGTTGAATGTTAGAGATCAATAGTAATGCAAGGAGATTACTTATTTTAGATGAGAATTTTATTTAATGTTTTATTTGTAACTTAATTGTTAAGTTGTAAGTTGAGCTATCCGATGTATAGTGGATATGACTTTGTGATATAAGATTTTAGATAGCAATTTTGATGTAGCGATTCATGTAATAGAATTGAATCAAAGACATGTAATGGTAAAGGTTGTGATTCAGGGCAATAAAGAAAGAATTATATAAAAGTTTTAAATATTTTGCATTTATAGTGATTTTAATATCGAATAATGATATAAAGTTAGAATAAAGTGGTATTGTTAACGATCGAGAATGAGAATTATATTGTATGAATTTTGGGGTCGTTACATTAATAATATTATTACAATTATTATTATTTTAATTTCCAAAGGAGTTTAGGATTTAATTTAATATTGGTAATCTCAAATATTCCTAATGGGATTAGGAGACAAATTAATTAAAGGAGTTTAATTAAATAATTCTAATATGTTGGGAAGCCTAATTAATTAAAAGAGTTTAATTAATTAAATGAAACCCAATTTCTAATTAGATTAGAAGGGTTGACTAATATCTATATAAGAGGACTCTTATATTAGATATCAGTAGACGCAATTCCAAGAGTTGGAGAGTACTCCCTTTTTCTACAAAGAATAGAAAAACTAGGGTTTAGTCAACCACCCTTTCTTGAACAATTCCTCTTCCTTGGTGAATCACCTCTAGAGGCCAAACACTTGGGTGGCTAACGGTGATCAGAGGAAGGAATCAATCCATGAGATTCAAGGAGAGAACGAAGAGCAAGGAGTTGAACTCGTACCTGTGGAAGCTAGTTTCTACAAGGGTATGATTCTGATTTATCCTTACTTTTCTATTGATTGATAATTGAGTACAAAACATGATCTTGGTGAGAGTTTGTATAATTTTTTTAAAAACCTAATTTATCGCGATTTCGCCCTTAACGTGTGATTTGATTACATGTATGCGTAACATACAAACCCAACAGATCGCACCATGTCCAACAAGATACGATTTTTCTACATCAATCAATTATTGTGTATCAGAAAACGTCCATTGTGAGAAAACCTTTTTTAAGATGATCTTAAAACTTATTACACAAGTATTTATTCCTCGATCCAATTGAAGAATCACAATACCTTGCCAATTAGTTTTTCTTCTAAATTCTTTGAACCTTTCAAATGATTCAAACTTGTATTTCACCAAATACAAATATTCAACTCTTTGAATGATCATCTGCTTTTCTTTTACTAGTTTGTTCAATTTAAAATTATTTTCATATAAGTCAAGTATGTAATGTTCATTTAGTAAATTGATAATTATTTAAACTAATAGACTTGCCCGTAGGCGACGCTAAACAATAAGTTCCTGCATTTAATGGACCAACCTTTGCTCCATTCCCATAAGCATGAAGACTTCCTTTGTTTAGCTTTCTACTTCTGCTTGGTCCCTTCATAAATCTGTATTTATGGGAACCATAGCTGGTATCCAATACCCAAGTAGAAATTTTACTTACTGAAAGATTTATTTCAATTATGAACAAACCTGTATTTGTAACCGATACTTCACTAAGCTTCTTCTGGTTAGCTTCTGTAAGATTCTTCTCGCAGTTTCTATTCCAGTGTCCAGGCTTATTGCAGTGGAAACAAACTCCTTTACTATCTGTATAAGTTTTGTTTTTATTATCCTTTGTATTTTGCCTTCTCTTATACCTTCTTTAAACTGTTCTTCTTCTAAATAGAAAGAGCTCCTTAGATATCTGATATTTATTAGTCCTACTTTTCTCACCATTTAACTCCTTGAAGTGTAGGAATATAGTAGGAGCATCTATAATTTCATGCTGATGCTGAAGCTTGTTACTCATGGATGCGAGCATGATATATTGAGCCAACTATGCATCATCTTGCTACTTTCTAAAAGTAGCAATCTCTTCCTCAGAGGCATTGTCTGCAACCATTGTAGGGATAAGCGTATTGAGGAAATAAGATAGCTTTTCAGCCTTAAGATCCATTCTCAAATTCCTTAACCAATCCGTTTAATTCAGATCGGTTAATTAACATCTGATATGCTACGTAGTGATAGTAATTTAGACATTGTAAAATTCTGTAAATGAATTTATAATTAAACAATATTTTAGCATACATTCTTTTATTAATTACCAAAATAAATTAGGTCTTGTTTTAAATTGGAATCTCTGTAATATCCGAGATTATTATGTCATTTAACAATTATCAATAAACGAATTTATGTGAAATTCTTGTGTGTTTTCTTTTATTAGATATATATGTGTTATACATACATGTGTTATTTTATGATATGTGATGAGGAGTATTTAAATGGTTGGTTCAGTTTAATTCAACTATTTAAATTGGTTAAGTATGTAAGTAATTATATTAATTTAGTGGGATGGCTTTAAAGTATGAGTTTGAGTTCAGAGCGGAATTTAGAGACGCAGACTGTGTATTTGAGTCCGAAAC
Source organism: Panax stipuleanatus (assembly GCA_020205555.1). Classification (NCBI taxonomy): domain Eukaryota; kingdom Viridiplantae; phylum Streptophyta; class Magnoliopsida; order Apiales; family Araliaceae; genus Panax; species Panax stipuleanatus. Next base: position 49,829,469 of record CM035117.1, on the reverse strand, counting down.
GTCGAAATTAGTCAGGATAGACTGTAACCACGAAAATGTGTCACGGTTGACTTTTTGGTCAAAGTTAACTTGTTGACTTTTTTGGGTAAAAAGTCAACCACGAATTTTGGAGATGAATTTGACGAAACGGATAGTCCCATGACGTCCAGGACGTCGACTTTAGTAGGAACCGATATAAGTATCGCAATGTTCGGCTACGGAGGGCAAAATGGTCAAAATAGTTATTTAATTGATTAAATAATTAAAATAATATTTTATTTAGTTAGTCAGCAGCTGGTGGGACTCCTTGTGACACACGAAATGGGACAAGGAGGGGATGAGTATACGTATATTACAAATGATTAAGAAGGGAGTTATATTTTCTTCCTTAAAACCAAAGCTCTTTCATTTCTCTAACTCCCACCTTCTTCAATTCGGTTAATGGTGGCATGGGGTGTAACTGACTATATAGGAATGGAAGAGGCAAGGAAAACCAATGCGAATAACTTATACATATATATATATATATATACTCTCCACCTCTATATTCTTCACTTTGACAAAATTTCACCAAGAGAGCTAAAGAATTTGAGAGAATGAGAGTTGAGAGTTTGTGAGGATTTCTGGAAATTTGCAAAGCTTAAGCAAGTAAGGAGGGCAGCAATTTCGAATTTCTGGTTCAAAGTATAGCATTCGAGGTAAGCCATGAACTTAGTTTCTATGTTCTTAAGAAAACTAGTAAGAAAAAGCATGTATAGTCATAATAAATGATTTGTTTTGGTGTTGTGATGCTTTAGTGTGATTACTGTTACGTGGTTGTTAAAAACACAAGTTCTGGACTAATCTTGCCAATTATGCTTTGAATTCGAAAGAATTATGCCATGCATGCTAATTATTTGTTAATATGCTTCTTAGATGCTAATTTGTTCAAAACATGGAAACTTAGTGAATTCGAATGTTGTAACATGTGTAACTATGTTAGTATATACGATCTGGACAGTAGGAACCAAGTCCTTGCATGCTAGAATCAAAATCATAAATATTTGTCAAAGTGGGTTAACTTAGAATTAGTGACTTTTTGGGTTTTTCGGAGCCTTGGAATCATAGCTTCTGTGACTCGTTGGTTATATGTGTTAATTTTGTAAAATACTATGTAGTATGATGTCTCACCTGACCAATTTTCAAAAGAAACAGAGTTAAAATGAGCAAGTTATGATTTTCGAGAGCAAGCATGAAAATAGAAAAAATCTGCAAATTCTGGGTTTTCCAGAAATTTTCCAAGTGTAAAACATGTTCCGGCACGCTTTTCAAGGTAGTCGGTAGGTGGCCTTAACATGTTAGTTTCATGGATGTAATATTTTTGTAAAATCCTATGCTATGTGGAGTTTAGTGTGTCCAAATCTCAGAGTCATATCATGTGTAGTTTATTCAGAATTAAATTGCAAAGTGGGCTGCTCGAAAACGAAAATCAGGATCTGGGTCTGATGAGCAGCGCAGCTGCGCCGCTCATAAGGCTTAGACCTGCGCAGCTGCGCTACACAAAGATGGATTCCGGGCTTGCCAGGCAGCGCAGCTGCGCCGATAACACGGCTTGAGGCTGCGCAGCTGCGCCGGTCCGGGTCGGTCCGGGTTGGGTCTGATCCGGGTCGGGTCGGGTCGAGCCGGGTCAGAAAAAATTCCAGAAACTTTATTTTTGCAGATTCTTATACTGAACCCCTAGACCTATAACATGCAACCTGTTTATGTAATTGAATTGCATGCTAAGTGAATACGTGTTACTTGATAACTTAGTTTAAATATTAGGAATCGTTTTCTATCAAATTTGAGTTTGAGAACCTAACTGCTTAAACGTGACACATATGATTAGGTTACGTGAAGGTTAATTGCTAGCTTTAACAATAGCAGACATATCAGGCAAGTTTTCTAACCCTAATTTCTATTGGACATTTATTCAATCCTTACTCATTTTTATCGCAGTAAGGGTAAGTATTGGACTTGTGCTAGCTATTTATTCATGCAAGTTCCTTTATTGTGAGGTTATACAACTTCAACTATCTTGCAAGCTTATCGATGATTACTCAGTTATTATTCTAACAGCTATGCTTATAAGTTTCATGTCATTACAGAACTGTTTCTAAGTATGTTTCCTGGCCTTTGTTTTCGGCTAGTTATTATTGATGAAAAATAATTTAATTCAAATCTTTCGAAGCTATTTAATGTTTACCAATCCAAATTATTTTGGTGCGGTCTGGCATGAATACTAAGATGAACAACCCGAATAAACGGGCGAACAGATGTCGGGTATATAGTCCCATTTATGCTTATGAAGTTTAAATTTAATACTTGTGCACAATGTAGGGTATGATAGGCTGATCACCTGGAGTACTTGCAGAGATCGTTTATAATCTATTTGATTATTAAACCGTCTGATGGTTTTTCGATAAAATAAAGTAATGTTCAGGGTATTTTACACCCCTTAGTATGATATTGAGAGTTCTTAAACTCTTATTCTTGATATTCCTGTTTAACACTTGCTAATTCTTTCAACTGTTATAGCTATTCAGATGTTTCTACTCCTGATGTATGTTTTCAAACTACTTTATATACTTGCTGGGCAATTTATGCTCATTCTTGCTTAAACCTTTCAGTTAAGGATGAGAAGGCTAAGGGCTCGGGCAAGGACAAGGGGAAGTCTAAGACGAAATGATGCTAGTTACCTTATATACTAAGTTTATATTTTCGCATATAATGTATGTAGCGATAAACGCTAAGTTTAAGTTTGAGTTTATTTAAGGTTGTAAAGACTGGGGATTTTATCCGAATAAGTATGTAATAGTTATCAATAATATTATGATTATTTCTGGAGTTTACTTAGTTAGATGATGTATGTTGTACCGTGAGCACCATGTCCTGTGTTTGATGTTACACGGATTTGGGGGCGTCACAGGTTGGTGTCAAAGCTGTAAGTTATAAACCTTAGGTGAGAAACCTTAGACTATAACCTTAGCGAAGTTAGTGGAGGATATAAGGAGATGAACTCACGTAGAGTTCTAAGGGTTGTGACAAATCTATTTTTCTAAAAACAAAATCAATATCTATTTTAAAATACAAATTGAGTTGTTTGTCTTGATTGTAGGATGTCAGGAGAAGATGAGTTTAGAGATATTCACGTTGTGAGTGAACAGTTGGTGACAGCTGTACCTGAGCCCATAGCTGAGGCAGCAGCTGACTTAGACCCATAGGAGTATCCTGAGGAGGCCGAGGAGGACTCCGAAGAAGCACCTAAGGATACTATATTGGATGAGTTGATGGATAGGATTACTGAATTGGATGACAAGGTCCATGAGTTGGAGGAGCTGTATCAGGGGGAGCAGCAAGCTGCAGCATTGCTGGAGGCATTGGTGCACCACCTGATAATTAGGAACGGGGATCTGGCTGACAAGCTGTGAACAACAGGTTAGAAGGCAGACAGGCTGAAGGATGAGAAAGAAGCTATCAGGACCCACTTGGGACATACCATTAATGGGCTAGAGTCAAGGATTCAGAGTCTCTAAACTGACAAGCAGATCATTACCACATTCTGGGGAGATGAGAGGAGAGGCCGTGCTCAGGCCGAGAAGCTAAATGGTGAGTTAGAAGGAGAGGTGAGAGATAAGAAGGTTAGGATAGACAAGATAAAGTACGTGTTTAAGTCGGCACATGGAAGGTTCCAGCATAGGATGCGTCACTTTCCACGTGAGGAGCACCGGTCTAGACATGTTATAAGCCTAGGGCAGGTGCTGGAGATAGCGGATGAAGAGAATGAAGACGCCATTAGGCAGGGTCTTTAGTTTATTTGTGTTGAACTCTTACTACTAGCGTATAGAACGCTTATCTATGAAATAAAGCTTGGTTTACGGTTTGTGCCAAGTATTTTTGGTTTAAAGAGATGTAAATGGCATAATGCCATAAGATGATGAGATACCTTGTGATTATGTTTTTTTTAAATAAATATGCCTTTATTTAAATATGTGATGTGATGATTAAGTTTTATATGAAATATATATGCTATAGGAATAAGTTATGAGATGATAACATTAAGTTTATTTAAACAGATAGATGGCTAGAGGAAGACGTCGTCAAGTACCAGAAGGGTCAGGTGGTAATGCTAGGGGTCCACCGAATCCCATGCAACAGTTTGTAGACATGTTAGTTGGGGCATTACATAATCGAACCCCGAATACCAATAACAATCCAGCGGGCCAGGTGGCACACTTTAAGGACTTCAAGAGCGCGGGACCCCCAGAATTTAAAGGAACCACCGAACCCATTGAAGCCCAAACTTGGGTCAAGGAAATCGAAAAGGCATTTGCTATCGCCCGAGTAGAAGATGATCAGAAAATAATCTTCGCCACTTACATGCTAAAGGGTGAAGATAATTTCTGGTGGGAGGCAACCAGACCAGGGCGGAAGAAGGTGTGATACCTTGAGAAGGGTTTAAGAAGATCTTCTTCGAAAACTATTTCCCTGTGAGTATGCAGAGTCGTATGGAGATGCGATTCCTGGAGCTGAAGCAAGAAGACATGACGGTACCCCAGTATGCCGCAAAGTTCAACGAACTGGCGAGGTTCGCGCCTCATCAGGTCGACACTGAGGAGAGGAAAACGAGGAGGTTTGAGCAGGGTCTCAAACCATGGTTATACAGTAGACTTTCGATGTTGTAGACGAACAGCTTCGCGACTCTCCTGGAGAAGGCTATAATTGCTGAGGGCGGAAGTGAGGCCCTAATGAAGTTTAATAAGGAGAAAAAGAAGAAGAATGAAGGAGGGAATCGCGGGGAAGGTAGCAGCAGCAGTGGTGCAAACAAGAGGAAGTGGAACAACAACAACAACAATAACAATTTTAACTCGGGAAACTCTGGGGGAAAACCAGGGGAAACAAAGAAGAGGACTGAGGCATGCAAGGAGTGCGGGAGGAATCACTCGGGTGCATGTCTAAAGGGGAAGAATGTCTATTTCAATTGCGGCCAAGAGGGGCACATCTCTCCCAATTGCTCTGCACCAAAGAGGAATGGATACTTCAACTGTGGAGCATTGGATCATCAGGCAAGGAATTGCCCAAAGAAGAATTCAGCAGGAGAAAATGGAGGAAGAGGACCAAGCGGTGGAAATCTCACAATTACTGGACCACCAACTCCGAATCGACCAACAGCAAGGACTTTCAACATGACGGTTCAGGATGCGGTCGCATCCAAGGACGTGGTTTCAGGTATCATTCCGGTCAATGATATATCTGTTGGGTTTGTACGTAACGCAATCATGCAATCAAATCACATAAATAGGGCGAAAGCGTAAAAACAAGGTTTTCAAAAATTTATACAAACCCATTGCCATGATCATTCTTGTGCATCAATTATCAGTGAATGAGGAAGGAGAAAAAGAGAATTATACGTTTGAAGATCCAAGCTTCCTCAGGTACAAGTTCTACTCCTTTGATTTCTTTGATTCCTCTGTAGTGGCTCCTTCCCTTGATCAATGTCAGCCACCCAAATGTTTGGCCTCTAACGGTGATCCACCAAGGAAGATGAAGAACTCAGTAAGATGGGTTATTGGCTTAACCCTTGTTTTTATCTCTATAGAATATGTGTACTTCCAACTCTTAAAAAATTCACGTACCTTATTTCTGATATAAGACTCTCTTATATAGATATTAGGTTAACCCTCCTAATCCAATTAGAATAGGGTTTTATTTAATTAATTAATTAAATACTTTTAATTAATTTATATCCTAATCTTTATTAGGATTGAGAGAGAGTACTGATATTATATTAATTCCTAAACTCCTTTAGAATTAAAATAATAATAATAATAATAATATTAATAAGACTCCTCTTATTAATTTATATTTAATATTTTTAAAATATTAAATAATAAACATTAAGCTATTTAATTTATTCTATCATCATAGATTAAATTAATTATACTTAATGCATTATTACTATCATGCCATTTTCTTCTTAAATAATTCTTCTTTCTTTTATGGTGTGACCCTTTAGGTTCTCTATATTAAACCGGTTGTGAATAAATCAATTAGAACAATTCTAATCTTATTTAAATAAACAAATTAAACTAATAATCTATTTAATTAAATAATATTTATTCTACAATAGGGATAAGCCTCCCTAGCGATCAACGACTTTTCAGATAATATAGATTTCAACATTAATCATAAAGAACCTGTGAGTTAATAGTTACCGTACAATTCAATCCTTCCACCATACAATGTCCCAATTAAATATAAGACATGGATTTACTGTCAAGTCTTAATTTATTTAATTATATGTATTTCGATTAGAAAATGCACAACTCCAAATAATGCAAATTAGAAACCTCTTTCTAATTTCATTCTACCTTGGCCAAGGATTCCTGGGTTGTCATTTAACGAATCACATAGGACATATCTCCTCTTTTACTAGAGGTGGTAGATTCTTTATTGATCATTCATTATCTCTATATGTAACTCATTACACCCAAGCATACCCTATATATGCGTTAAAAGGCCTTAAGGAATTAGTCAAAGTATAATTTGTTACATACAAGATACTATGATGATCTCAAGTCCAAGGATCACATGTACTACTATCACATTAGGAATTCCTATTGACAGGCGAGTAAAACTCCATTAGATATTCCATAACGAGTCACGTTCAGTGAACTTATTCTCCAATAAGCACCTACATACTTGCTTTAGTGTCTCCACACAAATGACCATGAGATCGGTCATCCTCATCCAATGAGCAAGCAACATATGTACCAATCTATCCGGATTTACTAATTTCCATTTTAGTAATCCCACAATTGGGAACTATTTTAGTTTTTAAGCTTTCTAAGAATTTAGATCTCATTATCATGATCTCATCATGATTCTAAAAGCATTGCTTAAAACTATGGGTTATTTACATATTATAAAAACAGCACCATATAGATAATTATATGCCTTAAATGAATATTTTATTAATAAATAAATAAGATTGTTTACAAAGTATGTGCTTTATCATCATACATGATTGGCTTGTATGCACACTACTATCAATCTCCCACTTGCACTAAAGCCAATCGCCATGGTATCTCATACCCATCTTCTCTAAGTGACGATCAAACTGCTGTTGTGTTAAAGCTTTAGTAAATGGATCTGCAATGTTGTCTTGAGAGTCTACACGCTCCAAGGTGACGCCTCCTCTTTCAATGATCTCCTTGATCAAGTGAAATCGCCGCAACACGTGTTTAGATTTCTGATGAGACCTGGGTTCCTTAGCCTGTGCAACCGCTCCGGTGTTGTCACAGTATACGGGAACTGCTTCTCCAATGCTAGGAACCACACCAAGTTCAGTTATGAACTTCTTCATCCAAACAGCTTCCTTTGCAGCTTCACTCGCAGCTATATACTCTGCCTCTGTCACTGAATCAGCAACCGTTTGCTGCTTGGAACTCTTCCAACTCACTGCACCTCCGTTCAAGGTAAACACATACCCTGAAACAGATTTACTGTCATCTTGGTCTATTTGAAAACTTGAGTCCGTGAATCCCTCGAGTTTTAATTCAGACCCACCGTAGACAAGAAAAATATCTTTAGTCCTTCTCAAGTACTTTAGGATATTTTTCACTGCCTTCCAGTGCTCTTCTCCTGGATTCGACTGGTATCTGCTTGTTACACTAAGTGCGTGAGCAACATCCGGTCTAGTACATATCATACCGTACATGATAGATCCTATTGCAGAAGCATAAGGGATCCTACTCATACGGTCTCTCTCCTCAGGTGTCTTTGGGGCCTGTTTCTTGGAGAGATTTATTCCATGGCTCATCGGCATGCGACCTCTTTTGGAATCTTCCATGCTAAACCTCTTTAGCATCGTATCAATGTACGTTCCTTGAGATAAGCCGAGCATCCTTTTAGATCTATCTCTATAGATCTTTATCCCCAAAATATAGGATGCTTCACCCAAGTCCTTCATGGAGAAGTTTTTAGATAACCAGATTTTAATGGATTGTAACATAGGAATATCATTCCCTATCAGTAATATATCATCAACATATAATACAAGGAATGATACTGCGCTCCCACTAACCTTCTTGTATACACATGGTTCATCCTCATTTTTGATAAAATCAAACTCTTTGATTGTCTCATCAAAATGAATGTTCCATCTACGAGAAGCTTGCTTCAACCCATAAATGGATCGTTGTAGCTTACAGACTTGATTTGTTCCAGCTTTTGAAATAAATCCCTCTGGCTGTGTCATATACACATCCTCCTCAAGTTTTCCATTGAGGAAGGCCGTTTTCACGTCCATCTGCCAGATCTCATAGTCGTTGTAAGCTGCAATCGCAAGCAAAATCCGAATGGACTTGAGCATGGCTACTGGTGAGAAGGTTCCATCATAGTCAACTCCTTGTCTTTGTTTGAAACCTTTTGCAACCAGTCGGGCCTTATAGGTCTCTACCTTTCCGTCTGCTCCAGTCTTTTTCTTAAAAATTTACACCCAATAGGTTTAATACCTTCAGGTGGTGAAACCAAAGACCATACTTTGTTTTCATACATGGAGGCCATTTCGGATTTCATGGCTTCAAGCCATTTCCCTGAGTCTTTATTACTCATAGCCTGTTCGTAATTCAATGGATCATCATCATTCATGATGTGTACCTCATCGTTATCCTCTATAACGAATCCATACCTCTCAGGTATCTTCGGTACTCTTCCAGATTTACGAATAGGGTGTGGTACAGTAGGTTCTTCTACTTGGTTAGGTACTTAACTTTGGTCCGTGGTAACTTGTGGTTCTTGAACTTCTTCAAGATATATCTTGCTCCCACTGACCCCTTCATGGATAAACTCTTTCTCCAAGAAGGTAGCATGTTTCGCAACAAACACCTTTTGATCAGTTGGATGATAGAAATAATACCCTACGGTTTCTTTAGGGTATCCCACAAATCTACACTTATCGGATTTAGTCTGTAGCTTATCATTTTCAAACTTTTTGACATAAGCTGGACAACCCCAAGTCTTAACATGCTTAAGATTTGGTTTCCTCCCTTTCCACATCTCATATGGAGTCTTTGGAGTGGATTTGGTAGGTACCTTGTTAAGTAGGTATGCAGCCGTTTCTAGGGCATATCCCCAGAAGGAAATTGGAAGGTCGGTAAAACTCATCATGGATCGAACCATGTCTAACAGTGTTCGATTTCTCCTTTCAGATACTCCATTTAACTGTGGTGTACCTGGAGGAGTCCATTGTGAGATTATACCATTTTCTCTGAGACAATTGAGAAACTCACTGCTTAAGTATTCTCCACCTCGATCTGATCGAAGTATCTTAATACTCTTGCCCGTTTGTTTCTCTACTTCACTTCTGAACTCTTTGAACTTTTCAAATGATTCTGATTTGTATTTCATTAAATACACATATCCAAATCTTGAGTGATCATCAGTGAAAGTAATAAAATAAGAATACCCACCCCGTGCACTTGTTGTCATAGGTCCACAAACGTCTGTGTGAATCAATGCCAACAACTCTGTAACTCTCTCTCCTTTTCCACTAAAAGGAGATTTAGTCATTTTACCCATGAGACAAGATTCACAAGTTGGATATGATTCATAATCAGATAGCTCGAGGAGCCCATCTTTATGCAACTTGGATAATTTTGTTTCATTGATATGACCGAGTCTACAGTGCCACATATAGGTATAATTAATATCATCTCTTTTCCTTTTCTTAATTTGTTCAATTTGAAATATATTTTCTTGTAAGTCAAGTGTATAAAGTCCATTTCGCAAATTTCCAATACCATATAAAACATAGTCTTTATAAATAGAACAACTATTGTTCTTTATAACAACGTTAAATCCTTCCATATCCAATACAGAAATTGAAATAATATTTTTAATAATATTCGGAACAAAATAACAATTATTAAGATAAATGGACTTGCCCGAAGGCATTGCTAAATAATAAGTTCCTACAGCTAATGCAGCAACCTTTGCTCCATTCCCCACTCGTAGGATCACCTCATTATTGTTCAGCTTTCTACTTCTGACCAGTCCCTTCACATTATTACATATGTGAGAACCACAGCCGGTATCCAATACCCAAGTAGAATTTTGACTTTCTAAAAAATTAATTTCAATCATGAACAAACCTTGATTGGAAGTCGAAGCTTCTCCAAGCTTCTTCTTTGCCAGAAACTTCTTGCAGTTCCTCTTCCAATGACCCGGCTCGTTGCAATGGAAGCACATTCCTTTGCTAGCTGGATCAGATTTCTTTTGTTCCTTTATGTTCACTTTGCCCTTGGTCATCCAAAATCGGAAGGGCTCCTTAGATATCTAATATCTAGCAGTCCTACTTTGTTCACCATACAACTCCTTGAGGTGAATCAACATAGTAGGAGCATCCATGTTTTCGTGCTGACGCTGAAGCTCGTTATTCATGGATGCGAGCATGATGCATTGAGCCACAGATGCATCATCTTGCCACTTTACAATGGTGGCAATCTCTTCCTCAGAGGCTGTTTCTGGAACAGTTCCAGGGATAGGTGAGTTTCGGACATAAGAAATCTTTTCAGCAATGAGAACTATTCTCAGATTTCTTAGCCAGTCTGTATAATTCGGGCCGGTAAGCTTATTTGCATCAAGTATGCTTCGTAGTGAGATTAGTGATTTTGACATTTTTAAAATTCTGCATGTGAAAAGATAACATTTTAGCAAATATTTATTTTATTAACTTTGCATACTAAAATAAATTTAGGTCTTTATTTTAAATTAGTATCTCCCACTATTTTCATCAAACTATATTACCCTCACTCATATAGTTCGGCAACATTTAATTAAAGATTTGCTAGTGAGATTAAGGATCCCATTTCAAATGTATATAACCTTGTGGATAGCACAACAAGCGATATACAAATAAATAGGTAGACAACTCTTGTCAATTACATCACCATGTAACTCCTTTTATTTTGCCTCTTAAATCTTAATGGTCATGTGTGTGCACATCCGAACTAAAATGATTTAAGTTAAGTCCAGCCTAGCACTTCCATAAATTCAAAAAAAAAAAATTTTCGTCCTTGTGGATAGCACAACAAGACTAGATCGTTCAATTTTCTTGATAAGCATCAAATGTGATTAATTAACATCTTAAATATTCAATACTCGCCTTGTGGATAGCACAACAAACTCATATTAAATATTTAATACTCTATTAACTAATCATGCTAGAAGGCGACGTTCGATATTCCAAATATCATTTGAACGCTTCAGACTTAATAATATTTCTTTGAGGGGTTTGTTATTATTTGTCTCATCTTTTTAAGCGCGCATGCACACATATATATAAAATACGCGTTATTTTATTAAACATGCGAAGCATGTTTGTATAAAATATAATATATATAATATTTAGCATGCAATATAGAATACTATATTCTACCCGGATTAATTATGGACTTTTATTCTAGTTTGGTTTACTAGAGCCACCAAGTGAACCAAAAGGTCAAACCTAGGAGTGCAAGAATTTAAATTTAAATATAACTATTACATTTAAACCCTGGCTCCATACAAATGAGTCTTCACGCGTTCCTTGCTCCTTGGTCTCCAATTTCTTCAAAATAATTCTAACTATTTCTATTACATTAACTATTTAAAATTAAATAGAAACCTTGATCAGCAGTCAAGGGGAAGTACATAGAAAGGAGATAGAATTGACATCAAGAATAAAACTAGAGAAGACGAGGTACGCAGACCCCATTTTATAAAACCCATTCATTCAGGCATTCAACCAAAATAAAATCCAATCACATTGGTCATAGTCCATAATCAATCCCTTTTATTACCATACATATCATCATACGTATCAATAAAACTTATTCATCTCATGAAAATAAATTCATTCCATATATGTATTAATATATCAGTTAATGGTCAAAAGTTTGCTAAACTTTGTTTTTGGAAAAATAAACTCCTTTATTTCATTCAAAAATAATTCCAAATTAAACTCTTTACTTTTAGCAATTCTAAAATCTCATTTCATATAAAATAAACATCTTTATTTTGAACCTTTATTAATTAAATAAACCATTCATTTAATTAAATAAAACAAAAAAAATTCTGTTCCTGTCCAGTGGCGCAGCTGCGCCAAGAATGTAAAGGGAACCGGCGCAGCTGCGCAGCATGAAAACCAGGAACAGCACCCGGCGCAGCTGCGCAGCAAGAAGGCCAGGAACCGGCGCAGCTGCGCAGCTTCGCAGCTTCGCAGCTTCGCAGAATCAGAAAAAATTTTGTTGCTCAGAACTCGATCCAATCGCATATTATACATGTATGGAATCACATAGACTGATAATTAGTACAAGATTGGCTCTGATACCACTGTTGAGTTTGTACGTAACGCAATCATGCAATCAAATCACATAAATAGGGCGGAAGCGTAAAAACTAGGTTTTCAAAAATTTATACAAACCCATTGCCATGATCATTCTTGTGCATCAATTATCAGTGAATGAGGAAGGAGAAAAATAGAATTATACGTTTGAAGATCCAAGCTTCCTCAGGTACAAGTTCTACTCCTTTGATTCCTTTGATTCCTCTGTAGTGGCTCCTTCCCTTGATCAATGTCAGCCACCCAAATGTTTGGCCTCTAACGGTGATCCACCAAGGAAGATGAAGAACTCAATAAGATGGGTTATTGGCTTAACCCTTATTTCTATCTCTATAGAATATGTGTACTCCCAACTCTTGAAAAATTCACGTACCTTATTTCTGATATAAGACTCTCTTATATAGATATTAGGTTAACCCTCCTAATCCAATTAGAATAGGGTTTTATTTAATTAATTAATTAAATACTTTTAATTAATTTATATCCTAATCTTTATTAGGATTGAGAGAGATTACTGATATTATATTAATTCCTAAACTCCTTTAGAATTAAAATAATAATAATAATAATAATAATATTAATAAGACTCCTCTTATTAATTTATATTTAATATTTCTAAAATATTAAATAATAAACATTAAGCTATTTAATTTATTCTATCATCATAGATTAAATTAATTATACTTAATGCATTATTACTATCATGCCATTTTCTTCTTAAATAATTCTTCTTCCTTTTATGGTGTGACCCTTTAGGTTCTCCATATTAAACCGGTTGTGAATAAATCAATTAGAACAATTCTAATCTTATTTAAATAAACAAATTAAACTAATAATCTATTTAATTAAATAATATTTATTCTACAATAGGGATAAGCCTCCCTAGCGATCAACGACTTTCTAGATAATATAGATTTCAACATTAATCATAAAAGAACCTGTGAGTTAATAGTTACCGTACAATTCAATCATTCCACCATACAATGTCCCAATTAAATATAAGACATGGATTTACTGTCAAGTCTTAATTTATTTAATTATATGTATTTCGATTAGAAAATGCACAACTCCAAATAATGCAAATTAGAAACCTCTTTCTAATTTCATTCTACCTTGGCCAAGGATTCCTGGGTTGTCATTTAACGAATCACATAGGACATATCTCCTCTTTTACTAGAGGTGGTAGATTCTTTATTGATCATTCATTATCTCTATATGTAACTCATTACACCCAAGCATACCCTATATATGCGTTAAAAGGCCTTAAGGAATTAGTCAAAGTATAATTTGTTACATACAAGATACTATGATGATCTCAAGTCCAAGGATCACATATACTACTATCACATTAGGAATTCCTATTGACAGGCGAGTAAAACTCCATTAGGTATTCCATAACGAGTCACGTTCAGTGAACTTATTCTCCAATAAGCACCTACATACTTGCTTTAGTGTCTCCACACAAATGACCATGAGATCGGTCATCCTCATCCAATGAGCAAGCAACATATGTACCAATCTATCCGGATTTACTAATTCCCATTTTAGTAATCCCACAATTGGGAACTATTTTAGTTTTTAAGCTTTCTAAGAATTTAGATCTCATTATCATGATCTCATCATGATTCTAAAAGCATTGCTTAAAACTATGGGTTATTTACATATTATAAAAACAGCACCATATAGATAATTATATGCCTTAAATGAATATTTTATTAATAAATAAATAAGATTGTTTACAAAGTATGTGCTTTATCATCATACATGATTGGCTTGTATGCACACTACTATCAATATCTGCTTACATATTATTCAATTCGGGTGCTACTTGTTCCTTCGTGTCGCATGAATTCTCCCAACGATTAAACTTACCCCAGGAAGAATTAGAATATCCGATGAACATAGAAGTTGCTAATAAGGAAAGAATTCCCGTTAGCCATGTCCATAGGAATTGTGTTGTAGATATCAGGGGATATAAGTTACCTGTGGATTTAATTTCGATTCAATTAGGGGAATTTGATGTAATTCTAGGAATGGATTGGTTATTTAACCATGGAGCGATGATAGATTGCCAGAAGAAGTGTATAAACCTTAAGACTCCGAATCAGTCTAAGGTAGTGTTCTACGGGAGTAAGTTGCCGAGACACTCGAATTGTCTGATGATGATGGAAGCGAGGAAGTTGCTAAGGAAGGGATGTATAGGTTATTTGGCCCATATCGTCGATACGCAGAAAGTAGGGGTAGGGATGGGACAGATACCAGTAGTGAATGAATTTTAGGAGGAATTACCAAGTATTCCACCGGATAGGGAGGTCGAATTTGTTATAGATTTAGTACCGGGAACGACCCCTATTTCAAAAGCCCCATACAGAATGGCACCGACAGAGATGAAGGAGCTGATGGTACAGTTGCAGGAATTATTGGATAGGAAGTATATTCAACCGAGTGTGTCTCCTTGGGGGGCACCAGTTTTATTTGTGAAGAAGAAGGACGGGTCGATGAGACTTTGCATCGACTATCGAGAGTTGAACAAGGTGACGATCAAGAACAAGTATCCGTTACCTAGGATAGATGATCTGTTTGAGAAGGGAGCGAAATATTTTTCTAAGATAGACTTGAGGACGGGATATCACCAGTTGAAGGTGAGGAAGGAAGATGTACCTAAGACAGCATTCAAGACTCGTTACGGACACTACGAGTTTCTGGTGATGTTATTTGGGTTAACGAACGTGCCGGCGGCGTTTATGGACATGATGAACCGGGTATTCAAGCAATACTTAGATAAATTCATAGTCGTGTTCATAGATGATATCCTGATCTATTCCAAAACTCAGGAAGATCATGCTAAACACTTAAGGTTGGTATTGGAGGCGTTGAGGAAGGATAAGTTATACGTAAAATTTTCAAAGTGCGAGTTTTGGTTGGAGAAAGTTCAATTTTTGGGTCACGTGATCGACAAGGACGGAATCTCCGTGGATCCAGCAAAGGTGGAAGCGGTGCAAAATTGGGAATAACCAAAGACACCGACTGAAGTAAGAAGTTTCTTAGGACTGGCAGGCTATTACAGAAGGTTCATTCAAGATTTTTCGAAGATAGTAGGAACGTTGACGAATTTAACAAAGAAGTCTGTAAAATTTGTCTAGACAGAGAAGTGTGAAGAAAGTTTTCAGTAGCTTAAGAAAAGATTGAGTGAGGCATAGGTGTTGTCTTTACCAGACGATACTGGTGATTTCGTAATTTTCAGTGATGTATCGCACAAAGGACTTGGCTGTGTGCTTATGCAACATGGTAAAGTTATTGCATACGCATTGCGTCAGTTGAAGGATTACGAGAAGGGACATCCTACCCATGACCTGGAATTGGCAGCGGTAGTATTTGCCCTAAAGATTTGGTGGCACTATTTATATGGTGTAAAGTGTGAAATATATACGGACCATAAAAGTTTGAAGTATATCTTCACGCATAAGGAGTTGAATATGAGACAGAGAAGATGGTTGGAACTAATAAAGGATTACGATTGCGACATCTTATATCATCCGGGGAAAGCTAACGTAGTAGCTGATGCGCTAAGCAGAAAGTGCAGTGGTCGGTTGGCAATGCTAACAGCTCAAGAGGAATTAATTAAGGAGATGGCGAGATTGGAACTCGAGATAAAGAGTCCGAGGGAGTCAGATGAGAAAGTGTTCGTAATGGAGGCTCATGCGACTCTATTGGACAAAATCAAGGAAGCGCAAGGCAGCGATGAAGAATGTGAGAAGGTGAGGAAAAGAATTTTAGATGGAGAGGAGCTTAAATTCAGCGAGGGTGGTGATGGACTGTTAAGATTTGAGAAGAGAATTTGGGTGCCAGTGGTGTCTGAATTAAAGGAAGAAATCTTGCAGGAAGCTCATAGCTTAAGTTACTCAATCCATCTGGGAAGCACAAAGATGTACCAGGATCTTTGCCAATATTATTGGTGGCCCAATATGAAGAGAGAAGTCGCAGAGTGCGTCAGCAAGTGTTTAACATGCCAGCGAGTCAAGGCGGAACATCAGAAACCGAGCGGGTTACTTCAACCTCTAGAAATTCTGGAATGGAAATGGGAGCATATCACGATGGACTTCGTGGTAGGACTTTCAAATACACAGAAGGGTTGCGATGCAGTTTGGGTGATCATTGATCGATTGACCAAGTCAGCGCATTTCTTGCCAATCAAAATCAGATATACCTTGGATCAGTTGGCAAAGCTTTATATCAAGGAGATCATTTTCAGGCACGGTGTACCTATATCAATTGTGTCAGATCGGGATCCGCGGTTCACAGCTAATTTCTGGAAAAGCTTTCAAGAACGCATGGGAACACAATTGAGGTTGAGCACCGCGTATCATCCTCAAACAGACGGGCAGAGCGAAAGAACTATCCAAACGTTAGAGGATATGCTGAGAGAATGTGTTATGGATTTCAAAGGAAGCTGGGATGACCACCTACCGTTGGTGGAATTTGCATACAACAACAGTTACTATGCGAGCATCGGGATGCCACCTTATGAAGCTTTATATGGAAGGAAATGTAGAACGCCATTGTGTTGGGATGAAGTAGGAGAACGTAAATTGCTAGGGCCAGAATTGGTGCAGCAAACTGCGGATGTGATCAAAATAATACGAGCGAGATTAGTGATAGCTTAGGATCGACAGAAGAAATATGCTAATCAACATCGGCAACAATGAGACTTCGACGTCGGAACTTATGTGTTTCTAAAGGTTTCACCTTGGAAAGGGAAAATGAGATTTGGGAAGAAGGGAAAACTTAGTCCTAGATTCATAGGACCCGTTGAAGTGCTAAGGCGAGTCGGTTAGGTAGCTTATGAAATAGCTTTACCTCCAGAGTTAGAACATATACACAACGTGTTCCACGTATCAGTTTTTCGACCTTATAAGCAGGATTACAAGCATGTCATAGAGTATGAACCCATCCAATTTGAAAAGGACTTAACCTATGAAGAGGTTCCAGTATAGATAATTGATAGAAAAGAACAAGTGTTAAGAAATAAGATAATACCTTCTGTTAAGGTAGTATGGAGGAACCACAATGCCGAAGAGGCTACGTGGGAACTCGAGGAGAAAATGATGAAAAATTACCCTAATCTTTTTGTTTGATGTGTAATGATTCTGGGGACGGAATCCTTATAAGGGAGGGTGAATGTAATATCCGAGATTATAATGTCATTTAACAATTATTAATAAACGAATTTATGTAAAATTCTTGTGTGTTTTCTTTTATTAGATATATATGTGCTATACATACATGTGTTATTTTATGATATGTGATGAGGAGTATTTAAATGGTTGGTTCAGTTTAATTCAACTATTTAAATTGGTTAAGTATGGAAGTAATTATATTAATTTAGTGGGATGATTTTAAAGTATGAGTTTGAGTTCAAAGCGGAATTTAGAGACGCAGACTACGTATTTGAGTTCGGAACGTCGACATTAGTCAGGATAGACTGTAACCACGAAAATGTGTCACGGTTGACTTTTTAGTCAAAGTCAATCGGTTGACTTTTTTGGGTAAAAAGTCAACCACGAATTTCGGAGATGAATTTGACAAAACGGATAGTCCCATGACGTCCAGGACGCCGACTTTAGGAGGAATCGATATAAGTATCGCAACGTTCGGCTACGGAGAGCAAAATGGTCAAAATAGTTATTTAATTGATTAAATAATTAAAATAATATTTTATTTAGTTAGTTAGCAGCTGGTGGGACTCATTGTGACACACGAAATGGGACAAGGAGGGGATGAGTATACGTATATTACAAATGATTAAGAAGGGAGTTATATTTTCTTCCTTAAAACCAAAGCTCTTTCATTTCTCTAACTCCCACCTTCTTCAATTCGGTTAATGGTGGCATGGGGTGTAACTGATTATATGGGAATGGAAGTGGCAAGGAAAACCAATGCTAATAACTTATACATATATATATATATATATATATATATATATATATACTCTCCACCTCTATATATTCTTCACTTTGACAAAATTTCACCAAGAGAGCTAAAGAATTTGAGAGAATGAGAGTTGAGAGTTTGTGAGGATTTCTGGAAATTTGCAAAGCTTAAGCAAGTAAGGAGGGCAGCAATTTCGAATTTCTGGTTCAAAGGATAGCATTCGAGGTAAGCCATGAACTTAGTTTCCATGTTCTTAAGAAAACTAGTAAGAAAAAGCATGTATAGTCATAATAAATGATTTGTTTTGGTGTTGTGATGCTTTAGTGTGATTACTATTATGTGGTTGTTAAGAACACAAGTTCTGGACTAATCTTGCCAATTATGCTTTGAATTCGAAAGAATTATGCCATGCATGCTAATTATTTGTTAATATGCTTCTTATATGCTAATTTGTTCAAAACATGGAAACTTAGTGAATTCGAATGTTGTAACATGTGTAACTATGTTAGTATATACGATCTGGACAGTATGAACCAAGTCCTTGCATGCTAGAATCAAAATCATAAATTTTTGTCAAAGTGGGTTAACTTAGAATCAGTGACTTTTTGGGTTTTTCGGAGCCTTGGAATCATAGCTTCTGTGACTCGTTGGTTGTATGTGTTAATTTTGTAAAATACTATATAGTATGATGTCTCACCTGACCAATTTTCAAAAGAAATGGAGTTAAAATGAGCAAGTTATTATTTTCTAGAGCAAGCATGAAAATAGAAAAAATCTGCAAATTCTGGGTTTTTTAGAAATTTTCCAAGTGTAAAACATGTTCTGGCATGCTTTTCAAGGCAGTCGGTAGGTGGTCTTAACATGTTAGTTTCATGGATGTATTATTTTTGTAAAATCCTACGCTATGTGGAGTTTAGTGTGTCCAAATCTCAGAGTCATATCATGTGTAGTTTCTTCAGAATTAAATTGCAAAATGGGCTGCTCAAAAACGAAAATCAGGATCTGGGTCTGATGAGCAGCGCAGCTGCGCCGCTCATAAGGCTTAAACCTGCGCAGCTGCGCTACACAAAGATGGATTCCGGGCTTGCCAGGCAGCGCAGCTGCGCCGGTAACACGGCTTGAGGCTGCGCAGCTGCGCCGGTCCGGGTCAGTCCGGGTCGGGTCGGGTCGAGCCGGGTCAGAAAAAATTTCAGAAACTTTATTTTTGCAGATTCTTATACTGAACCCCTAGACCTATAAGATGCAACCTGTTTATGTAATTGAATTGCATGCTAAGTGAATACGTGTTACTTGATAACTTACTTTAAATATTAGGAATCGTTTTCTATCAAATTTGAGTTCAAGAACCTAACTGCTTAAACGTGACACATATGATTAGGTTACGTGAAGGTTAATTGCTAGCTTTAACAATAGCAGACATATCAGGCAAGTTTTCTAACCCTAATTTCTATTGGGCATTTATTCAATCCTTACTCATTTTTATCGCAGTAAGGGTAAGTATTGGACTTGTGCTAGCTATTTATTCGTGCAAGTTCCTTTATTGTGAGGTTATACAACTTCAACTATCTTGCAAGCTTATCGATGATTACTCAGTTATTATTCTAACAGCTATGCTTATAAGTTTCATGTCATTACAGAACTGTTTCAAAGTATGTTTCCTGGCCTTTGTTTTCGGCTAGTTATTATTGATGAAAAATGATTTAATTCAAATCTTTCGAAGCTATTTAATGTTTACCAATCCAAATTACTTTGGTGCGGTCTCGCATGACTACTAAGATGAACAACCCGAATAAACGGGCGAATAGATGTCGGGTATATAGTCCCATTTATGCTTATGCAGTTTAAATTTAATACTTGTGCACAATATAGGGTACGATAGGCTGATCACCTGGAGTACTTGCAGAGACCGTTTACAATCTATTTGATTGTTAAACCGTCTGATGGTTTTTCGATGAAACAAAGTAATGTTCAGGGTATTTTACACCCATTAGTATGATATTGAGAATTCTTAAACTCTTATTCTTGATATTCCTGTTTAACACTTGATAATTCTTTCAACTGTTATAGCTATTCAGATGTTTCTACTCTTGATGTATGTTTTCAAACTACTTTATATACTTGCTGGGCAATTTGTGCTCATTCTTGCTTAAACCTTTCAGTTAAGGATGAGAAGGCTGAGGGCTCGGGCAAGGACAAGGGGAGGTCTAAGATGAAATGATGCTAGTTACCTTATGTAATAAGTTTATATTTCCGCATATAATGTATGTAGCGATAAACGCTAAGTTTAAGTTTGAGTTTATTTAAGTTTGTAAAGACTTGGGATTTTATCCGAATAAGTATGTAATAGTTATTAACAATATTATGATTATTTCTGGAGTTTGCTTAGTTAGATGATGATGTATGTTGTACCGTGAGCACCATGTCCTGTGTTTGATGTTACACGGATTTGTGGGCGTCACAATCTCCCACTATTTTCTTCAAACTATATTACCCTCACAATAAATTATTTGGCAAATTTAGTTAAAGATTTGCTAGTGAGAATAAGGATCCTATTTTAAATGTATATAGCCTTGTGGATAGCACAACAAACCATATATAAATAAATAGGTAGACAACTCTTTGTCAATTACATCAACATGTAACTCCTTTTTATTTTTGCCTATTAGATCATAATGGTCAAGTGTGTGCACATTCGAACTAAAATAATTTAAGTTAAGCTCAACCTAGCACTTCCATATATTCAAAAAGAAAAATATTGTCCTTGTGGATAGCACAACAAAACAATATTGTTCAATTTTCTTTATAAGCATCAAATGCGAATAAATTAACATCTTAAATACTCAATACTTGCCTTGTGAATAGCACAACAAACTCATATTAAATATTTAATACTCTATTAATTTTATCATGCTAGAAGGCGAAGTTCGATATTCTAAATATCTTTGAACACTTTAGACTTAATATAATTTTTTTGAGGGGTTTGTTATTATTAGTCTCATCTTGTTTAGCGTGCATGCACATATATATATAAAATACGCGTCATATTAATCAACATGCGAAGCATGTTTTATAATATATAATATATATAATAAGCATGCACATATAGAATACTATATTCTATCCGGATTGATTATGAACTTTTATTCTAGTTTGGTTCACTAGAGCCACCAAGTGAACCAAAAAGGTCAAACCTAGGGGTGCAAAAATTAAATTTAAATATAACTATTACATTTAAATCCCGGGCTCCATTACAAACGGGTCTTCACGCGCTCCTTGCTCTCCAATTCTTCAAATTTTAATTTTAACTATTCCTATTACAAAAACTATTTACTATAAATAGAAACCTTGATTAGCAGTCAAGGGAAAGTACATAGGAGAGAGATAGAATTTACATTAAGAAAAATTAGAGAAGACGAGGTACGCAGACCCCATTTATAAACCCATATATTCAAGCATCCAACTAAAATAAAATCCAATTACATTAGTCAATAGTCCTTAATCAACCCCATTTATTATCATACACATCAACATATGCATCAATAAATAAAATATTCATCTCATGAATAATAAACATTCAATATATACATTGATATCGATTTAAAGGGCAATTTTAGTAAGCATAAAATTCAATTCTAAATTAAAATAAACTCTTTTATTTTAATCCAAATTTAAATCAAAATAAACCTTTTATTTTAATTTATCCATTTTTGACTAAAAATAAACTCCTTTATTTTTAATCAAATTGTTTAATCAAAATAAACTTCTTTATTTTAATTAATATGGAATCCAATTCCAAGTCAAAATAAACTCCTTTATTTTAACTTTTTAAAAAAACATTTTTTGGGGGGAACAAAATATGTGGAATCCAATTCCTTATCAAAATAAACTCCTTTAATTTGATTAATACGAAATCCTATTTCATATCTAGATAAACTCTTTTATTTAAGGAAACATGGAATCCATTTCCTAATCACAAATAAACTCCTTTATTTTAGAAAACAAGGAATTCAATTTCATCTCCAATTAGTTATCATGGAATCCAATTCCAACTCTAATTAGTTAGCATGAAATTAAATTCTAATTAGAATAAAAATCTTTATTTTAATCCAATTCCAAATAAAAATAAACTGCTTTATTTAAATTTATAATTACTAGAAAAATAACGTTTGATCAAAAACCTTTAAAAAGAAATAATCAAACAAGCCTTCAAGTCAAACTTCAAAACCAGAATTGTATAGTTTACATATTAAACATGTTGATTCTTAATCAAAATTAATTCTGGTGTAATGGGAAGGCTTGTAGAAAGTGACCAAGAGGTTAATGATTCAAAACCCTTTAACTACAAATTAATATTTCTCTTTTTAAAGGAAGATGATGTCAGTGCCACGTCAACAGTTGACCAGTCAGCGCCACGCCAGCAGTTGACCAGTCCCACAACATCAGCAATCAACGACACATCAGCAGTTGACCAGTCAACGTTTGACCGTGGACTTTGACTTTTTTTTTTCTTTAAAAAAAACCTGCTGTTTAATTTTTTTTTTTAGCATAAAAAAAAATTAATTTTACACAGACAGTTATGCCCAATTAAATTGTTCTAAACACATATCAATATATATATCAAATCTGAACAATTAATAACTTGCATAAAGGTTTGGCTCTGATGCCACTGTTAGGTTTGTAAGATTCATGGATACAATCAAATTACATAAAATAAGTGGAAGCATGGTAAATCAGAGTTTTAAAATTTTACAAGCCATATACCCGGATCATCCTTTATGCACAATTATTAATTAAACGAAAAGATGGAGATTAATATTCATACCCTTGAAGATTCTAGCTTCCTCAGGTACGATTTCAACTCCAAATCCTTTTCGCGTTCTACTTGAATCCACCGGGTTGATTCTTTCCTTTAATCAACGTTAGCCACCCAAGTGTTTGGCCTCTAGAGGTGATCCACCAAGAAAGAATAAGAATTCAAGAAGAAGGGACCGGTGTTTGGCTAAACCCTAGTTTTCTTCTCTCTAGAAAAGGAGTGCTCTCCCAACTCTTGAAATTAAAAAATGTCTAACCTTGTTTCATAATAAGACTTTCTTATTTATAGATGTAGGAAACCCTCCTAAATAATTTAGGATTATGGTTTTATATTAATTAATTAAACTCCTTTAATTAACTAGGCTTTTCAATTCAATTGAGAATAATTAAACTCTTTTAATTAATTAGCCTCCTAATCTTATTAGGAATATATATGAGAGAGAGATAGTATCTTATTAATTAATTTCAAAACTCCTTTAGAAATTAAATAATAATAATAATAATAATAATAATAATAATAATAATAATAATAATAATAATAATAATACTCCTCTTTTTAATTATAATTAATATTTCCAAACTATTAAATAATAAATATTAAGCTATTTAATTTATTCTATCACCATAGATTAAATTAAATATACTTAACTTATTATTACGATTATGCCATTTGCTTCTTTAATAAATATTCTTCCTTTTATGGTGTGACCCTTTAGGTTCTCCATATTAAACCGGTTGTAAATAAATCAATTATAACAATTCTAATCTTATTTAAATAAATAAATAAAACTAATAATTTATTTAAATAAATAACATTTGTTTTACAATAAGGATAAGTCTCCTTAGTGATCAACGACTTTCCAGATAATATAGATTTCAACATTAATCATAAAAGAACCTGTGAGTTAATAGTTACCGTACAATTCAATTCTTCCATTATATAATGTCCCAATTAAATATAAGATAAGAAATTACTGTCAAGTCTTATTTTATTTAATTATATGTATTTCGATTCTAAAATGCACAACACCAAATAATGCAAATTAGAAACTCCTTTCTAATTTCATTTTACCTTGGCCAAGGATTCCTAGGTTGTCATTTATCGAATCACATAGGACATATCTCTTCTTTTACTAAAAGCGGAAGATTCTTTATTGATCATTCATTATCTCCATATATAACTTATTACACCCAAGCATACCCTTTGATATACTTAAGGAATAAGTCAAAGTATAATTCATTATACACAAGATACTATGATGATCTCAAGTCTGAGGATCACTTGTACTACTATCACATTAGAAATCCTATTGACAGGCGAGTAAAACTCCATTAGGTATTCCTTAGCGAGTCACGTTCTGTGTACTTTGTTAGTTCCCAAAGGCACGCTAGTTATCTAGAAGGGGGGTTGAATAGATTGTTAGGAATATTCATGAGAATGATATTCCTATTTATATATGATTTGATTATGATACAAATGAATGAATATACAAGTATGCTTGCATTGAGGAAAGCTGTAAAGTCCTTTGATAGATAATAGGAATATATGTATAAGGACTTAGACTGAAAATGATCAAATATGTTAGGTTGATCTTACATAAGCAAAACAGCTTTGTAAAGTCCTTAAAAAGAAATGATGTACAAGGACTATAAACAAAGATAGATCAAGCTTGTTAGGTTGATCTTATACAATGTAATAGATAGGCTTGTCTGATCGTCGAGCACTGCACTAACATTATAGTCTGTAAGGAGAGACAAGGAAAACTCGAGAACTATCAAGGCAGAATCGTAATCTGCAAGGATAGTAGATCTCGGAGTTCGTAGTCTTCTAGGGGAGAGAAGAACTTTCTTAGAGCTGTAGTCTGCTGAGGAAGTCATGTTCAAAATCGTAGAGACAACCTGTCTATGAGCCGACCGAGCATCTGCCAGAGCTAAATCAAGAATCATAGATCACACTTGTAGTAGTGAAGTCTACTGATCATATCAGAGGCAGAGATCGTAGTCGAGCCAGATCAGACGAGGACAACAAGCATGAAGGCAGAAATCATAGTCTGTCAAGATCTGATCTCGAAGTCGTAGTGTCTGCAAAAATAAGGCTAAATCGTAGTCTGCAGAACTAAGGCGTTCACAGAGGTTGGTCACAATGCCAAGGTAGAATCATAGTGTCAACACGATTCTCGACAGATGAGCACTCCCATAGAATCCAAAGATGAAGCCTCTGGTCTGAGCTGCAAAGATACATTCCACTTAAAGGAAACTAGAGAGCACTCAAAGAATGACAGGCAAGCTAACAAAAGATCTAAGCACCAACTCAATCAACATTCAGATTTAGTTATGAAGCCATTCAAGATGAAGTCTTCCACAAGCCGATCAGAAGAAGACTTCAGATAAAGTGACTGACTAGAGAAAGTCAGCAAGTGCAGTAACTATAAAGAGAACAGAAGACAACGATCTTGGGATTAACTAGGATCGTAGTGTTTGCTAAACGAGCAGGAACTGATGCAGTTTACACAGAGATACTGGCCAGCTTATGAAGAACAGGACAGAAGCATGGGTCAAACCATTGTTGATAGGTGAACGGGAGATCACTAGGAGAAAGAGAGCTGGGTATGCCACAAATCTGATGTGTCTTACTATTCAAAAGTAGGCCAGAAAGACAAGTCAAGCTATTAGTTCCTAAGATCAGTCAAGGGAAGCAGAAGCATTGAAGCACTGCACAAGAGAAGAGAGAGGTGTTCTACATTGCATATCTAAAGAACACTCTTCAGAATCGTAGTGTTGTCTCAACCAGTCAAAAAAGCAACATTCAACAAGACACACTATGATCAAGGTCCAAGAACATCTGCATCAGAATCGTGGAGTTCGGGCATCTGAATGTTGAAGCACTGGCAACGTCTCAATATGAAGACTGACATCCGAACGTTGCTAATTGAGAGAATCGATGTAAAAGGACAACTCCTGTAGATTCAAATCAGAAAATCAGAAAGGAGATATAAAGACTACTACCAGCCTGACACGAAACAGTGACATCTCTGAGGCGGTAGGTGAGAAAGCAGACTGCTTTGTCAGTAAAGTTAAAAAGGAGCTGTCATGTCACATCAGCAGTCTGCACCAAATAACTCAAGATCTGTAAAGCAATTCAAATAGCTTCCAACGGCTACTTTCCAATGGGAAGATCATAAAAGGGTATTTAATGGACAGAGCTTCAAGGATAAGAGTTGTTGCTGCGTTGTAGAATCGTTGAGTTATTGGAATGCTATATTGTTGACTCTACGAGTTCCACCAGAGTTGAACAGAACAAGTCTTTAGTGGCAGTGAGACTACAAAGGTGGAAGTGAAGCAGACTTGAAAAAGGATTGAACAGACTAAAGCTTCACTCAACAAGAATGAGAATGCCATTGAAGATGGCAGCCAAGCTGAGAGCTGAGAAAGCCTTGAAGATAGCATTCAAGAAAATGGCTAAGTATAATGAAGATCAGAAGAGCCACTCTATGAATCACCATGAAGAACTAGAAGCTGAATAGGAAAAGATGCAGAACCATGTCTGCTTATCTATGAAGAATGGTTCAAGGAATGCTAAGGACCAGAAGAAGGTGACCCACAATGAAAAGCCTTAGCAGTCCTATGTGGTGATGGTGCACAGCTGACATCGGATGAAGATGGGCTGAACAGAGTGAAGATTAGCTGCACCAGAGAAGAAAAGGTCCAGACTCAAAGCAGAATGCTGAGGACCAAGCCAAGCTGCTAAGTACAAAGATGATCAAGCTTAAAGACATCTTAGCAGCAAAGCACAAACAACAACAACAACTACAACAACGAGTAGCCAGGGCCTGAGGGGTGCTTGTCCAAAGGGACTAAATGAGTTCCAAGGCTGCGGGTCTTGAAGAGTTCTTAGTGAACTAGAGGAGTTCCAAGTCAGAGGACTTGAAGAGTTCTTAGTAAACTAAAGGAGTTCCAAGTCAGAGGACTTGAAAAGTTCTAAGTGAACTGAAGTTCCTGGGTTGCGGGCCTTGAAGGAATCTTAGTGATTCAGGGTGCTTCCCTTCCTTAGTGGATTTCCTGCGAGAGTGCAGAAGAGTGGATTAGGAGTTTGTGTCTCTGAACCACTTAAAACCCCTTGTGTCTTTTACATTTTGTCATTACATTATGTACTTAACTGCTATAACTGCTATGTTTGTATTAACTACATACAACTAAACTAACTCTAAGAACAATGTATCAATGTTTATCAATATATCAATGAAGGGGACATTTAACCTATTCCGCTGTGCTTGAAATGATTCTTATGTTTGTCATATGCTAACTTCTTAGCAATACAAAATAAAATGGAAAAGATTTTAAAAACGCAAAGGATCTATTCAACCCCCCCTTATAGATCTATTGTGTGCCTACTGGAAACTAACAATTGGTATCAGAGCAGGTTCTCATGCTATATTCTAAAGCTAATCGCTTTGAGTTTGATTTTAGGCACAAATATTGTTCTAAACTTAGTTTAGTGGTAAGTAACTTGTAAATGCAGATAAGCTCACATGTTGGAAATAATGTATACAGGTAAATGTGTATATACATCTGAAGCTGCTCAGATTGGTCCAGGTTCTTAAATACCATAGCATCAAGACCAATCCTTGTCTATAGTCAATCTTGTAGTCTGAAGACCATAGACGGGAAGTCAAGAGGCATCAACAACAAAGAATCAAGCATCCTCCATTCTGAAAGATGAAAGGCCATATATGCTATGAAATGCTTATCCAGAGGAGAAAGAAGAATTTCTCAAATATGTATTTGGCTAACCAGTAGTTGGATGTGAACCCTGAGGTTCAAGATGATCAAAGAACTAAAGATGTCAAGACTTTCTTATCCTACCTCTTCAAGGCTATGACTGATTGATCGAAGGACAACTGGAGTAACAAGCTGTCAGAAATAAATGTAAAGATATGCACATCAATGCCTAAACTCATTATAGCAAAGTAAATGACTGTCAAGAGACTGACAATGTAAAGGTACGGTTCCTCATTAAAATAAATGTATACATCATGCTGCATCACCTTATGTACTATAACAGTATTCTATCAAGAGACCATACTCTACCTAAAAAGGGTAAGAGAGAAAGTACATGAAGGTTGGAAACTTAATTACTAACAAACTTTCTCTCCATCCAAGGTTTAGGTCAAAGATAACATCTTGAAAGGAGTCTGAAATAGGTCATAAGCATATCAAGAATTAACTAAGTTTAAGAGGAGTAATCCTTGTTGAAGGGTTAGTATGTATGTACAAACCTATGTTCTAAGTTTTTGATAATACGTAGAGTATGATCAGTTCTAGAGGAGTATCTTGAAGATTCTTAAAAACTGATCATCTCCATGAATCAACCAGATACAAATAAGTAATAGAGTTAATTCCTACTCTGCGAACATTCAAAATCTGTGAACATAACCAAGCAAAGGGTGAAACCATCAAAGAAAAAGAGTGTCATATTAATATGATTAATCCTACACACACTCACTAGCATGCATGATATATATCACATCTAAATCTGTTACATGCATAGATATGGTCATTGTTGCTAAAGTTGATGTAAAATCTAGTATATGAGGAATAAGGGTTTTAAGAAACTAACCTAGCAGGACCCAGTTAACCATTGGTACCAAAAATAGAAACTTATCTAACCTGCAGGTACTTGGTCTAACCGATCACACTAAGGAATGCTGAAGTAGATGGCTTCAGTTATGAAGATTCAACCAGCTGGAGGCTCAAGACATTTCAGCAATGTTCTTGTCAAGATCATTCTATGCCAAGGCCGATTTTTGAAGACTTGCTGAGCTAAACATGAATGAAGCTCACAAGATTGCTAATCTCTATATGGAAGCTGACCGTTCATGTCAAGATGAAAAAGGCCTATTCATACAAAGCATGTCAACTCAGAGGGAATATTGAAGGAGCTCACATCAAAGGATCATCAATTATTGATCACGAGGAATGCATCATAGAAGATGAACTCCACGAATGTAGTCTATTAAAGAGCTTAAGGAAAATCGTAGTGCCCACTACAATCAAGACTGTGCCAAGCTTGTGCAAGCCAACACACAACGATTATGTCACGATGACCATAATCGTAGTATTCCTCCAGTTAGCATCAAAGACTGTAGTACTGATGAAGGGAGGAAGAGCAACAAATGAAGAAAGGCTTATAACCGTTGACAATTTGATAGTCCAAATGTTTTCATATTCATCCTTAGTTCAAATCAAAGAAGCTTATTGAAGAAGCTAAGGAAAGGACTACAAACCTATTGAAAATACCTATTCAGGTATCAGACAAAGAAGACTACGTTCGTAGTCCTGTCAACAATCTTGGAGTGATCAATCCCGAAGATTCAAGGAGGCTTATATGATAATAATAATTCCAGTCAGAAGGAAGTATGCAAGGATGCCTTCTGATACATATGAAGAAGAAGAATTCATCCCTCGAAGAAATAACATCATCTACAAGGAGCAGTGATCTGCTAAGAAAAGCGGTAACAGAACAAAGGAGTTCTCACTCACTACGATTGAAGAAGTGTCACCAATCGTAGAATCCAGACAAACTATGACTACAGATGGAGAAGCTGCAACAGCCTCTCAGCCTGAACAATTATCAGGACTGAATCTGAAGGAAGTACAAAGGCTGTGTCCAAATCAAAGAAGAGGACTAGGAGATTTATCAAGAAGTTTGATCTGAAAGATGAGGAAGATGATCAAAGAATTGCTTTCGAAAAGGCTGAACAAAGCAATCAATCTCAAGCATCTGGTCCAACTAAGAAAGAAACCAGAACCTTAGGAGATCAGGTCATGATCAGTCATACAGAACACTACTATACCTGATCAAACTGTGATCTATGCTGAGAAAGAGAAAAGTTGAAGATTATGGAAGAATAGATGAGGATATGGAGATGATGAAGCTAAGGGAGCAAAATAAAGAAACTGAATTCTAGCCAAGAGTTGTGAGTTAAACAGGAGCTAACCCAAAACAGAAAGATTCCAGTTACAGAGTCCCAAAATTCTGTGACTGATGAACCAAATGAATATCCATCATAATCAGTAGTAATGTCCCAAAATATGCTACTGATAACCATATCTGCCACCCACCTCAAAATCGTGAAGTGCCCATTATCAACCATCTGATCATAATAAAAGAGCAGAAGGACACCACGATTACACCTTATACGAAAACCAACACCAATGAAAATCCAAAGTTGGTAGATGAACTCCCCAGCAGAGAGGTAAAATGTGATGTCAGTACTAATCTTGTCTAAAGTTTTTCATCTAGTAAGCGCCTCAGAGCCAAACCTGACCCTTAACATTGAGCTAAGAGGTTGGCCCTTCCTGAGCTACCTTATGTTAGAAGGAATGCTAATATGGAATGCATCACAAGAATCTTTGCTAAAGTAAGCAGCATCTCATCAGAAGATTACTAGCTGCAAATGAGAATTGCCAATCCCTCAGAGTCTAATGGAGAAGTTGTCTATTGAAGCATGACCACATACTACGATCATCGAAGAAGAAGCAAAGGTTGTAGACTAGTCTGGGAAATCGTGGAGTACTGAGCTGAGACATAAGTCACTCCACGGATTTAAGAAGTCAATAGTCAACAGAAGAAAAGTCAAATCTGATTAACTGACACGATGGAGAAGTTACAGATTGGGACCTATCAACGTCTTACAACTGTCCCACTAAGAAATGTGAAAGGAACAGTTACAAGAGGGAAATTCAAATAATTGGCAGTTTTATTTTAGCGGGTTCATCAAAAGCTGTAAATCTATCAAATCCATACACTCATCCTTTCAAGCCAAAACCTAAACTTCCAAACAACCAGATCTTCTCAAACAGCTATCAAATCTTGAATAGCTTCCTGATATCTCACAAGATTCTCACACAGTCATAAACTCAGTAAACCCTAACTCTCCAAATGGCAAACTGGTGAGTAATCACTGGCATTCAGCTCGGAACCAAGATGTTCGAGAAATCTGAGAAGAAGTTCAGAGATATTCTTGAACTTGTGAAGAAGGCTGGATTCTCAAAATGTCTTGCGTCAAACACTCGAATATATGTTGACCTAGTTAAAGAATTTCACTCAAATGCAACTACGAGTTCTGGAACTCTTTCTACCAAGGTAAAAGGGCAAATTCTAAAGCTGAAGTCTTCTAACATCAATCAGTGCTTAGGTTTTCCTGACCTAGGACTGAAAAGCCTTAATGAAGTTGATGTCGAAGGAGCCAAGAAGATTATGGGATATAAAAGCAATCCTAGTCTGAAGGATATGAAGAAAAAGGAGTTTCCTGAAGAGTTTAAGTTCCTTACAAAGATTGTAGGCAAATGTATACTATGCAAGGACACTGCACATGACATTGTGATTGATCAACAGTTGAAGATCATGTCTGCCATAGTTCTGAAGAAGCAAATCAATTTTGGAGCTATCCTGCTTGATCAAATGTCCAAATGGCTGAACAAGGTGGAGAAGAAAAGGTTAACAGGAAAACCACTCACAAAGGTTTTTCATGGAAGATTACTGAGCATCATTCTGAAGAAAAGGCTGAGGAACAAAATTAAGGATGATGAAGGTGAAGTCCTTAATAGCCATAAGTTAATGAATACATAGCTGTTTGCAAACTGGAAGAAAAATCCAATGGAGAACAAATGGTTGACACATGGCAGCACCAACAAAAGTACTTCAAGGAAGAGGAGGGCAATTGCCATGATAGAAGAAGAGTCTTTATCCTTTGAAGGTGTAATTATCCTAGAGCTCAAGTCTGTAAAGCTTGCAAAGAAGAAAGCCAAAGTGGTGCAGAGGCAAAAGTCAGGTTCCCGAAGAAGTTTATCTACTGAAGAAGAAAACGTAGAGTCAGAAGATGAGATGGGAATTGAGAGATCTAAGGATAAATCTTCTAGGAGCAAGTCTGGTGATGAAAAAGAATATGCAAGTCCTATGGCCAATTCACAGAGTAGCCTTTCTGCTGATAAGGGAGAATCTGATCATGAAGCAGTTAGATCTCTTAGTGCTGAAGTACCAATGAGTCCATCTGATGGGGCAAAAGATGAAGGATCTAAAGAAGAAGTATCTATCACTCCTGTTGTTGAATCTCAAGAAAGTTTGTTTGATGAATCAGAGACTTCAAAGATTGAAGATGAAGAAAGGTCTGAAACTCCTGAAGTTGAACCCCCAAGAAGAAGGAAGAGCAACAGACTGATTGCCAAAATGGTTTAAAAAAGGGGAGAATTATTTTCAAAGACAATTAAAATACGTGATGATGAGGCTGAATCCAAGGGAGGAGATGCTAAGAGAAAAGGGAAGACAATATCTAAAAAAGCTAGCAGCAAAAGGCTCAAGACTACAGAGGTGAGAGTGACCAGTGATTCTGCAAAGACAAGCTCTGCTGAAAATAGTGATAAAGATGATGATCAAATGCATGAACAAACTGATGAGTCAGTTGAAGGAAGTCTACACCAGTCTGACTCCAGATCAGATCATGAAGAAATTAAAGGAGACTCCAGTCATGAGGATAACGTACCAGAAGATTTTCACATTCATTGTCCTGATCATCGCAAGAGAAGAATAGTGGTGGAAGTTGATGAAGAAACACTAGATGTGCTTCTAGGAAAATGGGTTAATCTTGGAAATGAGAGGCCGAATGAGGTGAAGATGACCGCAGCATATCTGCTCAACAATCTCAAAGCTATGAAGATGGATACTTTAACTCTGATATATGAGCCTGAAGTCAAGGACCATGCGATAAGGTGGTTTTATCCTCATATGCCATGGGTAAAGGCATCCCTTATCGGAGACAATGGATATCTCATATGGTGCTTCTCTCACCTTCCAAATCTATAGCTCATGGCACAAAACTTTCCAAGGGCGAAGAAGTTTGCAACTTTGCTGATTAAAGACCAATCTCACTTCAAGGTCTATAGACATGCTAAAAATTATTACATCCCCTATGATTGTCGAGCAGATTCAGATGGAAGAAGGATTCTGCTCAAGTCTACAATCATAGAGTCATCTCACTCTATCCTTGAAGATGATCAAGTTGAATTTAACAAGCTGTACTCTACCCAAGCAGCATGGAACTCAACGATTTACCAGATTCTCACTACCTTTGAGAGTCTATCCAAAAGTGAGAATTGTAGAATTCACACTGATACTCAGCAGGAGGCTGATCAACGAGCTGCTCAGAAAGATGATGAACAACATAATGCCGGACCTACTCAAGAGAAAGAGTTTTAGAAGTCCTCAGAAGAACTGGTTGAAGAAATCTATCTCATGGCTGCAGAAGTAAAGGACCTGTTAACAAGAAAAGACAATGAGTTGTTAACAAGACTTCAAGCCAGACTCTCAAACATATCCCTCAAGCTTTAACTAAGGGATCAAGTACTTTAGAAGGCTATGAGTGAGAAGAAGGAAGAAGCTCTACGAGTTCAGAAGGAAAATGAAGACCAAATCTTATTCCTTTTTGACAAGATTGACGATCTGAAATAGTCTCTCTCTCTCCAACTTGAGCTAAGCTAACAAGAACTCAAGATCGAGGTTGGTAACTCTTCTCACCTGATAGAGCAGCTTATGTCAAACGTGGAGCAACTTTCATAAGTGATTAATGATAAAAAAGGGGAAAAAGATATATCAAAAAAGAGATTCAAGAGAGTACTCAATAAGGAGACTAAAGTCTAAGCAGAAGAGAAGTAGAGAAGCAGAATCATCATCTAAGGGGGAGCCAAAAGATGATGACCCCATAAACACAGAATCTGAGGGGGAGCCAAACAAAGAAAAAGAGCATACAACTGAACCAGAGCCTGATCAGACAAAGAAGTGAAGCATGCACTTAAGGGGGAGCAGGTGAAGAAAGAAAAAGAAGAAAGAAAGATGAGCAGGAGCAGAAGCTGATCAACAGACATTCTGGAGACATACATAGAGCAAAAGAGGTACATCTCTATACTAGTTAGGTATGTTCTGGATCCATAATGTAGAGTGTTATAGCATATATAATTTTAAATTTTCATCAATGACATTCATGATTATCTGCTTTAGAAATACAGCTGCTCACTGTATATAAGATTCATTCATCTCATACATATGCACTGATTATTTTTGTCATAATCAAATAGGGGGAGATTGTTAGGAATATTCATGAGAATGATATTCCTATTTATATATGATTTGATTACGATACAAAAGAATGAATATGCAAGTATGCTTGAATTGATGAAAGCTGTAAAGTCCTTTGATAGATAATAGGAATATATGTACAAGGACTTAGACTGAAAATGATCAAATATGTTAGGTTGATCCTACATAAGCAAAACAGCTTTGTAAAGTCCTTAAAAAGAAATGATGTACAAGGACTATAAATAAAGATAGATCAAGCTTGTTAGGTTGATCTTATACAATGTAATAGATAGGCATGTCTGATCGTCGAGCACTGCACCAGCATTGTAGTTTGCTAGGAGAGACAAGAAAAACTCGAGAACTATCAAGGCGGAATCATAATCTGCAAGGATAGTAGATCTCGGAGTTCGTAGTCTTCTAGGAGAGAAGAGGCAGGATCGTAGTGTGTCGAGAAGAGCTTTCTTAGAGCTGTAGTCTGCTGAGAAAGTCATGTTCAGAATCGTAGAGACAACCTGTTTATGAGCCGACCGAGCATCTGCCAGAGCTAAATCTTGAATCATAGATCACACTTGTAGTAATGAAGTCTACTGATCATATCAAAGGCAGAGATCGTAGTAAAGCCAGATCAGACGAGGACAACAAGCATGAAGGCAGAAATCATAGTCTATCAAGATCTGATCTCGAAGTCGTAGTGTCTGTAGAAACAAGGCTAAATCGTAGTCTGCAGAACTAAGGCGTTCATAGAGGTTGGTCACAATGCAAAAGTAGAATCATAGTGTCAACACGATTCTCGACAGACGAGCACTCCCATAGGATCCAAAGATGAAGCCTCTAGTCTGAGCTGTAAAGATACATTCCACTTAAAGGAAACTAGAGAGCACTCAAAGAATGGCAGGCAAGCTAACAAAAGATCTAAGCACCAACTTAATCAACATTCAAATTGAGTTGTGAAGCCATTCAAGATGAAGTCTTCCACAAGCCGATCAGAAGAAGACTTCAGATAAAGTGACTAACTAGAGAAAGTCAGTAAGTGCAGTAACTATAAAGAGAACAGAAGACAACGATCTTAGGATTAACCAGGATCGTAGTGTTTACCAAACGAGCAGGAACTGATGCAGTTTACACAGAGATACTGGCCAGCTTATGAAGAATAGGACAGAAGTGATTAAGCATGGGTCAGACCATTGTTGATAGGTGAACGGGAGATCACCAGGAGAAAGAGAGCTGGGTATGCCACAAATCTGATGTGTCTTACTATTCAAAAGTAGGCCAGAAAGACAAGTTAAGCTATTAGTTCCTGAGATCAGTCAAGGCAAACAGAAGCATTGAAGCACTGCACAAGAGAAGAGAGAGGTGTTCTACATTGCATATCTAAAGAACACTCTTCAGAATCGTAGTGTTTTCTCAACCAGTCAAAGAAGAAACATTCAACAAGACACACTATGATCAAGGTCCAAGAACATCTGCATCAGAATCGTGGAGTTCGGGCATCTGAATGTTGAAGCACTGGCAACGTCTCAATATGAAGACTGACATCCGAACGTTGCTAATTGAGAGCATCGATGTAAAAGGACAACTCCTGTAGATTCAAATCAGAGAATCAGAAAGGAGATATAAAGACTACTACCAGTCTGACACGAAACAGTGACATCTCTGAGGCGGTAGGTGAGAAAGTAGACTGCTGTGTCAGTAAAGTTAAAAAGGAGCTGTCACGTCACATCAGCAGTCTGCACCAAATAACTCGAGATCTGCGAAGCAATTTAAATAGCTTCCAACGGCTATTTTCCAACGGAAAGATCATGGAAGGGTATTTAATGGATAGAGCTTTAAGGATAAGAGTTGTTATTGCGTTGTAGAATCGTTGAGTTGTTGGAATGCTATATTGTTGACTCTACAAGTTCCACCAGAGCTGAACAGAACAAGTCTTCAGTGGTAGTGAGACTACGAAGGTGGAAGTGAAGCAGACTTGAAGAAGGATTGAACAGACTAAAGGTTCACTCAACAAGGATGAGAATGCCATTGAAGATGGCAGCCAAGCTGAGAGCTGTGAAAGCCTTGAAGATAGCATTCAAGAAAGTGGCTAAGTATAATGAAGATCAGAAGAGCCACTCTATGGATCACCATGAAGAACTAGAAGCTGAATAGGAAAAGATGCAGAACCATGTCTGCTTATCTATGAAGAATGGTTTAAGGAATGCTAAGGACCAGAAGAAGGTGACCCACAATGAAAAGCCTTAGCAGTCCTATGTGGTGATGGTGCACAGCTGACATCGGATGAAGATGGGCTGAACAGAGTGAAGATTAGCTGCACCAGAGAAGAAAAGGTCTAGACTCAAAGCAGAATGCTGAGGACCAAGCCAAGCTGCTAAGTACAAAGATGATCAAGCTTAAAGACATCTTAGCAGCAAAGCACAAACAACAATAACAACTACAACAATGAGTAGCCAGGGCCTGAGGGGTCCTTGTCCAGGGGGACTAAATGAGTTCCAAGGCTGCGGGTCTTTAAGAGTTCTTAGTGAACTAGAGGAGTTCCAAGTCAGAGGACTTGAAGAGTTCTTAGTGAACTAAAGGAGTTCCAACTCAGAGGACTTGAAGAGTTCTAAGTGAACTGAAGTTCTAGGGCTGCGGGGCTTGAAGGAATCTTAGTGATTCAGGGTGTTGCCCTTCCTTAGTGGATTTCCTGCGAGAGTGCAGAATAGTGGATTAGGAGGTTGTGTCTCTGAACCACTTAAAACCCCTTGTTTCTTTTACATTCTGTCATTTACTTTCTGTCATTACATTATGTACTTAACTGCTATAACTGCTATGTCTGTATTAATTACGTAAAACTAAACTAACTCCAAGAACAATGTATCAATGTTTATCAATATATCAATGAAGGGGACATTTAACCTATTCCGCTGTGCTTGAAATGATTCTTATGTTTGTCATATGCTAACTTCTTAGCAATACAAAATAAAATGGAAAAGATTTTAAAAACGCAAATGATCTATTCAACCCCCCCTTCTAGATCTATTGTGTGCCTACTGAAAACTAACATAGATATTTTAAAATTTCTTTGTTTAAAATACTTTGTCAGTATTGATTGTACTGACAGCAGTGAAATATATGTTTTGTTCCCCTTCAAGATATTGCAGTTATGGTTTGATAAGCAGATATGGCAATTATATTAGATATAGTAGTTATAGCAGTTAATGAGAGACAATGAGACACAAGGTTTTAAGTGGTTTCGAGCACACAAGGCTCCTAATCCACTCTCCTACTCCAAGTGTAGGAAATCCACTAAGGATATCTCTTACAACTTGAATCACTTAGATTCCTTCAAGGCCAGCAGCCCTGGAACTTCTCTTAGTTCACTTAGAACTCTTCAAGTCCTCTGACTTGGTAATTCTCTTAGTTCACTCTTGAACTCTTCAAGTCCTCTGACTTGGTTCCTCACTTGGATTGACAGTAGTTGGTTGATGAGTGCTACTCAGTTGCAATTAAGCATCAGTTCTGAAGAACTGAGTAGCGAAGCAAGCTTTCCTCTTTCAGGATCGTAGAGTTGATCGTTGAGTGTTCTTAAGCTTTTCTCAATGTATTCTTTCTTTTCACGTCTTGCTTACTTTTTTCAATCCTTGTTTGATGTCCTTATAAAAGAACCATCCAAAATATATCCGTTTGAATGCTCCCATTGTAGCATTTAATGCTTTAGACATTTTTGTGCAGTTGATGTTGACATCCTGCTTTTCTGGTGCACTGCCGACTGGCCCACTGACACAGCAGACTGTAACTTCACCTAACACCTGAAAAAGTGTTTTCTGCAGGCAGTTTAGTCCTTTTCTTAGCTTCTCCAATACGCTTCTTTGATTTGAACTAAGGATGAATATGGAATCATTGGGACCATCAAATTGTCAGCGGATATAAGCCTTTCTTCATTTGTTGCTCTTCCTCCCTTCATAAGAACTACGAATTTTGATGCTGATTGGAGGAGCACTACGATTATGGTCATTGTATCATAATCATTGTGTGTTGGCTTGCACATGCTTGACTCAGACTTGATCGTAGAGAACACTACGATTTCTCTTAATCTCTTCGATATACTACGATTCATTCTTGCTTCGTCTTGAAGACTCCACGTTTTTGAGAGCACACTGCGTTTCTTGACTTAGCTCAGCAGGCGCTCGAATCTTTTTTATGGTTCTCAGAGTAAGAAACATGATAGCAGGCGCTCGAATCTTTTTTATTCAATTAATTGTTGTGTGCAATACATGCGATAGTTAAGACTACCACTGCGAAATTCTCTATCACCAAGAAAAGGAGAACGTAGTAGCCGATATGCTAAGTAGGAAAAAGGGAATGGAGAAATTATTCAAGTTGATAACTCGAGAGGAACTAATCAGGAAGATGAAGAAATTGGAAATAGGAGTGAAGGGACCTAGAGAGTCCAAAGGGAAGTTTATAACGAAGGTTTGTCCAGCGTTGATGGATAGAGTGAAGGGATAGCAAAATAAAGACAAAAAGTGCGAGAAGATAAAGAGGAAAAGTTCAGAAGAAATAATAATGGTACCTTGAGATTTGTAGATCGAGCGTAAGAGTCAACCGTAACTAAAATTATGAGATAAGAGTTTTCATGAGGCATATAATTGGACATATTTCGTTCACCTAAGAAGCACGAAAACGTACCAGGATCTTCAAAGACACTATTATGAGACAAGAAGTTGTAGAATATATAGACCGATTGGAAAGGACAACGCACTCCCTACCGATAGATATTCGATTCAATTTAAATCAATTAGCGAAATAATCATTTTACAATACAAAATATCAGCGTTAATAATTTTTGATCGAGACCCGCGCTCCACTTCAAAGTTTTGGAAGAGAACTTGGAATATCACTTACCCTTAGTAGAATTAGGTTATAGTAATAATTATTATACGAATATCGGTAAGCCATCATACAAAGCTCTCCACGAAAGAAAGTGCAAAACACCGCTATGTTAGGATGAGGTCAGAGAACGACGACTTCAATTGGGACTAGATTTGATACGACGAATGGCAGACATTGTGAAGACAAAAAGAGCCATATTAGTAGCAGCTCAAGATCAACATGAGAAAAATGCAGATTGGCATCGTCATAATCAAGATTTTGAAGATGGTAGTTTTGTATTTCTTAAATGTTTCCCTATGAAGGGAAGATAAGGTTAGAAAGAAGAATTGAGTCTAAGGTTCGTGAAACCATTTGAAATATTGTAGAGAGCAGAAAAAGTGGCGTACGTGGTAGCCTTACCTAGTGAACTGGAACATATCTATAGTGTGTTTCATGTTTCTGTCTGACGATCATATAAGCCTAATTAGAAGCGTGTGATACCCTATGAGCCCATTCAAGTAGGGAAGAATCTGACATATGAAGAATTCCTGTCCAAATACTAGATAGGAAAGAACAGATATTAAGGAATAAAATTATATTTTCTGTGATAGCGCTTTGGCGATACCACGATGCCAAGGAGGCCACGTGGAAATTAGAAAATAGGACGACGTGGGACTATCCCCATCTATTTGTGTAGCCTTGTACCAATTTCGAGGATGGAATTTTTATAAGGGGGGAGGATGTAAGAACCGTGAATTTCATGAATAATTTTTTTTATATAATGAGAAAATAAATACTTATTGTAATATAAATGTTTATGAGTTATGAGAGAAGTAATTCGATTATATTAAATTAAATTTATAATAATTGAGGAAAAAATGTAAAATTGTGATAAACTCGTAGAATGCCTTGTGTGGCATGAGAATGGAAATGGTGATTATTTAATTAATTCAAGAGGGAAATCAATAAGTGAAGGATTAATTAATAGTACATTGTTAATTAATTGTTGTTATTAGTGATAGCCTATTAATGAGTATTTATTAATAATATGTTATTGTGAGTAACAAAACATTTATGAGTAAATAATTGATGAATATTATAAGAGTTATATTTATTCAATTAATTGTTGTGTGCAATACATGCGATAGTTAATCGTACAATAATATTATTAATTGTTATTGCAAGTAATAGAATATTGTCGAGTAAATGAATAATTAATATTTTATTAATTGTTACTTAATTTCTATAATAGATCAATGCTTGTTCGATTAATTGCTAAGTGTAAAAGTTATGTAAATCACATATTATATAGTAACTACACCTATATAATATAAAGCATAGTGTTATACTTTGATGTGACTATACAATATATGAGAGTTATATATTAAGATTAATTGGATTGTGTGAACTACATAATAATACTTATATGACAAAATAAGATGTGTGACTACATTAAGTATGTACCTCATGAGTATTAAATAAACAATTGTTACTAAATGATTATTTCAATAGATTCATATAACTGGAAATAATATAGTTGTAATGATATTATGTGACAACATATATGTATGGATACATTAGAGGTGTATTTTATGAATTATTAAATTGATTCAAGTGCATGTTTAAATATATGAGAGGAAATAATATGGTTCATGGTAATGTGGAAAGATAATACCCAATTGGATTATGTCCGGTATTATAATTGTACATGGATTATATATTGAGAGATATACATGTACCCCAAACTTACTACATTGTAACATTGTTTCCTTATTTAAAACTACATTGGAATTCTAATTGAATTTAAACCTAAGTATGCATATATGTGTATTTAACTCAAAGTGTATATATGTATAGGTATAATAAATAGCACTAGTGTTATTTCATTTTTCCAAAGTCCTGAGCTTTAAAAACTTATCTCATTTCTTCCTACACGTATAAGGCCAATGGCCTATGCTACTCTACATCCTAAAACTCAGCATTTCATAGCAATCATGGCATGGGGAGTGGGCTTAATAGTGCAATTCACCAACCACTAAACTACTCTTCATTAACCATCAAATTCTTCTTCTTCCCATTGAATTAAATTGATGGATGAGTGCATTGTCTGTGTAACCATTCTTCTATAAATGAAGCTTCTTTCCCCCCTTCATTTCAATTGCTGAGAATCTGTAAGTATAAGATATAGAGTTAGTACATTGTATTAGTAAGAAGTCTGTGAATCGAGAAGTTCAAATTGTAGCAAGCTCTCTATCTAGCTTAACAGAGGTATAACTCTTGTTCTTCATCCTTAATTACTAACTTGATTTTGGTTGAATTAGATGATAACATGATTTGGGTAATGTTTGCTAGTTACTATATAGCCTTATGAGTATGTTAGTAATGCACTATAGTTGTTTAGAATGGAATTCGTGGAGAAATTCTGTGTATGGGTCTGGTCTCTGCCGAAGTAAAAAGAATTTTCAGGTCTGGCTGGGAAGTGGCGCAGTTGCTCCCAAGTTGTTCTTGGGTGCAGCGCAGCTGCGTCGGTACCCAAAACCAGACTCTAATTTCTATTTTGCTGTAATGTCCTAGCATGCAAGTTTGACTTTGACACACATAAAAGAAGACTTGATTATGAACTTAAAGTCCGTTATGTACATCCTGAGTACCTTAACTTGTTTGGAATAAAATTACTAGAGAAGAATTGAATTTTAAAAGAGAACTTTGATGGAACTAATAACCTTACCTTTTTGATTTTGCGAGCATGCGTATACAGTCTAAGCTACACATAGAGAACATGTTTAACTTGTGCATATGTGATTCTTGTTGTAACATGAGTTGCTTTGACAACGTTAGTATACATTGATAAATGAACTTAAAGTTTCTAAAATAGACTTTGACATATTATATTGATGTCTATGCTCTAACCTTGTAAGCGTGTTTGGGTGGTCTAGATATGCATGAAGATCATGATAATATGTGTATATATGTATCATGAAGTAGCATGAGCGTGTTTGGTTATGTTAGTATATAATTACTAAAGAAAATTATAGTTTTTGAAATAAACTTTGACATATAGGTATCATATTTATATTCTGACCATATGAACATGTATATGTGGGTAGGTTATGAATGAAATATAGTTTACATGTGTTAAGTCAGTTCAAGTTGACTTTTAGAGAGAAACTTAAAAGTTTTGAAGAACTAATGTTCATGAGCATGTTAAAGAATACATTCTAATATTTTGTTATGCATGATAGTACTCTTAATATCACTAAGCTAGTCTATATGTACACACAATGTATTAGATATAATGGAAGTTAACCGAGCATGAGTCTAGACAAGTTTGAGAGTAATAAGCGATATTAACTAGATGCAAATAAATCAAATACATGCAAGCATGCATATTACAAATTTTATGACTACCTCGTAGGTTCATATGGTAAACATAAAAACCTTGTGATTTCGTGTTTCATTAGAAATCCTAAATGAGAATCCTAACATATTAAGGTGAACGTATGATGATTGTAAAAGCATGAAAGACCTTTATCGTGTGTACGTGTTATGTGTATCCATATAATATGACATGACATAAGATCGTGAAAACATGATTCGTACGAGTTTTCAAAGAATGAACAAAACTACATAAGTGCATATAATGAAAGTCTTTGGGGAGCATGCATACTAAATTATTTTCCCGACTATCTCATATGTTTACATGGCAAATATAGTATAACTTGTGATTCATGACCTTATTTGGCCTCACGACATTAGAATACCAATCTAAGACTATAACGTGTAGGTTGAACATTTGATGGACCTTAAAAGCATGCAGAACATTTTTAGAGACACATGTGTTATATACTAAGCACGGGGATCGAACCAGTTGAGCAGAAGCTTAACTCTAGTCTTACCAGGGGACAGCGCAGCTGCGCCAGCCTGAAATCTTATCTGAGTATTCTGCTTGCTTTCTGATGTTGTTGATTGGTCTACAATGATCCTCTAAACCATTAAAAAGAGTTTAGTTGATACTGATCGTATTCAAATGTGATGATGATATGGTATAAAGATTGTAAATTTGTAAAAGGAATTCCAAAGGTAAATAAAGACATAACCGATTAAGCATTTTGATGCCATACATGTTACTTGATTTCATGACGTCTTATATACTGATTTTATGCTACATGTGTATAAGTACGTAATAACGTACGTATAGGGTTATATGAATAAGTTAGAATCATATGTGTATATTTAATTTACACGTCAAGTTATGTATCAAATATGCGTGACTAATGGATATCCTATATATGTAACTATATTACGATAGGGATTCGAAAGTGTTGATTTATTTAACGAGGATAAACTACGCATAAGGCAAGTTTCCTGACTTACACTCATTTATAGTGCAAGTATCTGAACCTTACTTTTATTGTGTTGCAAGTATCCTATCTTTGTGGTTACTTATTCAAGAAACGTCGTAAGCAAGTTCCCTAACTTATACTCTTTCATTGTGCAAGTTTCCTCAAACCCGTTCTTGTATATTAATTGCAAGTATCTGACTACTCTTTTATTGAGTAAGTATTTAATTCATACTCTTTATTGAACACATATTCGAGCTTGTACTAACTTTGGACGTACGAGTAAATAGGTGCTAGAATAATTCTTGCCTTACAAACTTATGTTTCATAAGTTTGATTTAAATCACGATTATATTCTTCGAATTATTGTTGCGAGTATTGAACTCATAAATTGTTCTTATATACATTGTTGAAATTGTCTACGCCATTTAATTAGACTAGACCAATATCATGAATTAGAAAGCAATCCACACCAATTGCCTTGGTGCGGACTCTTATAAATTGACTGATTTTAACAACCCTTGTAAAAAAGGGAAATATATAGTCGGGGTGCCGACAGTGGTGTGACAGGTTATGCATAACTCCAGGTACGATAGGCTGATCCCCTAATTGTACTTGGTTGGGTTATCAGAAATATTTTTGGTGATTCTAGTAGAAGTTTGTGGTTCTTAGCGACCACTTAGTTTCCAGTATTTATTAACTTGAAACTTTGAATTCATTGAATTCTTTATTAATCTTTGGTCCACAGCGACACTCAGTGATATCTATTCATTCACTTGAAATTGTTGAAACTTTTGAATCCTTTAATAACTTCTCGAATCGTAGTAGTCCTTATTAAACTTCACAGAATAGATTTGGAAGTCATTGCTATTTATTTTGTTCACAACATTCTTATTTGAAATCCTGAGCGATTAATTATCGTTTTACCTTTGAAGATTTAGAACCACATATATTCCTGTTCACATTTATTGGCATATTACTTGCTGGGCAAATTTGTTGCTCACTCTTGCTTCCCATAAACATTTCAGTTACGGCAGGGCAAGGTGGCACCCCAGGACAGGACAAGTGCGAAGGTAAGGCTATGGAGTAGCTGTGCTTTTCTATATTAGGATGTTTCCGTTATGTTGTATTAAGACTTATTTAATGTTATGTATTAGGATATGTTTGGTTTAAGTTACGAAGTGAATTAGTAATAGTTTCGAGACTTGGGACGGGAATATTTATGTTATATCAATGTAAATTATTCTGTTATTCCATTGTTTGAGATTTTAGTTGTTATTAGAATTAGTACGCGATGAACCGAATTCGGGATCATTGACGGTCTGAATTTGGGGGCGTCACATGTTGGTATCAAAGCTATAGGTTATAAACCTTAGGAGCGAGTCATTAGACTATAACCTAAGAAGAATTTATAGAATAGAAGGTGATAGAACTCATGTAGAGTTTCTTAGAAAGCTAGTAGTGTTATAAAATATAT
This sequence comes from Panax stipuleanatus, assembly GCA_020205555.1. Lineage (NCBI taxonomy): Eukaryota > Viridiplantae > Streptophyta > Magnoliopsida > Apiales > Araliaceae > Panax > Panax stipuleanatus. The sequence continues at coordinate 49,784,548 of CM035117.1, read as the reverse complement.
TTTCATTCCATACGATGAAATTATGTTTTATTTGGAGATGATAATAAAGTTATTGGTTTTGTGATTATGGATGTCAGAGATAGGTAAACCTGGTAGAGTCATGGAGGAGGAACCATGTGATATACATGTGGTGTCCGCAACACCCCTTGAAGTTAATCCTTTTTCAACAGTAACCTTAACCTAGGAAGAGATGGAATTGGGATATAAACGGAAATCCACGGTGGAAGTTTTCTTTTAGGATTGAGACATGTTTGAGTTTCTTTAAAATGAAAAATAAGATACAATAGTGGGAGGCGAGGTTCTAGACCTTCAGATTAGTAATTAATAGTTACAGACATAGTGGGAGGAAAGGTAGTAGGTAGTTAGTGGAATAAGTGTCACGAATGATACGATAAATATTATAGATGTGAAACAGTGTTGTAGATCCCAATTTTAGGGATAATGTGGGAAGTATCTTTCTACCCCAACTTTAGTGGTACTCGAGAGGGGTATGTAATGAGATTAGCAGATTGCTATACAATGTGATATGTTTTTATGTGGCATGTTTTTATTAAACGTGCATGTAGTAACCAAATTTTGTTAAATAATAATAACAAGGGAGAATAGCAATAAAACTTATACGTCTTAAGAAGTATTAGATATTTAACAAATAGATGATAATACCATTTTATTTCGATATAGAAATGTCAATACCCCAAGGAGGAGAGACTCGTCGAGCTATGGAGAATGGAGATAGGGAATTGAATCAAGAACCCTTACGATACTTGGTAGATCTTATAGTAAATGCTTTTGAAGAAGGAATTAATGATTATAAGAAGAGACAGACGAAACTTCAGAGGTAGGAAAAGATATTAATTTGACTAAAGAAGGAGTGGTTAATAATTCAAAGAAAGCGAACGAAGGTAGGATGGGAGAGAGTAGTAGTGGTAGCAGCAAGAATTTCAAGAGGAAATGGAATGAGAATAAGTATGTAAGAGAAGAAGGACAATCATGGAAGAAGAAGGTGGAAGCCTGTAAGAAATGTAGAAAGAACCACATGGGAGCGTGTTTGAAAGGAAAACATGTGTGTTCTGAGTGCGGTGAGAAGGGTCATATTTCTCCTAACTGTCCTAGGAAGGAGAAAACCATAGAGTGTTTTGCGTATGGATCTAAAAAATATCAAATACGTAATTGGCAGAAGGAAGCAAATAAAGGAAGACGGGACAACAACAACATCAACAACAATCCGATGAGAAGTCACCAAGAAGGACTCAAGAAAAAGAACAAAGTTTGCTCGAAATATAGAAAGAGTCATCAAGGAGAGTGCTGGAAGGGACGAGGTGTTTGCTATAGCTGCGGCCAGGAAGGGCATATTTCCCCGAATTGCCCAAACCCGAAAAAGATTGAAGGATGCTTTGCTTGTAGGTCAACGGATCATCATGTTAAGAACAGCACAAAGAAAGGAAAAAAGGAAGAAGATGGCAACAAAGGAAGCCATAGAGAGGAGATGACGATAATTGAACCAGCTCAATCGAGCAAACCAATGCCACGTACGATTAACGTTATGATACATGATGCAGTGGCGTTCCAAGTTGTGATGTCAGGTGAGATTTTAATCTATAAATATAAATGCGTATATATTATCTAATCTGAGTACTATCTTTCCCTTTTGCATCTGAAGGACTGTGAAACGACTAAGTTACCCCAAGAACAATTGGAAGATCCTTTAAACATAGAAGTTGCGAATGAGGAAGTAATTCCCGTAGAAATTCATTTACCGTAATTGTTACGCATAAATTAGGGGATGTAAACTAAGCGTAGACTTTATTCCGATCAAATTTGGGGAGTTTGATGAGATACTAGAAATGGACTTATTACATAATCATACACGATAATTGACTGTTAGAAGAAAAATGTGAACCTTCAGAATCCAAACCGGTCCAAGGAAGTGTTTTATGGTAGCTCGTTGTTTAGGAAATTATGTTGCTTTACGATGATGCAGGCCAAGATATTGTTAAAGAAAAGTTTGTGTAGATTGTTTCACCATATTTTAGATACTAAGAGAGCGAGAGTAGAACTAAAGAATGTATCAGTAGAAATAAATAATGTATCAGTAGAACCAGAATTTCAAAACGTATTCCTAGACGATATGCCCGGCCTTCCGCCAGACAGAAAGAACAGGTCATAATAGATTTAATACTGGAGACTGCACTGATTTCGAAAGCACCTATCTTATGGTGCCGGTAGAAATGAAGAATTGATAATACAATTGCAAGAAATGTTTGATAAAGGATATATTCAATTGAGTGTATTTTCCCTTGTGGAGCACCAGTGTTGTGTGTCAAGGAGAAGGTTAGTTTTAGGGCACGTTAAATCCGACAGAGGTGAAAGCGGTAATTAATTGGGAGCAGTCGAAGACTACCACTGCGAAATTCTCTATCACCAAGAAAAGGAGAACGTAGTAGCCGATATGCTAAGTAGGAAAAAGGGAATGGAGAAATTATTCAAGTTGATAACTCGAGAGGAACTAATCAGGAAGATGAAGAAATTGGAAATAGGAGTGAAGGGACCTAGAGAGTCCAAAGGGAAGTTTATAACGAAGGTTTGTCCAGCGTTGATGGATAGAGTGAAGGGATAACAAAATAAAGACAAAAAGTGCGAGAAGATAAAGAGGAAAAGTTCAGAAGAAATAATAATGGTACCTTGAGATTTGTAGATCGAGCGTAAGAGTCAACCGTAACTAAAATTATGAGATAAGAGTTTTCATGAGGCATATAATTGGACATATTTCGTTCACCTAGGAAGCACGAAAACGTACCAGGATCTTCAAAGACACTATTATGAGACAAGAAGTTGTAGAATATATAGACCGATTGGAAAGGACAACGCACTCCCTACCGATAGATATTCGATTCAATTTAAATCAATTAGCGAAATAATCATTTTACAATACAAAATATCAGCGTTAATAATTTTTGATCGAGACCCGCGCTCCACTTCAAAGTTTTGGAAGAGAACTTGGAATATCACTTACCCTTAGTAGAATTAGGTTATAGTAATAATTATTATACGAATATCGGTAAGCCATCATATAAAGCTCTCCACGAAAGAAAGTGCAAAACACCGCTATGTTAGGATGAGGTCAGAGAACGACGACTTCAATTGGGACTAGATTTGATACGACGAATGGCAGACATTGTGAAGACAAAAAGAGCCATATTAGTAGCAGCTCAAGATCAACATGAGAAAAACGCAGATTGGCATCGTCATAATCAAGATTTTGAAGATGGTAGTTTTGTATTTCTTAAATGTTTCCCTATGAAGGGAAGATAAGGTTAGAAAGAAGAATTGAGTCTAAGGTTCGTGAAACCATTTGAAATATTGTAGAGAGCAGAAAAAGTGGCGTACGTGGTAGCCTTACCTAGTGAACTGGAACATATCTATAGTGTGTTTCATGTTTCTGTCTGACGATCATATAAGCCTAATTAGAAGCGTGTGATACCCTATGAGCCCATTCAAGTAGGGAAGAATCTGACATATGAAGAATTCCTGTCCAAATACTAGATAGGAAAGAACAGATATTAAGGAATAAAATTATATTTTCTGTGATAGCGCTTTGGCGATACCACGATGCCAAGGAGGCCACGTGGGAATTAGAAAATAGGACGACGTGGGACTATCCCCATCTATTTGTGTAGCGTTGTACCAATTTCGAGGATGGAATTTTTATAAGGGGGGAGGATGTAAGAACCGTGAATTTCATGAATAATTTTTTTTTATATAATGATAAAATAAATACTTATTGTAATATAAATGTTTATGAGTTATGAGAGAAGTAATTCGATTATATTAAATTAAATTTATAATAATTGAGGAAAAAATATAGAATTGTGATAAACTCGTAGAATGCCTTGTGTGGCATGAGAATGGAAATGGTGATTATTTAATTAATTCAAGAGGGAAATCAATAAGTGAAGGATTAATTAATATTACATTGTTAATTAATTGTTGTTATTAGTGATAGCCTATTAATGAGTATTTATTAATAATATGTTATTGTGAGTAACAAAACATTTATGAGTAAATAATTGATGAATATTATAAGAGTTATATTTATTCAATTAATTGTTGTGTGCAATACATGCGATAGTTAATCGTACAATAATATTATTAATTGTTATTGCAAGTAATAGAATATTGTCGAGTAAATGAATAATTAATATTTTATTAATTGTTACTTAATTTCTATAATAGATCAATGCTTGTTCGATTAATTGCTAAGTGTAAAAGTTATGTAAATCACATATTATATAGTAACTACACCTATATAATATAAAGTATAGTGTTATACTTTGATGTGACTATACAATATATGAGAGTTATATATTAAGATTAATTGGATTGTGTGAACTACATAATAATACTTATATGACAAAATAAGATGTGTGACTACATTAAGTATGTACCTCATGAGTATTAAATAAACAATTGTTACTAAATGATTATTTCAATAGATTCATATAACTGGAAATAATATAGTTGTAATGATATTATGTAACAACATATATGTATGGATACATTAGAGGTGTATTTTATGAATTATTAAATTGATTCAAGTGCATGTTTAAATATATGAGAGGAAATAATATGGTTCATGGTAATGTGGAAAGATAATACCCAATTGGATTATGTCCGGTATTATAATTGTACATGGATTATATATTGAGAGATATACATGTACCCCAAACTTACTACATTGTAACATTGTTTCCTTATTTGAAACTACATTGGAATTCTAATTGAATTTAAACCTAAGTATGCATATATGTGTATTTAACTCAAAGTGTATATATGTATAGGTATAATAAATAGCACTAGTGTTATTTCATTTTTCCAAAGTCCTGAGCTTTAAAAACTTATCTCATTTCTTCCTACACGTATAAGGCCAATGGCCTATGCTACTCTACATCCTCAAACTCAGCATTTCATAGCAATCATGGCATGGGGAGTGGGCTTAATAGTGCAATTCACCAACCTCTCAACTACTCTTCATTAACCACCAAATTCTTCTTCTTCCCATTGAATTAAATTGATGGATGAGTGCATTGTCTGTGTAACCATTCTTCTATAAATGAAGCTTCTTTCCCCCCTTCATTTCAATTGCTGAGAATCTGTAAGTATAAGATATAGAGTTAGTACATTGTATTAGTAAGAAGTCTGTGAATCGAGAAGTTCAAATTGTAGCAAGCTCTCTATCTAGCTTAACAGAGGTATAACTCTTGTTCTTCATCCTTAATTACTAACTTGATTTTGGTTGAATTAGATGATAACATGATTTGGGTAATGTTTGCTAGTTACTATATAGCCTTATGAGTATGTTAGTAATGCACTATAGTTGTTTAGAATGGAATTCGTGGAGAAATTCTGTGTATGGGTCTGGTCTCTGCCGAAGTAAAAAGAATTTCCGGGTCTGGCTGGGAAGTGGCGCAGTTGCGCCCAAGTTGTTCTTGGGTGCAGCGCAGCTGCGTCGGTACCCAAAACCAGACTCTAATTTCTATTTTGCTGTAATGTCCTAGCATGCAAGTTTGACTTTGACACACATAAAAGCAGACCTGATTATGAACTTAAAGTCCCTTATGTACATCCTAAGTACCTTAACTTGTTTGGAATAAAATTACTAGAGAAGACTTGAATTTTAAAATAGAACTTTGATGGAACTAATAACCTTACCTTTTTGATTTTGCGAGCATGCGTATACAGTCTAAGCTACACATAGAGAACATGTTTAACTTGTGCATATGTGATTCTTGTTGTAACATGAGTTGCTTTGACAACGTTAGTATACATTGATAAATGAACTTAAAGTTTCTAAAATAGACTTTGACATATTATATTGATGTCTATGCTCTAACCTTGTAAGCGTGTTTGGGTGGTCTAGATATGCATGAAGATCATGATAATATGTGTATATATGTATCATGAAGTAGCATGAGCGTGTTTGGTTATGTTAGTATATAATTACTAAAGAAAATTATAGTTTTTGAAATAAACTTTGACATATAGGTATCATATTTATATTCTGACCATATGAACATGTATATGTGGGTAGGTTATGAATGAAATATAGTTTACATGTGTTAAGTCAGTTCAAGTTGACTTTTAGAGAGAAACTTAAAAGTTTTGAAGAACTAATGTTCATGAGCATGTTAAAGAATACATTCTAATATTTTGTTATGCATGATAGTACTCTTAATATCACTAAGCTAGTCTATATGTACACACAACGTATTAGATATAATGGAAGTTAACCGAGCATGAGTCTAGACAAGTTTGAGAGTAATAAGCGATATTAACTAGATGCAAATAAATCAAATACATGCAAGCATGCATATTACAAATTTTATGACTACCTCGTAGGTTCATATGGTAAACATAAAAACCTTGCGATTTCGTGTCTCATTAGAAATCCTAAATGAGAATCCTAACATATTAAGGTGAACGTATGATGACTGTAAAAGCATGAAAGACCTTTATCGTGTGTACGTGTTATGTGTATCCATATAATATGACATGACATAAGATCGTGAAAACATGATTCGTACGAGTTTTCAAAGAATGAACAAAACTACATAAGTGCATATAATGAAAGTCTTTGGGGAGCATGCATACTAAATTATTTTCCCAACTATCTCATATGTTTACATGGCAAATATAGTATAACTTGTGATTCATGACCTTATTTGGCCTCACGACATTAGAATACCAATCTAAGACTATAACATGTAGGTTGAACATTTGATGGACCTTAAAAGCATGCAGAACCTTTTTAGAGACACATGTGTTATATACTAAGCACGGGGATCGAACCAGTTGAGCAGAAGCTTAACTCTAGTCTGACCAGGGGACAGCGCAGCTGCGCCATCCCTAGGCTTAACCAGGGCGCAGCTGCGCCAGCCTGAAATCTTGTCTGAGTATTCTGCTTGCTTTCTGATGTTGTTGATTGGTCTACAATGATCCTCTAAACCATTAAAAAGAGTTTGGTTGATACTGATCGTATTCAAATGTGATGATGATATGGTATAAAGATTGTAAATTTGTAAAAGGAATTCCAAAGGTAAATAAAGACATAACCGATTAAGCATTTTGATGCCATACATGTTACTTGATTTCATGACGTCTTATATACTGATTTTATGCTATATGTGTATAAGTACGTAATAACGTACGTATAGGGTTATATGAATAAGTTAGAATCATATGTGTATATTTAATTTACACGTCAAGTTATGTATCAAATGTGCGTGACTAATTGATATCCTATATATGTAACTATATTACGATAGGGATTCGAAAGTGTTGATTTATTTAACGAGGATAAACTACGCATAAGGCAAGTTTCCTGACTTACACTCATTTATAGTGCAAGTATCTGAACCCTACTTTTATTATGCTGCAAGTATCCTATCCTTGTGGGTACTTATTCGAGGAATGTCGTAAGCAAGTTCCTTAACTTATACTCTTTCATTGTGCAAGTTTCCTCGAACCCGTTCTTGTATATTAATTGCAAGTATCTGACTACTCTTTTATTGAGCAAGTATTTGATTCATACTCTTTATTGAACACATATTCGAGCTTGTACTAACTTTGGACGTACGAGTAAATAGGTGCTAGAATAATTCTTGCCTTACAAACTTATGTTTCATAAGTTTGATTTAAATCACGATTATATTCTTCGAATTATTGTTGCGAGTATTGAACTCATAAATTGTTCTTATATACATTGTTGAAATTGTCTACGCCATTTAATTCGGCTAGACCAATATCATGAATTAGAAAGCAATCCACACTAATTGCCTTGGTGCGGACTCTTATAAATTAACTGAGTTTAACAACCCTTGTAAAAAAAGGGAAATATATAGTCGGGGTGCCGACAGTGGAGTGACAGGTTATGCATAACTCCAGGTACGATAGGCTGATCCCCTAATTGTACTTAGTAGGGTTACCAGAAATATTTTTGGTGATTCTAGTAGAAGTTTGTGGTTCTTAGCGACCACTCAATTTCCAGTATTTATTAACTTGAAACTTTGAATTCATTGGATTCTTTATTAATCTTTGGTCCACAGCGACACTTAGTGATATCTATTCATTCTCTTAAAATTGTTGAAACTTTTGAATCCTTTAATAACTTCTCGAACCGTAGTAGTCCTTATTCAACTTCACGGAATAGATTTGGAAGTCATTGCTATTTATTTTGTTCACAACATTCTTATTTGAAATCCTAAGCGATTAATTATCATTTTACCCTTGAAGATTTAGAACCATATATATTCCCGTTCACATTTATTGGCATATTACTTGCTGGGCAAATTTATTGCTCACTCTTGCTTCCCATAAACATTTCAGTTAGGGCAGGGCAAGGTGGAACCCCGGGACAGGATAAGTGTGAAGGCAAGGCTATGGAGTAGCTGTGCTTTTCTATATTAGGATGTTTTCGTTATATTTTATTAAGACTTATGTTATGTATTAAGATATGTTTGGTTTAAGTTATGAAGTGTATTAGTTATAATTTCGAGACTTGGGACGAGAATATTTATGTTATATTAATATAAATTATTATGTTATTCCATTGTTTGAGATTTTAGTTATTATTAGAATTAGTACGTGATGAACCGAATTCGGGATCAGTGACGGTCTGAATTTGGGGGCGTCACACTCAGTGTGGCTTTCAAGAGCAGACTACGATTTTGATACTTTCACTTAAGCTCCACGATTTTGCCTTGTCTTCTGCAGACTTGATTCTCTTAGTAGACTACGATTATGAACATCTTCGTTTAGGCTCCACTATTCTGCCTTGTCTTCTGAATACTACCTTTGACAGACTGCGATTCTGTCAAGACTTTAACTTTTACAGCTCAAATAGATCAGCCTAACAAATTTGATCTTTTCTTCTATACATTTATTTACATAAATGATAAACATTAAAGCTCAGATTAACCTAACATTTTTGATCTATCATCTAAGTCCTTGTACATTGATTCTCTTAAGGACTGTACACTTAAGCATTTATATTTACTTTCAATATCAAATATGAATATGCAATTCCCAATAATCTCCCCCTATTTGATGTTGATATAATCAAGGAGATTTAGATCATAGCATCATTTTCTAAATGCAGAGTGCTAGAAAGTAAATATGACTTAGTGTTTCAGTGAGCAACTGAAATTTCTAGAGAATAAACATGAATTTATTGATGTTTGAAAAGATATTACAATCTGGCATAGAAACATCAATACAAGTTAAGCTTTGACTTATCTCTATCTTCTTTGCCTCTTATTTCTCTGAGAGTTGGCATACTTTGCATCTTTTATTCTTCTAGTTTGGTCATCTCTCCAGGCAATGTCTTCAAGCTCGTCTTGATACTGCTGATCAGTAGGAGTCATGCCTTGTGAACCGGAAGCTTGACCTTGACTCCTTTCAAGAGGTATAGACATGGGAGGACATTACAGATGTTGATCAAATCGTGGAGGCTGAAAGTTAGCACTACTGGAGTTGCTACCCGATAACTGACTGGCTTGAGTTTGCCTCTGCCTTCCCTGCTGAGGTGGTTGAATATATATTTGCCTCTGTCTTCCACCTCTGTCTCTGCCGGTAACTCTACCTCTGCCTCTATCTCCTTACTCATTATTCTCCCCCTATATGTCAGCATCAAGGGTTCGAATATCTTCAGAGAGGCATTTGACTCCTTCGACCAGCTCATGCATCTGAGAGCGGTTTTGAGAGATGTCATTACTTTGTTCAGCAACTATAGCCTCAGTGTCTCTTCTCTGTTGCTGAAGCAGCTCCATGGCATTGTTATTCTGATTGATTTGAGCTATACTGCATGCTTGGAATTGTTGCAGAGAGATACGCAGTTCTAAAATTTGTTTGGCCATCAGCTCATTTTGAGATTTTTGATTCTTTTGCATTATTTTCATAGCTTCCTTATGCTTCTTTGTTGCAGTAAAATGAATAGCATCCCTTGCCTTGAGGCTTTCAGCCATTTCTTTGAAAATCTCCCTCAACGTTTTAGACAATTCAGTTCCCAAGTGTCCTAAAAGAGTCTTGACAGAGTCGATGATGTGGTCGAATCTCAACTGAAGTGCAAGTGAGTGTGCTTCAATAATCTCTCCAGACTCTGAACCCATTTGGTTTAATATTTCAGTCAACTCCTCCTTAGTTGGCATTAGAGCCAATTGATCTAGAATTCGTTGTGTTTCAGGAGGAGGAGGGGTTGTCGTAGTGTGTTCACCTCTCCTTAACATGCTTGTGAGGGAAAGTGTCATGTCAAAATACTCGTTGTTGGAGGATGATGGAATATCAGCTTGGGTTAGAGGGGTTTGACTTGGCATTTGCTGTATAGGTGTAGTGTTTGGCTCAGGTGTCTCTGATTCATTGAGTAATTCTGGTGACTCTACGATTACCGGGTTAGATTGATCATTAGGCATAGATCGTAGTTCGTCATCCTGAGAGGGTGTCTCAATGGGTGAGCTATCGAGCATCTCCTCGACGATTCTGGTGATGTGCTCAAAAACCATTGGATCACAGGTAGTTTGCTCTATGAGGATAAGTTGGTTGTTTGGTTCGTCAGTCACAGAGTGTTGGGACTCTGTGGCTGGAAATTGGTTGAGTGGGTGAAGAACCACTTCCATCCATTTAGGCAATTCATAGAACTCATTGAAGTGCGATAATGGATAATGGTTGACAATAAAAGAGAGAGGAGTAAAATGTACCTCATACTTAGATTCTGAAGTTGATTTATTTGAAATCAGATTCTGAGCAAATTTCCTCTATCTTGGGAAACCATTGATAAGCACTGAGATTGTTGGATATGCCTTGAAGGTACAGAATATACGATCCCAGTTGCTGATGATCAGAGCTCTATGATAAGGCATCATAGACAGGTAGTTGAACAACTGTGTGTAGTTAGCTGCCCTTTCTGCATTCCTGCTTATGGCTAAGATCTCAATATCATCATTCAGCTCTTCATCATTGTCTTCATCTTTATCAAGAATTTCCACCATATCTTCCAACACATCATTATCTTCCACATCCACCATCACAGCATCAGCAGACACTACGATTTCTTCATTGACTGAGGAGACTATATTTTCTCCATTCGTAGATAGCTCCCCCTCAATTCCTGCATACTCTGGTTCTTGTGCTTTTAACAGCTCCCCCATAGTTGTAGCACTCTTTTTGATATGAGTTACCAGAGTTTCGTTCAATACTTCATCTTGACTCAGCTCAAGTACTTCTGGCACTTCTTCCTCAAACTGAGCCATTTCTTTTTCCATCAGAACCTTTTCAGAAGGACCAACATCTTTAGGCAGTTCCTATTTAGCATTGATTATGACCTGATCAGGAGCAGCAATGGTTTCTGACTAACTAAACATGGTCTGATCCTCTTCAGTAGGTTTAGTCTTTTTTGGGTTTAGACCAGATGCTTGAGGCTCAGTGGCTTGTTCAGCCTTCTCAGCAACCCTTCTTCTTTCATCTTCCTTTAAAACTTCTTAATTTTGAAGGATGTACTTCTTCACCAGAGTCTTCTTCCTTTTTGGTCTGGTCACAACCTTATAACCTTCTTCCGCTTCAGCCCTTATAGTCTGTTCAGGCTGAGAGGCTGTTGCAGCATTTCCTTCCATAGCAGTGACCAGCCTAGACTCTACAATTGGTGAAGACTCCACATTCGTAGTCAATTTAGGCTTTCTTGTTTTGTGGTTGCGTTTCTTCTTTTTCTAAGGCTCAGAACTACCTACAGCCCTGTCCTCACTAATTTTCCTCTTCTTCTTCTTCTTCTTCTTCTTCTTCTCCTTTTTCAAAGCTCCCTCCTCTGGTGCTTGAGTTTCCTTAGGAGTAATAATTCTGTCAGGCATTAAACTTTGAAACTCCATTTCAGCATCAGGGCCTGCTTGAGGTGCATCAGTGGTTGAGCCTTGGGGTTCCTCAACCACTTGCATATCTTCATTTACCTTCTTCTTTCCTTTGTTCTTCCTGACCAGAGTTGCAGGTTCTTCTTGGTTTACCTCTTCATCTTCCTCAGCCTCCTTCACAGCAGATGAGGTTGCAGACATCATCTTGACATTTTCAGCTGGATTCCTCTTCCAGTTTTGAAACAGCTGTTGGGTTATCTTTCTGTTGGGAATAATGGAGACATCTTCCTTATCTTCAATCTTGCCCCCCAGAGTAGCTTCCAAGATGATGCTGATAAACCTTCCATAGGGCATCTTCGCAGTGCTCTTGGTCTTCTTAGGACTTTCCATCCATTTCCCAAGCCATTCAATCAGTAGAGCTCTATAGTTGAGTTAAATTCTGTACCGGATGGTTGTCATGAGCTTTAGTTGCTTCTCGTTGACAGAATCGTGGCCCGAGCCCTTGCAACATATGCATTTTCCAATAATGTCCGCATGGAACTCATATTCTTGGGAAAACTCTTTCTTCCTGTAGCCACTTTTTCCTTTAGTTCTGACGTGTTTCATCTTCTTTAGGCCTTCAAGAAAATCAATTATTTCCAGTGATAGAAGACCTTCATTGTTGAAACCTAGGGCTAGGTTTATGCTTTCGGCGTTAAATCTTATTTGCTCACCATTGATTTTGGTGAGGCTGGAGTCTCATTCAACGACTCCATTGATGTAAAACTCTTTCACCAGCCTAGTGTAGATCAAGATGCTAGTGCTCATAGCTTCTTCAAGTCCAGCTTTCTTTAGCAGTGAAAGAACTTTGTGAATTTCTGGGCTAGCTTCTCTGAACCCTTCAAAATATAGCTGGTAACCAGAGATAATTTTGGAAGCAGCCATTGATGTATATTTATTTTCCTGTAATGAACGAATTTGGCTTAGCTTTCTGAAACTTAGAGTTTCGTTTGAGAGAGAGAGAGAGAGAGAGAAAGAGAGAAGCATTTGAAATTCAAAAAGTAAATTGACAAATGACAGTTTAAAATTGATTTAAAAACTTCCCTCCATCAGTTTTGCATAGTGGGACACGTGTCAAGTTCTGCAGGACTCCATAGTTTTAAATCATGTGGAAAGTTCCGTTCTGCCCTTAGCTCCCTGAGTTAGTGAGTCCTTGTGAGAGGACTACGATTTCCGAGAACCACTCTACGATTGTTGAGTTCGATCCTTTGCTTTCTCTTTGACTGTTGACTCTACGATTTTCTGTGATGCATTCTAAAATAACATCCCTTCTGGATTAAGGTTACTCAGGAAGGGCCAACCTCTTAGTTTGACACTAAGGATCAGGTTTGTCCTTGAGATACTTATCAGAAGGATTGTTTTGCTTGATGATGCTATTATCACAATGAGCTTTTCTGCCTTGACTGGATCACTCCACGATCGTGGTTCCTCTTTGTCATCTCTACGATTTTGACTTAGCCTTTATATCTGCAAGGTTAGCACCATCTAGAGCATAGAATTTATAGTTAAAAATTTAACATACCTAACTCACTTATCAGTTTATTAAATCTGGATTCATCTAATGGTTTTGTAAACACATCAGCAAGTTAATTTTCAGTAGGGATGTATTGCAATGATATTGTTCCATTTTGAACATGATCCCTAATAAAATGATATCTTATTTCTATATGCTTGGTCCTAGAATGCATGACAGGATTATTTGTTATTGCTATGGCACTTGTGTTATCACAGTGTATGGGTATAGATAATCAAACCCATAATCTGCTAGTTAGTTCTTCATCCATAGGATTTGACCACAACTGCTGCCTGCAGCAATATATTCAGCTTCTGCTGTTGAAGTTGATACTGAGTTTTGCTTCTTGCTGAACTAGGACACTAGTCTATTTCCTAGAAATTGACAAGTGACACTGGTACTTTTTCTATCTATTTTGCATCCTGCAAAGTCAGCATCTGAATGTCCTGTCAGTTCGAATGAGGACTCCTTATGATACCATAGACCCAAGTAGGGTGTACCTTTAAGATACCTGAAAATCTTTTTTACAACAGTTAAGTGTGATTCCTTAGGATTAGCTTGAAATCTAGCACATATACATGTTGCAAACATTATATCTGGTTTACTGGCAGTTAAGTAGAGAAAGGAGCCTATCATACCTCTGTATTGAGTAATATCAACACTTTTACCTTTCTCATTTTTGTCAAGCTTAGTTGCTGGAGCAATTGGTGTTTTTATGGGAGAGGCTGATTCCATGCCATACTTCTTAAGTAAGTCTTTGATGTACTTGGCTTGGTTAATGAAGATACCTTCATCAGTTTGCTTCACTTGCAGTATAAGGAAGAAATTCAGCTCACCCATAATGCTCATTTCGAATTTGCTCTGCATAAGCTTAGCAAATCTCTTGCACAGATTTTCATTAGAGAACCAAAGATAATATCATCTACATATATTTGAACTAGTAAAACTTTATCTTTATGTTTCCTAAGAAATAGTGTAGTGTCTACTCTACCTCTAGTGAATCCTTTTTCAGTAAGAAAGTTAGTTAGTGTTTCATACCATGCTCTAGGTGCTTGTTTAAGTCCATATAAGGATTTATCTAATCTGTAAACATAATTAGAGAGGGTTGGATTGACAAAACTTGGGGCTTGTTCCACATATACTTCTTCTTGAAGTTCACCATTTAGGAATGCACTCTTGACGTCCATCTGGAATACTTTGAACTTCATGTGGGTAGTAAATGCAAGGAATATTCTGATTGCTTCAAGTCTGGCAACTGGTGCAAAGGTCTCATCGTAGTTTATGCCTTCTTCTTGAGAATAACCTTTAGCCACCAGTCTTGCTTTATTTCTTGTGATCACCCCATTTTCTTCCATCTTGTTTCTGAAGACCCATTTGGTGCCAATGACTGGGTGATTCTTTGGTCTTTGAACTAGTCTTCAGACTTTGCTTCTTTCCAATTGATTTAACTCCTCTTGCATGGCTTCAATCCAGCTTGCATCTTGCATTGCATCTTCAATCTTCTTGGGCTCTATTTGAGACAGAAAACTCAAATAGAAGCATTCACTCTGAGTTACAGATCTTATTCTGATTCTGGCAGTTGTATCACCAATGATCAGATCTTGAGTGTGATCCTTTGCCCATCTGTTCCCTGTTGGAACATCAGTTCTGGTGCCTTCTTGTCTGAACTCTTCATGATTGACTTCTGGTTCTTGTTGACCAGAATCGTTGTTTGGTTCAGCTCTCTCTACGATTTCTTCCTCGGAAACTACGGTTCTTTCTTCAGGAACTACGGTCGTAGTGTTAGGCTTGACCATTTCATTTGTAGTGTCGGTATCGTCAATCATAGTGTCTTATGATGCAGACTTATCCGAGTCTGTTTCATCAAAGATGATGTGGATCGAGACTTCAACACTTAATGTCTTCTTGTTGAACACTCTATAAGCTTTGCTGTCTGTGGCATATCCAAGGAAGATTCCTTCATATGACTTGGGTTGGAACTTAGTCAGATATTGCTTTCCATTGTTGAGAATGTAGCATGAACAGTCGAACACATGGAAGTAACTGACATTTGGCTTTCTTCCTTTCCACAGCTTGTAGGGAGTCTTCTTTAACGTAGAGTGTACAAGAGATTTGTTCTGTGTGTAGCACGCAGTGTTGATGGCATCTGCCCAGAAGTATTTAGGCAGATGAGCTGCTGCTAGTAGAGTTCTTCCAGCTTTTATAAGTATTCTGTTCTTCCTTTCAGCCACTCCATTTTGCTGAGGAGTTCATGGTGCTAAGAAGTTATGGCTGATACCATTGTTTGCACAGAACTGATCCATATCTAAGAAGTTGAACTCTCTGCCATGATCACTCTTTATTGCCTTGATAGTCTCTCCTTTTTCATTCATCACCAGCTTGATCATCTTTATCAGTTGGGAGATTGTCTCATCTTTTGAGTTAAGAAAGAACACCGATGTGTATCTGGTGTAGTCATCCACTACGACCAGTGAGTATCTCTTTCCTTCTAGGCTCACAGTTGGAATTGGCCCAAAGAGATCCATATATTGTAATTGAAGGGGCCTGTCAATTGAGTTGACTGCTTTGCCTTTGAATAAGCTCCTTGTTTGCTTTCTAAACTGGCATGCATTGCGTGGTCATTCTTTAATGAAGCTGAACTTGGGTAAACCTGCTACCAGATCTTTGGAGGCCAGCTTTGACATACTCTTGAAGTTGAGATGAGATAACCTTCTGTACCAAAGCCAACTTATTTCTTTAGTGGCTTTAGCAAGGAAGCATACTATCTCATTAGAACTGAGCTGAGCAAGGTTGACAGTGTATATATTTTCTTCTTTTGTTCCTGTCAGCTTGATAGAGGATGTCTCCAGATCTCTGACTTGACACTGATTGTTGAGAAAGGTAACATGGTGACCTTTATCACAGAGCTGGCTGATGCTAAGAAGATTGTGCTTTAGACCATCAACATAAGCCACTTTGCTAAAGGACACCGCACCATTCCCAACTGATCCATTGCCTCTTGTCTTGCCAGAGCTTTTATCTCCAAAGATAATTGTTGGTCCCTCCTTCTCTATGTAGTTCGATAGGAGGGCTTTGTTTCCGGTCATATGCCTTGAGTAACCACTATCCAGATACCATGTTGTAATCGTGGTGCTCATTTCCTGCATGTAGTTTCAGCATTCATGTTGGTACCCAGACTTGCATGGGTCCTACAGTGTTAGTATCCTTTGGGACCCAAATTTGTTTATTTTGGGCCTTTCATGCACAGTGGTATGATAACATAATGCAGTTTTATGACCATTCCTACCAAATGCAAAGTGTCTAACATAAGGCATACTTGTGTGTGTGAATGGATTCTTTCTCCATATGGAATTGTGTGGGTACTGATTGGCTTTAACCTTGTATTGCATCTTTCTTTTCCATGCAACCTTGGGGTTCATGTTTTGTGTTGAGTAAGCCTCAATACCATAATTCCTTCCAGGTTGATTCGTGGAGTCAGTTTTACTTGACTCTACTATTCGTCGAGGTTGGGCAATGGTGACTAAGTTTCTCTTCTCTTTTTTGAATCCCAGGCCAGCATGGGATCCTTCGTGTCTTGAGACATGGTTTGGATCAGAAGAGCAAGGTTGCACTGGTTCATCCTTCTGTGTGGATTTTACAAATGTAATACTTCTATTTAAGTTAGAAGCACTACTCATATTTGTTTCCTTTGTCTTTTCCACACTGGGTTCTGGGGTAGACTCCCCATAACCTAAATATGTCCTGTCAGAAGTACTTCTCTGACTTGAGATGAGGGAGTCCATGGATGAGGAAGACCTATTCCATAAAGAGATGGTCTTTTCTAGCTCCTCAATTTTAGAGGTTAGTTTTGACTCTCTTTGTGTGCTTAGTTCATTGGTCTATTTTAAGATTTTATTTTCATCTTCAAACTGAGAGAGATGTAGAATTGAGTAGAGCTATTTCCAGTTCTTTCTGAACTTTCTCTTTCTCTCTTTGAAGATCAGAATAATCTTTGGATATAATTCTGAACATTGTCATATATTGATATAGATCAAATGTTATGTCATGAAGAGCAATTCTTAAGTAATCTATACTTACATCAAGATTGTTAAAGTCAAATACCTCATCTGTGTTTACCTCAAGATGATCAGTGTGTTTTATGTTGTTTGCATCCTTGGCCATCAAACATAGATTGACTTTTTGAGGTTCTTCATCGTCTCCAGTCTCAACATTTTTGTCATTGTCTGAGTCACTCCACGAACTTCCAGTTACAAATCCTTTGTCTTTCTTCTGATGTTTCTTGTAGCCTCTGAACTCCTTCTTTGGATTAGTTCTCCTTTTGAGTTCTTCTTTGATGGGTTTATTGTAGTTTGCAATAAAGTGGCCAGGCTTCTTGCAGTTGTAGTATAGCTCATTGATCTGTTCCTGACTGCTGATGTTTCTGAATTTCTTAGGTCTGCTGCTTCTTCCTTTGCGCATGAACCTTCTGAGTTTTCTGGCCAGCATTGCAACTTCATCAGCATCCTCATCATCATCTTCATTGGATGAAGATTCATCTTCATCACAATCTTTGGAAATTTCTTCTGTTTCCTTAAGAACAACTCCTTTGTCCTTCTTTCTTCCTTCAGATAGAGTCTCTGCTCGTTGAGTCAGCTCTAGTTCATATGTAAGAAGATTTTCGTAGAGTTGTTGAACAGTCATCTCATGCAGGTTCTTAGACTCTCTGATTGTAGTGGTCTTGGCATCCCACCTACTTGGTAAGGACCTCATGAACTTGATGACTAGATCTTTGTTTGGATATTTCTTTCCATAAGCTCGAAGAGAGTTGAGCAGCAATGTGAATCTTTCATAGGTTAAAGTGACATTTTCTCCAGGAACATGTGTAAACATCTCATACTGTTGAGTCAGTAGAGATTGTTTATTTTCTCTGACTTCTTCAGTTCCTTCATGTATGATGAGCAATGCTTCCCAGACTTCTTTTGCAATTTTGCAGTTGACCACGTTTTCAAATAAAACATCTTCTAAAGACTGGAACATGATGTTCTTAGCTTTTTTGTCTAGCTGCACATTTTTCTTCTCGATTTCAGTCTATTCTGCTTTGACCTTGATCACAACTTTATTTGGATCTTCTAGAGTTGGTGCAAGCCTAGTTGGAACATAGGGCCCATTTAGAACAGTTTCAAATAGATCATCATCTATTGAATCCATATAATCCTGCATCCAAACTTTTCAGTTGGTAAATTTGTCTTTGTTGCACATTGGTGGCTTGCTTCCTCCACCTGTCTTGGTCTCGCTTATTAGTTGTGCCATTGGATCTACTCAAGCTTGTATGCTAGTTGAGAGAACCTGCTCTGATACCAATTGTTAATTCCCAAAGGCACGTTAGTTATCTAGAAGAGGGTTTAATAGATACTTTAAAATTTCTTTGTTTAAAATACTTTGTCAGTATTGATTATACTGACAGCAGCAGAATATATGTTTTGTTCCCCTTCAAGATATTGTTGTTATGGTTTGATAAGCAGTTATGGCAATTATAACAGATATAGCAGTTAATGAGAGACAATGAGACACAAGATTTTAAGTGGTTCAGAGCACACAAGGCTCCTAATCCACTCTTCTACTACACGAGTAGAAAATCCACTAAGGATGTCTCTTACAACTTGAATCACTTAGATTCCTTCAAGGCCAACAGCCCTGGAACTTCTCTTAGTTCACTTAGAACTCTTCAAGTCCTCTGACTTGGTACTTCTCTTAGTTCACTCTTGAACTCTTCAAGTCCTCTGACTTGGATCTTCTCTTAGTTCACTTTTGAACTCTTCAAGTCCTCTGACTTGGTTCCTCATTTGGATTGACAGTAGTTGGTTGAGGAGTGCTACTCTGTTGCAATTAAGCATCAGTTCTAAAGAACTGAGTAGCGAAGCAAGCTTTCCTCTTTTAGGGTCGTAGAGTTGATTGTTGAGTGTTCTTGAGCTTTTCTCAATGTATTCGTTATTTTCACGTCTTGCTTTCTTTTTTTGAATCCTTGTCTGATTTTCTTATAAAAGAGCCATCCAAAATATATCCGTTTGAATGCTCCCGTTGTAGCATTTAATGCATTAGACATTTCTGTGTAGTTAATGTTGACATCCTGCTTTCTTGCTGCACTGCCGATGGGCCCACTGATACAGCAGACTGTAACTTCACCTAACACCTAAAAAGGTGTTTTCTGCAGGCGGTTTAGTCCTTTCATTAGTTTCTCCAATACGCTTCTTTGATTTGAACTAAGAATGAATATGGAATCATTGGGACCATCAAATTGTCAATGGACATAAGCCTCTCTTCATTTGTTGCTCTTCCTCCCTTCATCAAAACTACGAACTTTGATGCTGACTGGAGGAGCACTACGATTATGGTCATTGTATCATAATCGTTGTGTGTTGGCTTGCACAGGCTTGACTCAAACTTGATCGTAGAGAAAGCTACGATTTCTTTTAAGCTCTTCGGCATACTACGATTCCTTCTTTCTTCGTCTTGCAGACTCCACATTTTCGAGAGCACACTGCGTTTCTTGACTTAGCTTAGCAGGCGCTCGGATCTTTTCTATGATTCTTAGTGTGGCTTTCAAGAGCAGACTACGATTCTGATACTTTCACTTAAGCTCCACGATTCTGCCTTGTCTTCTGCAGACTTGATTCTCTTAGCAGACTACGATTCTGAACATCTTCGTTTAAGCTCCACGATTCTTCCTTGTCTTCTGAATGCTACCTTTTACAGATTACGATTCTGTCAAGGCTTTAACTTTGACAGCTCAAATAGATCAACCTAACAAATTTAAATTTTTCTTCTATACATTTATTTACATTAATGATAAACATTAAAGCTCAGATCATCCTAATATTTTGATCTATCATCTAAGTCCTTGTACATTGATTCTCTTAAGGACTGTACACTTAAGCATTTATATTTACTTTCAATATCAAATATGTTAGGAATTATCATGAGAATGGTATTCCAATTTATATAAGATTTGATTATGATATAAATGAATGAATATGCAAGTATGCTTGCATTGATAAAAGCTGTAAAGTCCTTTGATAGATAAAAGAAATATATGTACAAGGACTTAGATTGAAATGATCAAATATGTTAGGTTGATCCTACATAAGCAAAACAGCTTTGTAAAGTCCTTAAAAAGAATTGATGTACAAGGACTATAAATATAGAAAGATCAAGCTTGTTAGGTTGATCTTATTCAATGTAATAGATAGGCTTGTCTGATCGTCGAGCACTGCGCTAGCATCGTAGTCTGCCAGGAGAGACAATGAAGACTCAAGAACTATCAAGGAGGAATCGTAGTCTGCAAGATAGTAGATCTCAGAGTTCGTAGTCTGCCAGGAGAAACGAGGAAGGATCGTAGTGTGTCGAGAAGAACTTTCTCAGAGTCGTAGTCTGCTGAAGAAGTCATGTTCAGAATCATAGAGATAGCCTGTCTATGAGCCTATCGAGCGTCTACCAGAGCTAAGTCAAGAATCGTAGATCACACTTGAAGTAGTGGAGTCTACTGATCATATTAGAGGCAGAGATCGTAGTCGAGCCAGATCAGACAAGGACAGCAAGCATGGAGGCAGAAATTATAGTCTGTCAAGATCTGATCTCGAAGTCGTAGTGTCTGCAGAATCAAAGCTAACTCGTAGTCTGCAGGCTTCAACAGAGGTGCTCACAATGCCAAGGCAGAATTGTAGTGTCAACATGATTCTCAACAGATGAGTACTCTGAGAATATCCAAAGTATGAAGCCTCTGGTCTGAGCTGCAAAGATACATTCCACCTGAAGGAAACCAGAGAGCACTCAACAAATGGCAGGCAGGCTAACAGAAGATCTACGCACCAATTCAATCAACATCCAGATTTAGTTGTAAAGCCATTCAAGATAAAGTCTTCCACAAGCCAATCAGAAGAAGACTTCAGATAAGGTGACTGACTAGAGAAAGTCAGCAAGTGCAATAGCTGTCAAGAGAACAGAAAACAACGATCTTGAGAATTCCTCAGGATCGTAGTGTTTGCCAAATAAGCAGGAACTGATGCAGTTTACACAGAGATACTGGTCAGCTTATGAAGAACAAGACAGAAGTGATTAAGCATGGGTCAGACCATTGTTAATAGGTGAACGGGAGATCACCAAGAGAAAGAGAGCTGAGTATGCCACAAATCTGATGTCTTACTATTCAGAAGGAGGCCAGAACAAGGAGCCAAGCTATCAGTTCCTGAGATCGGCCGAGACAAGCAAAAGTGTTGAAGCACTGCACAAGTAAAGAAAGAAGTGTTCTACACTGAAGATCTAAAGAACACTCTTCAGAATTGTAGTGTTGTCTCAACCAGTCAAAGAGCAACATTCAACAAGACACACTATAATCAAGGTCCAAGAACATCTGCATCAGAATCGTAGAGTTCGCTCATTTGAATATTGAAGCACTGGCAACATCTCAATATGAAGACTGACATCCGAACGTTGCTAATTGAGTGCATCGATGCAAAAGGACAACTCCTGAGGATTTGAATCAAGGAATCAGAAAGGAGTAATAAAGGTGACTACCAGCCTGACACGGAACAGTGACATCTCTGAGGCGGTAGGTGAAAAAGCAGACTGCTGTGTCAGTAAAGTCAAAAAGGAGCTGTCACGTCACATTAGCAGTCTGCACCAAATAACTCGAGATATGTGAAGAAATTCAAATAGCTTCCAATGGCTATTTTCTAACGAGAAGATCATGGAAGGGTATTTAACAGCTGAAGCTTCAAAGATGAAGTTGTTGCTGAGTTGCAGAATCGTTGAGTTGTTGAAATGCTATATTATTAACTCTACTAGTTCCACTAGAGCTGAACAGAACAAGTCTCAGTGGCAGTGAGACTACGAAGGTGGAAGTGAAGCAGATTTGAAGAAGGACTTGAACAGACTAAAGCTTCACTCAACGAGAATGAGAATGCCATTAAAGATGGCAGCTAAGCTGAGAGCCGAGAAGGCCAAGAAGATAGCATTCAGGAAGGTGGCAGAGCACAAAGAAGATCTAGAGAGCCACTCTACGGATCATCATGAAGAACTAGAAGCTAAACAAGAAAATATGCAGAACCTTGTCTGCATATCAATCAAGAAGGGTGTTCAAGGGCTGCTAAGGACCAGAAGAAGGTGACCCACAATGAAAAGCCTTAGCAGTCCTATGTGGTGATGGTGCACAGCTAACATCGGATGAAGATGAGCTGAACAGAATGAAGATCAGCTGCACCAGAGAAGAGGTGGTCCAAACTCTATGTAGAATGCAAAGAGGACCACGCCAAGCTGCTAAGTACAAAGATGATCAAGCTTCAAGACATCTTAGCAGCAAAGCAATAATAACAACTACAACAACAAGAAGTAGCCAGGGCCTTAGGTGTCCTTGTCCGGAGAGACTAAATGAAGTTCCAAGCCTGCTGGGCTTGAAGAGTTATTAGTGAACTAGAGGAGTTCCAAGCCTGCTGGGCTTGAAGAGTTCTTAGTGAACTGAAGTTCCAAGGTTGCTGGTCTTGAAGGAATCTTAGTGATTCAGGGTGCTGCCCTTTCCTTAGTGGATTTCCTGCTGGAGAAGCAGAAGAGTGAATTAGGAGCTTGAGTCTCTGAACCACTTAAAATCCCCTGTGTCTTTTACATTCTGTCATTTATATTCTGTCATTACATTATGCACTTAACTGTTATAACTGTTATGCATGTATTAACTACTTACAACTTAACTAACTCCAAGAATAATGTGTAACTGTGTTTATAAATATATCAATGAAGGGGATCTTTTACTTATTCCGCTGTGCTTGAAAAGATTCTTATTTTTGTCATATCCTAATTACTTAGCAATACAAAATAATATGGAAAAGTATTTGAAATTAAAAAGGATCTATTCAACGCCCCCTTCTAGATCTATTGTGTGCCTACTAGGAACTAACAAAATATGAATATGCAATTCTCAACATACTTATTCTCCAATAAGCACCTACATACTTGCTTTAGTGTCTCCACACAAATGATCATGAGGTCAATAATCCTCATCCAATGAGCAAGCAACATATGTACCAATCTATCCGGATTCACTAATCCCCTTTTTAGTAATCCAACGATTGAGAACTATTTTAGTTTTAAGTTATCTAAGAATTTAGATCTCATTAGCATGATCATTATTAAGATTCTAAAAGCATTGCTTAAAACTATGGATTTATCACATATTATAAAAACAGTACCATGTAGATAAATAAATGCCTTTAATTAATTAATATTTTTATTAATAAATGAATAAGATTGTTACAAAGTAAATGCGTTATCATAAAATATGATTGGCTTATGTGCATACTACTTTCACATTTGTGTTGGTATGTTAAGAAACGAAAAGAATGCAATTTGAACTGACTGATTTGGTGGATTAACGAAGTTGTGGTGTTTGATTACACTAAGGATGTCTAAAAATGAAGAACTAACAAGAACTTGGAATTATGGGTTTGAATTTGGTTATTTCAGTTATTTTTGTTGTTAGAACCAGTGTATGTATGCTTGGTGTAAATTCTATGAAGTTTATATCTTCTGGGTATGTCTAATTTGATGTTCAAATGAGAAAATTCGTCTATTTTTGGCTTATGAACAATGTAGTTGCGAACCTGCAGAGTCCAACTCTTGGCAACCCTACCCCGGCGGGAGGGCCTTTCTTAGTTATAAAGCCCCGCCCCGGCGGGGTGGACAGAGTGATCTAAAATTTGTTTTATTTGTTCAGTCCAGAAAATGTTAATCTATTCTCATATAATGATCATGACTGTGACGCCTCCAAAATAGGTCCACACAACCCATTTTTAGTCTCTAAATAAATACTACAAAATCCAAATACAAATCTTCCTATTTATAACTTTTAATATGTCGTGCAAAATACGACCACACATAAACTGTGAGTTTCAATAAAAATATTGTGTCGTATATAATACGAAAATATTCACACTCAAATTAGGTCATCATTACAATTATTGACACACTATTTTGCAGAATAATGATGACTACTATCTCGGATCATTACTCTACTCCCCTACTAGTCCCAGCGACACTCTCATTTACTGAGAAGAACAATGGAACAAAAAGAAAAAGGGTGAGCTCAACTAGCTCAGTAAAGAATATTATTACTAAGATAATGGAGAATTGCAACAATAATAAATTACATAAAATATAGTAGACAACGAGTTTTAGATCAACAACTGCAGCGGAACAAACAATCCATTAGAAAAGTCAAGTAGAGAATGATATCTACTATCTTCTACGAGTTAGAGGTCCTTCAGAAATATTTTATCCCTGTAACACCAATCAATAATTATGCAAGTCAACATTTTATGTTTTCACTACAAGACAAAGATATTCATTTGTATCACTAATGATCATGATCATGCCAAACACCTATCCATCTTTGCACTAGGGGCCAAAGATATTCATCAATCAACAGTTCATCTTTGCACTACGGGCCAAAGATAACTGTAAGAACCCGAATTTTCAGATATTATTAAATAAGGATTTAATAAATAAAATTCTTAAACTGTGAGATGGGTTCGAATAAAAATATATATGTGTGATATGAGGTATGTGGTATTTTATTACATAGGGTAATATGGACTATGTAATATGTGATTTTGTTTTTAATAAATATATTATTAATATATATTTGTTAATAAAGAGGCAAATTATTGGGAGTAAGAAGACGGATAAGAATTATCTATAGATATTAAATAATTTATAGAATTATATCATAGTAAGTTGGTGACATTAAATATCCTTAATGTATAAATCACCATATTCTTGAGTATGTGTATTAATAACTAGTATGTTTATAATATAGGTTATTAATAGCACTTAAGCTATCCGTGAATAGGTTTGGATAGTGAAGCATGAGTTAGTTAAGGAATTAACTAATAAGAATAAATATTAGTTAATTTAAGTTGGGAGTTATATTATGAAATAATATAATGAGAGTATTAAACCTTAATTAACTATGATGATATAGTACAGTGTTTAATTTACTTAAGTAAAGGAGTGAATTAATATGTGTGTTGAATATGTAATTATAGTTGATACTTTTATATATATTACTTAGAACAGTAATATGTGAGAAAGTCTAATGTACGAATAACGTTAAATATATATATACGTTATTAAAGGGAGATGGAAATCATTATATGATTAAATGTATATTGAAGAAATTATTTTGGGGAACAATTTATAGAAAAGAAAGAGAAATAGTTATTATATATTTCTAATAAAGGATATTAAAATAATTTCTAATATTGAATTATTTTAATAAAAGGAGGAAATGTTATTTTTGAATAATAATATTACCTTATATGTTTTTGTATGAGGTGTGATTGGTTAATATAGTAAATATATTAAAACGTATTTGCTATATGTAATTAAATTGATGGAAACGATTTATTATCTATTTTCTATATATAATATATGTACATGTGTCATACATATAGCTATTTGATATTATATTAAGAATGATATCATGAGACAATAAGTAAATTATTTTCTAATAACGAATGTGCTTATTTGGAGAAAACATAATATTTTATGATATGGCTAAATACATAATTTTAAATGTATTTTCAAGGGAGTTTAATTAATGAAAGGAAACTAAGTTATTTTTAATATATTATATAACTTAAGTTATTATTTGATCGTGAATATTATTATTGGAATAATTAATAGAGTATATATTAATTATTATAAGCGTAAAAGTTATACTTATTACAAGTATAATTAATTGAAGTAGTTTAGCATTTTAATAGCTAAAGTTATTATATTACCGTAAAGGTTATATAGAATATTTGAATATTTTCATTCACAATATATTTATATATGTGAACCTTGTGATTAATAGTTCTAATTATATTGAACATGTTATAAGTAGTAAGTGATGAGAATAAGAATAAGCTTAATGTAAGCTCGTGAAATATGTCTTGTGTGGCACGATAATAGATTCGGTAATGAATGATGGAAGAATTATTTAAACAATTAATCTATATTAATTGTTATTATAATAATATGTTGAATTATTATTATTGCGAGTGATAGCACGGTAATAAGTATATTTGTTATAAATATAATAAGATTTATATTTATTGTGAAAATTAACTATATAAATGTTAATTAATTGTTATGGAAATTTTAATTCCATTGATTAATGAGAAATGGATTAATAAATATTATTATTAATTAATTGATGAGATAAGTAAATTACTTACTTCTATGTGCAAGCATGCGAATAAAATGTCTAGCGTATAGTAACTAACTATATATTGTACGAAATATAAAGTGCAATATGACTATGTTATTTATGAATATAAACTATATAGTAAAGTTTATTGAGTTGTAAGAGGTACATGAAATGTGGGTGTGACAATGTGTATATTAAGTATACAATAAAATAATATATCATAGATATATTGTAAACAATTATTGAATTTACTAATAGAGGAGACAATACACTGTGATGGTACCCGATAGAATTATATTCGGCATTAATAAGATGTACATGGATTATATGTATGTACACTACTTGATACATTATATTATTATTTGCTCATTATGAGTGATATTGTGTACCCTCTAATTCATTATAACCTAAGTGTTTATGAAATGAATTATGATATAGTCTTAGTAAGCATGATAGGCTATATATATAACCTTAGTGTATTGTATAGCCAGTTGCTGAGTTATTTATTGTCCCACATTATGTGCCCATCTCATTTCTCCTTCACGTGATATGCTCCAAGCTAGTCTACTTCCTACTCCTCAAACTCAGCATTCCATAGCAAATGATGAGCAAGGGTGAGGAATTCATGATGAGTTCCACCCACTCTCACCAACTCTCCCTTATCCATTGAACAAGCTTGCATTCCTTTGGTTTAATTTGAGGTGGAATTGTAATGTCTGTGTAAACATTTGCCTATAAAATGAAGCTCTTCTCCTTCATCTTTTCATTTTGCTGAGCTTTTGCTTAAGTGTTAAGTGGAGAGCATTGCATACCTTAGTAATAGCATTCTAGAATTGAGAGAGAATTTAGTAGCAGCAAGCCCAAGTTGTTAGCAGAGGTACAATATACCTTTCATGTTCTTCAATTCATGTTTTCTAAAATTCTGTAAATTTCTAATTCTTGAATTGAGTATGGAATCCATGATTATGTGATCAAGCAATGTTTGTTAATTACTCCTTAGTTGCTATGTTAGCTTATAATCATGATAGAACTGTAATGTAGTAGCTTAGAATGATAATCGTTGCGAAATTCAGAGTTTGGCTTGAGGTGCTGCCGAAGCAGAAGCTGCTCTGTCTCTGGCCGGCCAGTGGCGCAGCTGCGCCAGTTTTATACTGGCCAGCGGCGCAGTTGCGCCGGTACCAGACTTGGGTTGGGCAAGGCCCTGCGCAGCTGCGCCAGTTTTGAACTGGGGAGCTGCACAGCTGCGCCGGTCCCTGATCCCAGTTTCTGCAGATTTTGTTCCTGCTTGATGTCTGCTAAGTGATAGATATTGAAAGGAATTAGGACAAGCATGCTGGTATGAATAATACATATATATGGACTTGTTAAACTAGGATGTGCATATTATATTCAGATCGCTTACGTGAACGATGAAGTTATAGTTTTGAAAATAAACTTAAGGTTTTATAAACGAATTTTGGCGTATATAAGTCATGTTTATATTATGACTTTGAAGACACATTAGTATGGTTTAAGAATGCATGAAAGGCATGTTGATTTGCATACATATGTTTCATAGTATAACATGAGCATGGCGGACCTCGTTAGTAAACATTTCCAATGAGAATGTAAGTTTTGAAGGTGGAGCTTGACATGTAAATACCATGTACGCATTCTGATTTTTGTGAGCATGTTTAGATGACTTAGAAATGCATATCGAACATGTCAACCTATATATATATATATATATAGCATGAACATGTTAGGTTTTGTTAGTGAGCTTCACTAATGAAAATGCGAGCTTTGAACGTGGACGTTAACACGTTACCTTAAGATTTGAATTCTGATATTTGTAAACAAGTTTGATAGTACTCGTAAACTCGATCATGTATCCTACATGTATATATACCATGATTAGGTGTTGTGATTCAAATGAAGCATAAACGAAGCATGTTTTCAAAACAAAACGGTGTTAGTTGCATGAATGTGATATAATTATTCATGAGTATGCCTAATACAAAGTATATGAATACCCCATGTGTTTAAAAAGCGAGCATGTTAGACTTTATGACTTTATAGCCTTGAATGGACTTAAGTTTTTACGGGTATTAAATTAGAACCTATATCATGTAAATTGAACGTGAAAAGGTTAAACGAGCATGAAAGTATCCTTTAATGTGTATACATGCTATGTAGGACCATATGTTAATACTTGAATCCGACTTCGACGGTTAATAGCGTATATTTGCTTTGTTATGATCTTATGTGTTAGTAATGATATATGAGAATGATTAACTCAAAAGATGGACTACACTAGCTATATGTAAATAGATTAGTGGTAGACAGGCATATGTATATGTAGAGAATGGTAGTAAGTACGTATGGTTAAAGTATACTTATACGTACATAGTTATTATAAGAATACGATAAGAAAGTAAGACGAAGGTTCTAAGAACCAAGCTAGACAACAATGTAATACTTATTATTATATTGAGAATATATGGAAGTGTATAACTGATAAGTGTGATCTCTATGATTAATATAACTGTGTAGGATTACACGAAGTGCAGATATTCTTAAGCAGTTAAGTCGTAGTTGTTAAACTACGAATCAGGCAAGTCTTTCAGTTCCTATTTGATATATGAATTCAATAACTGTTAGTTGAATTATATTATGCTGTGATAATGTGAACTTATATATGAACTGTATATGAGATATAAATGAGATTGAAAGTTGATCTTTGATGATATACTTATTATGTAAAAAGTAACACGCGTAGTAAATATAAACTGTTTATAAATGCATGAACTGAGTATGATGTTATATGCTATGTGATGCATGAGGACTGTTAGAATTGCTGAGCTGTCGAGCTCACTCTTGCAAATAACCACTTTTGCAGGTTAAGGATTCACGGTAAAGATTTCGTGCTTCTTGATTGATAAAGATAGATAGTATCGCATTGAAGAATATTACTTAGATTATTGTCTGGACCATGTTTAGATTCTAGATGATGTACTCGATAGTTGCTTACACTATTTAATACTTGTTGTATTGTAAGAATGTATTAATTAATACATAGAGGATATCGAGTTGAGTTGTAAATGTTTATACGATAACTCAGATAAGAAGGAATCATATTATATAGTTGATTCAAGATTTGTAATCGGTATCAAAGTTATGGAATCAATAAAAAGATTTTATTCAAGGAGGATTGAAAAAGTTTAAATTATTCCGCATTTTAGTAACATCGAATATAATGTAAAGACGAGATCTTGGATATAAATAGAATTTATATTCTAAATTGTAATAAAGCAAGTTGTATTCTTTTAGTAATAAATAAAAGATGTAATAATTTGGCGATAATAGTATCATGACTGCACTGAATCCGAGGTTTCGAAGGAACGTGGATTTGGGGGCGTCACAATAACTTTTACCATAATTTAAGTCTGAGAATTATGACAATGATATAAAGAATGAATCAAGTGAGATCAAGGATAAATATTAGAGATTTATAATTTAATTTATCCAAGTTCAAGAACGTCCAAATTGTCAACATGATGATCAAAATATGGATTCAAATTCAAGAATAAGATTTATATATCAAAGATAATTTGGACATAAAAAGAAACTAATTTTGTCGTGAATAGTACCCGACATAAATAGTACCCCGACATGAAAAGATTAAAATTTTAATAAGAAAGTTCAGACCAATATTCCAGTAAAATGATATTAGATGAAGCGCAGACCTCAAGGAATTTCTAATCATTTTAATAATTATAGAAGCAATACTTACCATAGTAAGTTTAGATTTAGGAATATGAAATGAAATAATACACAAAACTGCAAATGGATATTCACCCATCATGCGATAATCCGCGTAGACAGATCATTTCCAAAACTTAATAAAGAATGAATAAGAATAGTTATTCACCATGTATTCGGTAATCCGTGTAGACAGGTTATTCCCACAGATTAATAAGGAATAGAATGACAACCCTTATGAGTATGAAGTAATATCACGTACGAATATGAAAGCAAATGATATTACATACGAGTATGCAATAAGTGATATCCTTTACGAATTTTGAAAGAAAATAATATCCTTTATCTTAGTAGGAGACTAAATCTGACTGGTATAACGGAGATTATCTTGAGGAAATCTTGCACTATTAGCTACACTAAAAGTATCCTTATACTAGAAAGAAATACGCACAATATTATAGAAAAAGAATTCTCTGATTCTTGTGTGAGTTTCATTACTTCACTGAGCAACCTATTTATAGGAGAATGAAGGTGTACCACAATTTAGAAATAATCACGGACTAAATAGTGAAGGTTCACGGATGATTCTTATTATTTTACTATTCATCTAAATTATTCTAATAAAACAAATAACTTTATATATAATATAATATATTCTAATTGTATTCTAATAAAATAAATAACTTTATATATATTATAAAAAGTTTTATGTTTTATACAAAAAGTTTTCTGTTTTATACAAAAAGTATTATGTTTTAATATTTTTATTATAACATTAAAACAAAAATTGAAAAGTAATTTCTACTGACGATTTGAAAAATTAGCACGACCCCCATGGAATAATATGCCAAACTTACAACAAACGTCTCATGACTAACCCCTCAACTTATATCAAAAATTGAATAAATATCTACCACAAATCACTTATCTTCAATCAACACATTTTTAATCTTTCAAAAATTATTCATCATTAATATTATAACTCACAATATTGACAACGAAATCGTTCCCAGGAAAGAGGGGGCTTTTCGATAAGGATTTCTCCTTATTGGTGCGCAATTAAATAACATAACCCCTTTCCTCGACAGAACTTTCTAGACATTATCAATAATGCTAATAATAATATGAGTAAGTGTGTCGTGTTAATTATTGATTTAATAATATAAAATATTGTGCAGATGTTACTATAACAATTATTGAATTAATAATATGAGATACTATGCAGCAACTAATGTGGCAACTATTGAATACTGAGTGACTTCTTACGTAAGAATCAATAATCAGAAATACTGTGCAATACCTCGTACTACTGTGGAATGACGCGTATTACTGTACTTTTATCACCGGGTGTTTCAACGATTTAACTGTAAAAGTCTTGCCGTTATTTTATAAAAAGGTTATTTTTTTCGCTTTCTATATCCGACAGTTATTCTGTTGTGGGGTCCACCACTGATTGCGCCGTCGTACGAATATTCCCCGATAAAAAGAATATTCCCCGACCAAACGAATATTCCACGGCAAAACGAATATTCCACGACAAAACGAATATTTTTCGACAACTGTTTACTTTGTAAAATTTTCACATATCACCCATAACGGATAAGGCTCTAGAACGAATAGTTCGTTTACAAACATATATAGGGCCCAGTGTTGAAGGTTATTGATTAGCCCAATTATGTACCATCATATATTCGTAATTAGTGTTAAATATTCTCATCTAATCAACAACCTTCAACACTAGGCCCTACATATGTTCGTAAATAAACTGTTCGTTCCAGAGCCTTATCCCACCCATAACTATAATATTTATTAAATTATCACCTTACTATTTAGAATAATATTTAGAGAAAACTAAATCTTTATTCATAAAAAGTTGGGGTCTTACAACCTCCCCTCCTTATAAAATTTCGTCCTCAAAATTGATGTACGTACCTGGTATTTCTAAGAGGTGAGGATACCTTGCTTTCATTTCAGATTCTAACTCCCAGGTCATTCCCTCAATATCATGTTTTCTCCATAAAACTTTGGCTTGAGGTATAACTTTTGAGCGTAGAATATGTTCCTTCTTATCCAAGATCTTGACAAGTACCACCTCATACGTTAAATCTTCTGCTATCTCATCTGGTTCTAATTCAATAATGTGTTTGGGTCTTTCACATATTTACGTAGCATGAATATGTGAAAAACGTTATGAACACGAGACATGTTTGGCGGTAAGGCAAGTCTATAGGCCAGAGTTCCTACTTGGTCGAGGATTTTAAATGGACCAGTAAATCAAGGGTTGAGCTTTCCTCTCTTTCTGAATCTCGTAACTCTTTTCCATGGAGCAACACATAACAATACTTGGTCTCCGACATTTAATTTCACGTCCCTTCGATGAAGATCAGCATAACTGTTTTGTCGATCTTGTGCTATTTGTATACATTGCTGGATCATTTGAATCTTTTTCGTAGTCATGCGTACCAACTCTGGTCCCAACAATGTTGCTTCACCCATCTCATCCCAGCATACTGGAGAACGACACTTTCGTCTATACAACGCCTCGGAAGGAGCCATGCCTTACTTACTTGATAACTGTTGTTGTAGGAGAATTCCACCAACGATAAGTAGTTGTCCCAACTTCCTTTGAAGTATAGGACACAGAGTCTCAATAGATCTTTAAGAGTTTGAATAGTCCTTTCCGATTGCCCGTCCATCTGAGGATGATATGCAGAACTAAATCGTAAATCAGTGCCCATAGCTTTCTGCAAGTTGACCCAAAATCGTGAAGTGAATCTAGGGTCTCGATCAGAAACTATGGATACTGGCATACCATGCAGTCTTATAATCTCATTTATGTATATATGGGCAAAACTTTCAAGTTAATATATTTCTCGTATAGGAAAGAAATGAGCAAACTTGGTTAATCTATCGACACTGACCCAAATCGCATCTATGTCTTGAGAAACCTTAGGAAGATCTGTAACGAAATCTATGTTGATGTGGTCCCACTTCCATTTTGGAATTTAAAGTGGTTGCAATGGACCTTTTGGCACTTAATGCTCTTCCTTGACACGTTGACAAGTTAAACACCTTGAGATAAACTCCGCGATCTCTCTCTTCATATTGCTATACCAAAATGTATGTCGAAGATCACGATACATTTTGGTACTTCCAGGATGGAATGCAAACGGTGTGTTGTTTGCTTCCATCATAATTTTATATTTTAAATTAGGGCCGTTAGGAACACAAAGTCTAGAGTTGACTCGAAATATCCCTTCGTCGTCGATTCATGCTTCTGGAATAGCACCTTCTTTTACTTTCTTCTTCATATTCACCATCTTTAGGTCTGTAGCTTGAGCAACTTTAACTTTATCAATTAAAGTTGGTTCTAGTCGTATATTTTCCATCTTCACTTAGGTTCTTGGATTCTTTAACTCTATCTCTATCTTTTGTAAGTCATACAAAATGGGTCTTTGTGATGACAACATCGCACTCGTTCCTGCATATGATCTTCTACTCAACGCGTTAGCTACCACGTTCGCTTTTCCAAGATGATATTGGATGTTATGGTCGTAATCTTTCAAAAGCTCAAGCCAACGTCGTTGCCGCATGTTGAGTTCCTTTTGAGTGAAGAAATATTTAAGGCTCTTATGATCTGTATAGATCTCCACTCTTTCTCTGTATAAATAGTGTCTCCAGATCTTTAGCGTGAAAAGGACTGCTGCCAACTCTAGATCATGATTAGGATAATTCTTTTCATATTTATTGAGTTATCGAGAGGCATAGGCTATAACTTTTCGATGTTGCATGAGAACACAACCTAGACCTCTGCCTGAAGTATCGTTGTAGATGACGAATCCCTCCGAACTTGATGGTATTGTCAGAACAGGTGCTGAAATGAGTCACCTCTTGTGTTCTTGGATGCTCTTGTCACATTCCTCGCTCCATCTAAATTTTGTATCTTTTCGAGTCAGCTGAGTTAATGGAGTGGAGATTTGAGAAAATTCTTTCATGAATCTCCGATAATAACCAGCTAAGCCCAGAAAGCTACGTATTTTGGTTATTGACTTAGGTTGCTCCCAACTTTGTAGTGCTTCAATCTTCATCGGGTCAACTGATATTCCATGTTTCGATATCACGTGCCCAAGGAATGGTACTTCCTCAAGCTAGAACTCGCATTTCTTCAACTTGGCCAATAGCTTGTTTTCAAGAAGCTTTTGGAGTGTCAGCCTTAAGTGTTGCTCATGATGTTCACGGCTTTTGGAGTAAATGAGGATGTCATCAATAAAGATAACCACAAAATGATCCAAATATTCGTTGAATATCTGGTTCATCATATCCATGAAGGCAACAAGAGCATTAGTTAATCCAAAAGACATGACTAAGAATTCGTAATACCCGTATCAAGTTCTGAAGGCAGTCTTTGGAATGTCATCTGTTTAATCTTTAACTGATGATATCCAGAACGAAGATCGATCTTTGAGAAGAATTTAGCACCTTGCAACTGGTCAAACAAGTTATCAATGCGATGTAACAGGTACCTATTTTTGATGATGACATGGTTTAACTCTCGATAGTCAATAAAAAGTCGCCTACTCCCGTCTTTCTTCTTTACAAATAAAACAGGAGCACCCCAAGGCGATGTACTAAGACGTATGAAGCCGATGTCTAACAACTTATGTAGTTGGGCTTTTAACTCCTGAAGTTCAATAGGAGCCATTCGATATGGGGTTTTGGAAATGGATTTTGTACCGGGTTCAAGGTCAATAAAAAATTCAATGTCACGTTCTGGGGGTAGGCCAGGAAGTTCTTCAGGAAATACATCAGGAAATTTATTAACAACAGAAATATCATTCAAATATGATATATTCTTGTTTAAATCGGTGACACGAGCTAAGAAAGCTTGATATTCATTTTTCAATAAATGAATGGATTTATGGCTAGTGATGACAGTGATTAGTTTGGTTGCTTGAATTCGTATAACAGGTTGATTAGAAATATGAAAACTAATGACCTTACGAAAGCTATCAATTCTAGCATGATAGGTAGTTAACCAATAAATTCCTAAAATCACATCAAATTTAAGTATTTTCAAAGAGATGAGATCAACAGGTAATGTGAAGGTGTCGATTTTCAAACAAGATTTGTAAATTGTGGATGTAATGAAGGTTTCTCCTAATAGAGTTTCCACATACAAGTCAAAGTCTAATTTCTCAGGGTTCAAGTTCAAATGTTGAGCATAAGCAGGTGAAATAAAAGAGTGGGTAAAATCGGTATCTAATAAGGTATAGACTTCGCAAGAGTTTATGATTAGCTTACCCGTGATAACTTCGTTCAGGTTCCTCACTTTTTGGGAAGTCACAACAAAAGCTCTCCCCTGAACCATAGACTTTGACTTTTCCGGGACAACCTTTGGTGTCACCATCACAGCTGGACTTGACTTTTCTATAGGGCATATTCGAGCTATGCGACATTCCATTCCGTAATTGTAACATACTTTAGGTTTCTGTGTATAATTTGGACTGATGTGTCCCTTCTGTCTGTATTTATAATATATGACCTGTGGTTGTTCTCCTCCCTTAGAAACTGGTGTTGATATTGGTGCTGATGTCGATGTGTTTCCGTTGTCATTGTTGAATCGCCTCTTTTTAAAGTTATTTCCACTTGATTCACTTATCCTATTATCTGGGCCAGGATTACCACTGAAGTGGTTACCATTTCTGGCATGATAATTTCCTCCACGCTGGTAATCATAGTTCCGATTACTGTTGCCATTATTACAACTATTATCGTGTTGTCGATTATTATCTTTTGGTTGCAATGATTTCTTCTCTCGTTCCACCAACTGAGCCCTGTCCACTATATCTAAATACAAACGCAGTTTATGAAAGATAAGATGCTGACGAATTTCAAATTTTAAACCTCATAAGAACACCCGTGTCATGCGTTCTTCATTATCTACCAAGTGAGGCGCAAATCGGGACAACTCAGCAAATTTGGCTTCGTACTGTGAAACCGTCATATTATTCTGTTCCAACTTAATAAATTCAACTTCTTTCATATGACGAATGCTCTCCGAAAAATACTTGTCATTAAACAGCTCTTGAATCTCTGCCCAAGACATTTTGAGTGCTGAGTGATGTGTGCGCTTCACTGATTTCCACCAGTGGTCTGCCTCTCCTTGAAAAATAAAGGTGGCGAATGGAACTTTTTGATCATCAGTGCAACACAGTACATCAAATATATTCGTCATTTGTTTGAGCCACGTCTCCGCCTTGAGTGAGTCCGGCTTTTCAATAAATTTAGGTGGTCCCAACTCCTTGAATTGCTTGGCAGTGACCATTCGTGCGTTACCCGCATTTCTATCGGTATTATGAGCAGGAGTCTCTCTAGCCTTGTTCTGCAAAAATTGCATAAAGTTTCTAAAAAAATCGTCATTCCTCATATTATTACCAACATGATTTACTGTGTTTGCAACAACATTATTTGTAGCCTCCTAATTCTCAATATTATTTGCAGCTTCCTGATTCTCATCCACAATTGTTGTGACACCCATAAATCCGGGTACTTCGTTTCCACATGATTTGGTGTTCGCTATCTAAATAAAACATATATCTACCCAATAATAGGGAATGCAAAAAGATTTACAACCTCATCATTAAATAAAATCTTTCTTATGAAAAAGGATTACAACCTTAATCCGAAAATATCCCAGGTTTGCTAACCTTAACATAAACAAATAAATGCGTAAATAAAATATCATAAACAAGTCTTATTACAATTACAATCAAAGACAACAAGTCTTCACTTGTTCATCTTGTCTTTCCCTTTACTTGTTGACGGTACGTCAACGTTCTCGGCTTTAACTGCAAGTAATTATGAAATATGCAAGCGTGAGCAAACAAAAGCTCACTAGAATACAATAACAATATAACATAACTGAATAACTTCAAAAGATTTGAATAACTTTACTTCCATCAACAATAAAGAATTGAATAATAATTCTTTCATCAATACTTAGAATTTCTAATATTGAATTATCTGAGGGTCATAAGACCTTGAACTATGTCTAAGCATATAAACATTTTCGTTTAAAACCTTTAACAGTCATTTAGACTACGGACTCTAACTCGTACTTAGGATGATCAACCCTTCGTACCATGTATTGTGCACAAACATTTAACGCTTTCGCGTAGTAACCTCCCCTAATAAATAGGGTTGTTCATCTCAGTATTTGATACAAGTCCGCACCAAAGAAAGTTTGGTTTGGATAGCTAAAAGGAAATTTGGAGTTTTCAACTATCATCAACTAAGGAGTAGTTGAATCGACTCAAAATCATTAAGAGTTAAATAATACATGAATTATGAACCAAGTATAAGTCATAACAATAGACTTCACAATAACTAGGCATGCTTTAAAAATAACTTAAAGCATTTGAAAGATTAAGTAGATCTTTCTTGAACAAATAAGTCAAGATTGCATTACTTCAATAATAAGTTCAATACTTGTTCATTATGAATATCAGAATACAACATAACTTGTACAATAATTAACAAGTTAAGAATCGGAACAAACTTGCATGATATAAAGAGTAAGGATTCGATAACTTGCATAAACGTAAAAGAAAGGTTTAGGAAACTTGCCTCAAGCACAAGCTACACTTTACAATTACAAACTACTTCCACAATTATCCTACATTTTATATTATGTTTATAACATCAATTAGTACATCATCATGATGTTTAAACCGTTGAACTTCTTGCTTAGGTTCAACTCACAACATACACAACATACGCACATAACATTTTAAACTATCGTATTGTACCTTATGAAAGTAATATGCATGCACACATTTAATATATCAAGATGAGACTTCAAAATATTTAAAACATATTAAAAATATGTTATCTCATTGTCTAATACACTTAACATGTCATCACATTAAGTTAGCTAACATGTAACGCATAAAAACTTCACGGAACTCAAACTAAAAATCCCGAACAGCCCCTACCCCTACTGGGGCGGGGTTCCCTAGGCTTACAGCCCCGTTGGGGCGGGGCCCACTGCTGGTGGGTTCCTCCAGCTCTCGATCGTGCAGAGAAATAAGCCAATTTGGCTTATTTCTTCGCACCCAAATTCGATTTTTATCAACATAATGTATATAAAACTTTATAAAAACAAAACCTAAAAGTTTTAACATGATTATAACATTCATAAACACTATAACACCTAATCAAAACATAATTTTCATGATTTTTGAAAAAACCAACATTCTTAAGCGTTCTTGACGAAAATTACTAATGTGAGTTCGTTTTTAAACCAAATGATGTAATTCCAATTGTATTAGCTCTATTTCTTAACATATTATTATAATCCATGATCAAATTAAACAAAATAAACAATCAAACCTCAATTTTGATAATTTAAAAGACTATTTTCAAAATAAGTTCATTGTAAATTATTATGAACATGATTTTCTCCATGTTCATCGTATTTACATGAGTTGAACCATCTAGATTATCACATAACACTTGTATTGTATATATGTATGCTACAACATGTAATAATCGAAATCACATGATTTTTAAAGAAAACTAATTATAGAGAAGCAAAAACTTGAAGAACATAACTTTAAAATTTTCAAGAGTTTAGATTATACCCTTAGATTGTTTTGGAGAAGAAGATGATGGTGATGATTATCTCTTTGATTTCTCAAAACCTTCCCCCTTCTTCTTTCTCTCTTCTTCTCCTCTCTGTTTTCTCTCTTTTCACTCCGTTCTTTCTTTCTTCTTTGTTTTGTTCTTTTAACTAATGCAAAATTATTTGTATAACTGATATACATATATATTATACTTATAATTATATAATATAACTGTTAAGTATTAAACCACATAATAATTATAATTAATGCATGAGCTACAAATTTGAAATTTAAAAATCCCTAAGGCTTGTTTAGCCAAAACAGCTTTATTTTAAAAATGGATTATTAGTAGCTAGGGCCCTGTTTGGCAAAACGAGATTAAAACAGTTTTAAGGGTCTTGTTTGGGTAAAACTAATTTTAAACCCTTTTTATTCTTTTAATAAATCCTTTAACACATAGATTAAATGTTACACTTTATTTAATTGAATCTTAACATTCTAATTTAGTTACATAAAAGCTAACATCAATTAACCACATAAAAATTGCCACATAACAATTATAATAATCGCTAATTATAATTTCATGTAACAATTATCACATAAACTTCATCTAATTTAATTATCTCAATTGAATTAGAATCATAAAATCAATATACATCAATTAAATTAAATATTAAATATTTATTTAATTAATATATTACACTTAATTAAAATACTCCACAACAATCACATTATTTATTTAACTCAATAAATAAAATAATTAAAATATTTATTTGATTCAATAAATATTTAAAATTAATATAAAATTCTCATTCGTTACAATTGTCTCATAAACCACCACTTGATTTTCAGATGCCATTATGAAATATGGCCACAAAACAAAGATTAGTTAAAGAAATTGACATATCATATATTATCCTTATACCCCGATCGACTAATTAAATAACTAAAAGCTTAGGTAGGACACACTAGCGAATGATTTAACTCGCCTCTCCCCTCCTAATTCTAATTTCAGATCTCCACTAGAGATCATATCCCTAAGATCATATCCCAAAATAGGTCCACACAACCCATTTTGAGTCGCCAAATACATAATACAAAATCCAAATACAAATCTTCCTATTTATAACTATTAATCTGTCGTGCAAAATATGACCACACATAAACTGTGAGTTTCAATACAAATATTGTGTCGTATATAATACGAAAATATCCACACTCAAATTAAGTCCTTATTACAATTATTGACACACTATTTTACAGAATAGTGAGACTATTATCTCGGATCATTACTCCACTCTCCGACTAATTCCAGCGACACTCTCATTTCCTGAGAAGAACAATGGAATAAAAAGGAAAAGAGTGAGCTCAACTAGCTCAGTAAAGAATATTATTACTAAGATAATAGAGAATAAATTATCTTTAGCCTGTAATAATAATAAATTAGATAAAATATAGTAGACAACGAGTTTTAGATCAACAACTGTAGCGGAAAAAATAATCCATTAGAAGTGTCAAGTAGAGAATGATGTCTACTAAATTTTACGAGTTAGAGGTCCTTCATCAATATTTTATCCCTCTAATACCAATCAATAATTATGCAAGTCAACATTTTACCTTTGCACTACAGGCCAAAGATATTCATTTGTATCACCAATGATAATGATCATGCCAAACACATGTCCATTTTTGCACTACGAGCCAAAGATATTCATCAATCAACAGTTCATCTTTGCACTACGGACCAAAGATAACTTTCACCATAATTTAAGTATGAGGATTATGACAATGATATAAAAAATAAATCAAGTGAGACTAAGGATAAATATTAGAGATTTGTAATTTAATTTATCCAAGTTCAAGAATGTCTAAATTATCAACATGATGATCAAAACGTGGATTCAAATTTAAGAATAAGATTCATATATCAAAGATAATTTGGACAGAAAAAGAAACTAATTTTGTCGTGAATAGTACCCTGACATGAATAGTACCCCGAATGAATAGTATCTTGACATGAAAATATTAAAATTTTAATAAGAAATTTTAGACCAATATTCCAGTGAATTGATATTAGATGAAGCGCAAACCTCAAGGAATTTCTAATCATTTCAGGAATTATAGAAGCAATATTTACCATAGTAAGTTTAGATTTAGGAATATGAAATGAAATAATATACGAAACTGCAAATGGATTTTCACCCGTCATGTGTCAATCCGCGCAGACAGATCATTTCCACAACTTAATAAAGAATGAATACGAATGGTTATTCACCAAGTATGCGGTAATCCGCATAGACAAGTTATTCCAAAAAATTAATAAAAAATAGAATGACAACCCTTATATGTCTGAAGTAATATCAACGTACGAATATGAAAGCAAATGATATTACATACGAGTATGCAATAAGTGATATCTTTTACGAATATTGAAAGAAAATAATATCCTTTACCTTAGTAGGAGACTAAATCTGATTGGTATAATGGAGATTATCTTGAGGAAATCTTGCACTATTAGATACACTAAAAGTATCCTTATACTAGAAAGAAATACACACAATATTATAGAAGCAGAATTCTTTGATTCTGGTGTGAGTTTCAGTACTTCAATGACCAACCTATTTATAGGAGAATGAAGTTGTACCACTTTTTAGAAATAATCACGGACTAAATAGTGAAGGTTCACGGATGATTTTTATTATTTTACTATTTATCTAAATTATTCTAATAAAACAAATAACTTTATATATAATATAATATATTCTAATAAAACAAATATTTTTATATATATTATAAAAAGTTTTATGTTTTATACAAAAGTTTTATGTTTTATTATTATTATTATAACAATAAAATAAAAACTAAAAAGTAATTTCTACCGACGAATTGAAAAATTAGCACGCCCCCCACGGAAAAATAAGCCAAACTTACAACAAACGCCCCATGACAAACCCCTCTATTTATATCAAAAATTAAATAAATATCTACCACAAATCACTTATCTTCAATAAAAACAATTTTAATCTTTCAACAATTATTCATCATTAATATTATAACTCACAATATTGACAACCAGATCGTTCCTAGGAAAGAGGGGGCTTTCCGCTAAGAATTTCTTCTTATTGGCGCGCAATTAAATAAACTAACCCCTTTCCTCGACATAACTTCTAGACATTATCAATAATGCTAATAATAATATGAGTAACTATGTCGTGCCAATTATTGATTTAATAATATAAAATATTGTGCAGATGTTACTATAACAATTATTGAATCAATAATATGAGATACTATACAACAACTACTGTGGCAATTATTGATTACTGAGTGACTTCATAAGTAAGAATCAAT
Source organism: Panax stipuleanatus (assembly GCA_020205555.1). Classification (NCBI taxonomy): domain Eukaryota; kingdom Viridiplantae; phylum Streptophyta; class Magnoliopsida; order Apiales; family Araliaceae; genus Panax; species Panax stipuleanatus. The sequence continues at coordinate 49,742,176 of CM035117.1, read as the reverse complement.
AATCAGAGATACTGTGCAATACCGCGTACTACTGTGAAATAACGCGTATTACTGTACTTTTATCACCTGGTGTTTCAACGGTTTAACGGTAAAAGTCTTGCCGTTATTTTATAAAAAAATTATTTCTGTCGCTTTCTATATCCGACTGTTATTCCATTGTGGGTCCACCAATGATTGTGCCGTCGTACAAATATTCTAGACAAAAAGAATATTCTCCAACCAAGCGAATATTTTATGACAAAACGAATATATTTTGACAACTGTTTACTTTGTAAAAGTTTCACATATCACCCATAACTATAACAATTATTAAATTATCACCTTACTATTTAGAATAATATTTAGAGAAAAATAAATCTTTATTCATAAAAAGTTGGGGTCTTACAACGAAGATGTGATAAGTCTATAATAAGATGTTATAACAGGTTGTTATTATATGTATGATGATTTTTAAGATGCAAATTTATAAGTTTTTCAAGGACTTAAACTTAATATTCGTGAGAGTTGAAGTTGTGGCTAAGCTCCATGTTGTGTACCATTATAATAAGAAGTTCAAATTGTGTTACGTGAAGTATAGTCAGACCTAAAGTTATAGATTATAGTTGTGATAATAATGAGAAGTTAACCAACAATGTTAGTTGTGTTTGCAACTAATTGATGTGATGGTTTTAAATGGTGTATGTAGGACATTTGGTGAACTTGAGTTGTAATTGTTTAGCTTACGCACGAGACAAGTTTCTTTATCCCTATTGTGTTTATAATTACGCAAGTGAAAGTGCTATGCATACAAGCCAATCATGTATGATGATAAAGCATATACTTTGGTAACGATCTTATTTATTTATTAATAAAAGTATTCATTTATTAAAGGTATTTAATTATCTACAAGATGCTGTTTTTATAATATGTAAATAACTCATAGTCTTAAGCAATGCTTTTAGAATCATGATGTTGATCATGCTAATAAGATCTAAATTCTTAGATAGCTTAAAACTAAAATAATTCCCAATCGTTAGATTACTAAAAAGGGGATTAGTGAATTCGGATAGATTGGTACACATGTTGCTTGCTCAATGGATGAGGATGATTGATCTCATGATCATTTGTGTGGAGACATTAAAGCAAGTATATAGGTGTTTATTGGAGAATAAGTACACTGAACGTGACTTTCTAAGGAATACCTAATGGAGTTTTACTCGCCTATCAATAGGAATTCCTAATGTGATAGTAGTACAAGTGATCCTCAGACTTGAGATCATCATAGTATCTTGTGTATAATGAATTATACTTTGAGTTATTTCTTAAGACCCTTAGGATATGTCAAAGGGTATGCTTGGGGTGTAATAAGTTATATATGGAGATAATGAATGACCAATAAAGAATCTACCGCTTCTAGTAAAAGAAGATATATGTCCTATGTGATTCATTAAATGACAGCCCAAGAATCCTTGGCCAAGGTGGAATGAAATTAGAAAGGAGTTTTTAATTTGCATTATTTGGAGTTGTGCATTTTCTGATTGAAATACATATAATTAAATAAAATAAGACTTAACAGTAATTCCATGTCTTATATTTAATTGAGACATTGTATGGTGGAAGGATTGAATTGTACGGTAACTATTAACTCAATTGTTCTTTTATGATTAATGTTGAAATCTATATTATCTAGTTGATCGCTAGGGAGACTTATCTCTATTGTAGAATAAATACTATTTATTTAAATAGATTATTAGTTTAATTTATTTATTTAAATAAAATTAAAATTGTTCTAATTGATTTATTCACAACCGGGTTAATATGGAGAACATAAAGGGTCACACCATAAAAGGAAGAATAATTATTTAAGAAGGTAATGACATAATCGTAATAATATGTTAAGTGTAATTAATTTAATCTATGATGATAGAATAAATTAAATAGCTTAATATTTATTATTTAATATTTTGGAAATATTATATATAAATTAATAAGAGGAGTCTTATTAATATTATTACAACTATTATTATTTTAATTTCTAAAAGAGTTTAGGAATTAATTTAATATTAGTACTCTCATTTATTCCTAATAAGATTATGATACAAATTAATTAAAAGAGTTTAATTAATTATTCCCAATGGGTTGGGAAGCCTAATTAATTAAAGGAGTTTAATTAATTAAATGAAACCCTATTTCTAATTGGATTAGAAGGGTTGACCAATATCTATATAAGAGGAGTCTTATGTTAGATATCAGTTGATGCAATTCTAATTGTTGGAGAGTACTCCTTTTCTATAGAGAATAGAAAACTAGGATTTAGCCAACCACCTTCCTTCTTGAACAATTCATCTTCCTTGGTGGATCACCTCTAGAGGCCAAATACTTGGGTGGCTAATGTTGATCAAAGGAAGGAATTAATCCCAGAGATTTAAGGAGATCGCGAAGAACAAGGAGTAGAACTCGTACATATGGAAGCTTAGTTATACAAGGGTATGATTTCATAACATCTTATTTATCGTTTTAAATTAATAGTTTGCATAAAGGATGATCCGGGTAATTGGTTTGTAGAAAAATTTTAAACTTTGTTTTTACCATGCTTCCTCTATTTTTGCAATTTGATTGCGCTATGATTTCATACAAACCTAACAGTGGTATTAGAGCCAAACCTTTATGCGAGTTATAAGTTGTTTTGATTTGATATATATACTGATATATGTTTTAGAATAATTTAATTGGGCATAATAGTTAGCTAGAAATTGATTTTTTTGAGAAAAACTGCACAATTCGCGAACCAAAAAAATAGACACTGACCAGCGGCACTACAGCGCCTGTTCCAGGCTTTACAAAAGCGCCAGCTCCCTGTCCCTGGTGCTGACATGGAGCTACAGCGCCTGAAGCTAGTACTTTAGCAGCGCCAGTCAGCTGTTTCAGTTTTTGGTGACGTGGCACGGCAGCGCCAGATGCTAGTTCACTTGCAGCGCTGCAACACCGCCCCACCAAATATATATATATTTTTAAATTAAGATAAAAGGTTTATTTTAATTTAAAATTAAAAATAAATATTTTTTTATATAATTCCAGATTAATAAAGGAGTTTATTAGATTTGGAATTAGATTAAAATAAAGATGTTTATTTTAATTAGAATTGTATTCATTCTAACTAATTAGAGTTGGAATTGGATTCAATGATAACTAATTAGAGTTGAAATTGATTTCCGAAACTAACTTGGATTGCCCATTAAATCGATATCAATGTATATATTAAATGTTTAATTTATTAATGCATATGGTGATATTATTGAAAATAAATAGGGTTGATTATGGACTATTGACCAATGCGGTTGGATTTTATTTTAGTTAAATACTTGAATGAATGAGTTTTATTAAATGGGGTCTGCGTACCTCGTCTTCTCTAATTTTTTTGATGTAAAATTTTATCTCCCTTCTATGTACTTCTCATTGACTGCTGATCAAGGTTTTTATTTAAATTAAATAGTTTATGTAATAGGACTAGTTAGAATTATCTTGAAGAATTGGAGAACAAGGAGCAAGGAGCGCTTGAACACCCATTTGTATGAAGCCCGGGTTTAAATGTAATAGTTATGTTTAAATTTATTTCTTGCACTCCTAGGTTTGACCTTTTGGTTCACTCTTTGGCTCTAGTGAACTAAATTATAATAAAAGTCCATAATCAATCTGGGTAGAATATAATATTTTATATGTGCATGCTAGTATTATATATATATATATATATATATTATTTTAAGCAAACATGTTTTGCATGTTTTAATAAAATGACGCGTATTATATATATATGTGTGTGCATGCGCGCTAAACAAGATGAGACTAATAATAACAAACACCTCAAAGAAATTATTTTAAGTCTAAAGTAATCAAAGATATTTGGAATATCGAACACCGCCTTCTAGCATGATAAAATTAATAGAGCATTAAATATTTAATATGAGTTTGTTGTGCTATCCACAAGGCAAGTATTAAGTATTGAAGATGTTAATTTATCACATTTGATGCTTATAAAGAAAATTGAACAATACTGTTTTGTTGTGCTATCCACAAGGACAATATTTTTCTTTTTTGAATATATGGAAGTGCTAGGTTGGACTTAACTCAGATAATTTTTATTCGGATGTGCTAGCACTTGATCAAAATAATCTGGGAGGCAAAATAAAAGGAGTTTCATGTTAATGTAATTGACAAAGAGTTGTCTACCTTTTTATTTATACATGATTTGTTGTGCTATCCACAAGGTTATATACATTTGAAATAGGATCTTTATTCTCACTAGCAAATCTTTAATTAGACTTTGCCGAACTATATAAGTGAGGGTAATATAGTTTGAAAAAAATATTGGGAGATACCAACTTAAAAAAAACCTAATTTATTTTGGTATGTAAAATTAATTAAATAAATGTTTGCTAAAATATTGTCTTTTTATATGCAGAAATTTAAAAATATCGAAATCATTAATTTTATTGCGTAACATTCTTGATGCTAACAAACTAACCGGACCGAATTACAAGGATTAGTTAAGGAATCTGAGAATAGTTCTCACTGCAGAAAAGATTTCTTATGTCCTAAATTCGCCTGTCCCTAGAACTGTTCCAAAAATAGCCTCTGAGGAAGAGACTGCCACTATAGTAAAGTGGCAAGATGATGCATCTGTGGCTCATTGCATCATGCTCGCATCCATAAATAACGAGCTTCTGCATCAGCATGAAAATAGGGATGCTCCTACTATGTTGCTTCACCTCAAGGAGTTGTATGGTGAATAAAGTAGGACTGCTAGATATGAGATATCTAAGAAGCTCTTATGATCTCGGATGACCGAGGGCACTGCCGTTGAGACTCATGTCCTAAGGGTGACCAATTTGATTGAACGCCTTAAACAGCTTGGGTTCGTCATAGATGGGGAGTTGAGTCAAGACTTAGTCTTGCAGTCACTCCTTGAGACCTCTCAATTTGTTGTGAATTTTCACATGAATAAGTTGGATGTCAGCTTGCCTGAATTACTTAACATGTCGAAAACCACTGAAGGTCACTTCCCATCCAAAAAGAACCATGTCTTAATGGTGGATGATTCTTCCAAGAAAAGAAAGAGGCCCAAGGTATCTTCTGAAAAAAAGAAATCTAAGAAGGCTAAGGGCAAGGTGAATAAGATGGAACAAAAGAAACCTGATCCAGATAGCAAAGAAATGTGCTTCCATTACAAGCCGGGTCACTGGAAGAGGAACTACAAGGATTTCTTGCAGAACAAAAGCAGAAGAAGCTTAGAGAAGCTTCAAATCCTATTCAAGGTTTGTTTATGATTGAAATTAATTTTTCAGAAAGTCAAAATTCTACTTGGGTATTGGATACCGGCTGTGGTTCTCACATATGTAATACTATGCAGGGTTTGGTCAGAAGTAGAAAGCTGAAGAAGGATGAGGTTGTCCTACGAGTGAAAAATGGAGCAAAGGTTGCTGCATTAGCTGTAGGCACTTATTGTTTAGCACTGCCTACGGGCAAGTCCATTAATTTGAATAATTGTTATTTTATTTCGAATATCATTAGAAATATTATTTCTATTTCTGTATTAGATATGGATGGATATGACATTATAATAAAGAACAATTGTTGTTCTATTTATAATTACAATGTTTTGTATGGTGTTGGTAATTTGCGAAATGGACTTTATATACTTGACTTGCATGAAAATATATTTCAAATTGAACAAGCTAAGAAAAGAAAAAGAGATGATGTTAATTATACCTATCTGTGGCACTGTAGACTCGGTTATATCAATGAAACAAGATTATCCACGTTGCATAAGGATGGGCTCTTAGAGCTATCTGATTATGAATCATATCCAACTTGTGAATCTTGTCTCATTGGTAAAATGACTAAATCTCCTTTTACTGAAAAAGGAGAAAGAGTTATAGAGTTGTTAGTGTTGGTTCACATAGACGTTTGTGGACCTATAACAACGAATGCATGGGGAGGTGATGAGTAGGTTGTAAACCTATGAATTGATCTCGTTTAGTTTGTTATATTGTAATTTTTTAGGTATTGTTCGTATTACTTTTAGTGTTTTGTGTGTATAATGCAGGTATGAGGGTTAGGATGGACTTGAAGCTGAAAAGAATTAAATTCGGACAAGATTGATAGAAGAGCACTAACCGCGCTATAGCAGGGGAGAGATGCTGCATAGGGAGCTCTGGCAGCGCTGCGGAATGAAGGGAGACGGCACTGAACGCCTCGGGACATTGCCAAGACTCTGCATAGCGGGCGCTGACCACGCCATATTGTGAAGGGAAGCGGCGCTGACAGCGCCGGACGGACGGGATTTGTCAGATTTAGTATTTTTAAATATGAAGTTAAGTAGGAATAGGATTGGGGACTTGTCAAATTTCAATAAAGTTTGTCTAGGCTATAAATATAAGTTATTTTATGAGGTTTAGGGGATCTATTATTTGATATTCTCTTGGATTTCTTGGAGGCTACAAACCTTTATTTTAAAGATTCAAGCATGCCAGGCTAAGTTCTTTATTTCAATTCTGAAGGGATGTTGAACCTCAGTAACAATTTATGGTTTGATCAAGTTTATAATATCTATTCTTTCATATTGAGATTTATTCTGATTATCTGTATAAACTTTCATGTATGTTATTTAATTGACTAATTTTATTTCTACGTGATTAAATTAGTAAATTGATAATATCTATTAGATTAAGACATATTATAAGCAAACGAAGTGTGTCTAATCTAAGTAACAATTAATGATATTTTATTGTAGTCAAGCTTTGAAATATTGTTAAGATATTTAGAAGACAAGTTAAATAATTCCTGATTGTGTAATTATTGCTTGGAATAATCTAATTCTCATGCTTAATGCTTCTATCATATTAAATCATATTAAATCTAGGCTTACAGTTCTAGGTTGTATGTTAGTTAGAATCTATTATTGGAGATCGTCGCATTAGATCTACACTTAAGGAGGATTTTGGGTAATTTGCGATTGCGGTTAGCTAGGGTTATTAATCTCATTGAAAGGGTAAATAGTATAATTACTTGATTAATTCATAAATGGGAAAAGGGGATACTGAATTGAGGAATTGAACTCTTTTACTCATTGATATTTTCTTATTAATTCACTTTAGTTAATTAAATTGTTTTCAAACAAAACCCCCCAATTCATTGGAAATCATTGGATAATTAAAATACAATTCACTCTCTGTGGGATCGATCCTTGCTTATTACTATACTAGTTCTTGAATTAGTTGAATAAAGAGTAAGGTAAATTTTGTAGTGTTAGACGACAGTTATCAAATTTTGGCGCTGTTGCTGGGGAGTGTTATTTGTTTTTATTTATTCAATTATTTTAATTTTTTTATTTGTATTTTATGCCCCAATCCTCTCACTCTCTCGACTTGAAATTTGATCTAGAAATAGAGAGAACCGCGCGAAGGCTTAGGACGAAAGCTAAAAAAAACCAAGGTTCACTTGCAGATTCCGAAGAAGCTCCATCATCTGGCCTCAACATCGCACTCACACTACTTTCAAACCAATCTTCTTCAAGCGAATCAGAAAAGGAGAAGGAGGTGCCAAATAATAGGACTTTAAAGGAGTTGTCAACTCCTAATCTTACTCAACAACCTCTTTGTATTGAATATCTTGGTTTAAATGTTTCGTTTGAACTAAAATCTGGACTAATTCACCTTTTGCCTACTTTTCATGGACTTACAGGTGAAGATCCGTATAAATATATGAAGGAATTCCATGTTGTGTGCTCCACCATGAAGCCACACAATGTCACGGAGGAGCAGATTAAGCTGAGAGCTTTCCCATTCTCACTGGGGGACTTAGCCAAAGATTGGTTGTATTATCTCCCTTCGGGATCAATACAATCATGGAACGATATGAAAAGGCTATTTTTGGAGAAGTACTTCCCTGCTTCAAGAGTGGCCAACATACGGAAGGAAATTTGCGGAGTCCGACAATTCAATGGTGAAACACTGCATGAATACTGGGAGAGATTCAAGAAGCTTTGCTCCAGCTGTCCACCCCACCAGATGAACGATCAACACCTCATCATCTACTTTTATGAAGGGCTCATACCGATGGATAGAAGTATGATCAATGCTATTAGTGGAGGAGCATTAGTGGATAAAACACCAAAGGCTATAAAGAATCTGATTGCAAACATGGCGGCTAATGCACAGCAATATGGAACAAGGAATGATCATCTAGCACAAAGGGTAAGTGAGGTAAGCACGACCAATGTAGAACAACAAATTTCTGACTTAACTTCTTTGGTGAAACAATTAGCTATAGGTAATGTGCCTGTTGCACTAGCTTGCCAAATTTGTTTAATGGCGGGGCACCCTACAGATGCATGCCCGACATTATAAGAGGAAGATAATACACAGCAAGTTAATTCAGTGGGGAATTACCAAGCACAACCGCAGAGAAAATATGGTCCTTTCTCAAACACATACAATTTAAGATGGAGGGATCATCCTAACTTCAGTTATGGGGGTGCTAGGCTGCAGGCGCAAGGGTTTTTCCCAATTAAAACGCAGTTTCAGCCAAATTAGACACAGTACCAACCCAGACTAGCATCACTGGCCAATCCTGGAACACCCTTGGAGGACATGTTTAAGGCGTTCATGCAACAGACACAACAATTCTAACAAGAGACAAAGTCTTCCATCCACAACTTGGAGAGTCAAATGAGCCAATTCGCCACTACTGTAGGTCGGTTGAACTCTCAAAGTTCAGGGAAGCTTCCATCGAAGACTGTTGTGAACCCAAAGGAGAATGCCAGGCCATAACCCTACAAAAAGAAAAACAGATGGATACACCTATAGCTACAGTTGAGTTAGAGAAAGAGCAAGCAAAGGAGGAACCAGAGAAAACTAAGGTACATCCTAAACCTCCTTGTCAGATTAATGATATTCCACTTCCCTTCCCTCATAGAAATTCTAGAAATTCAAAGAAAAATGAACAAGATAAATAAATTCTAGAAACCTTTAGGAAGGTAGAAGTGAACATTCCACTACTTGATGCAATTAAACAAGTGCCACGGTATGCTAAATTTTTGAAAGAATTGTGCACTAATAAACGTAAATTGGAAAATGATGAGAAAGTCATAGTTGGGGAGAATGTTTTAGCAGTTTTACAAAGAAAAATGCCACCTAAATGTAAAGATCCAGGCATGTTTACGATCCCATGTAAAATAGGAAACACTAGATTTGAAAAGGCCATGCTAGACTTAGGTGCTTCAATTAATGTTATGCCATTGTCTGTTTATAAGTCTCTGAATCTTGGACCTTTGAAAAATACTGGTGTTATTATTCAATTGGCTGATCGTACTAACACCTACCCCCGAGGGGTAGTTGAAGATGTCTTTGTGCAGGTGTACGAACTAATCTTTCCTGCAGATTTTTACATTGTGGATATGGAAGATGATACATCCCCAAACCCATCACACATCTTGCTAGGAAGACCCTTCCTAAATACAGCAAGGACCATGATCAATGTGCACAACGGGACCTTGACAATGGAGATTGATGGCGAGAAGATCCAATTCAACATATATGATGCCATGAGGTACCCTAGTGATATTTGTCAAGTTTTTGCAATTGATGTGTGTGACTCTCTAGTGCAGAAGACTTTTGAATAAATTCAAAGAAACAGCTTGGAGGTGGCTATTTCCAGCAGTTTGGACCTGGATGGGACATATGAACTTGAGCACGGTCAGGAATTGAAGGAAACTGTGGCTGCACTACATTCATTACCTAAACACACAGATCAGCATGCAGTCCAATTAATTCAATTACCTGTAACTCATCAAAAATTATTACCATCTGTGGAGCAAGCTCTAACTCTTGAATTGAAACAATTACCGGCACACTTGAAATATGTATATTTAGGGACTAACGAAACTTTACCTGTGATAATTGCTAGTAATCTAACCAAAGTGCAGGAAAAAAATTGCTAAGAGTCCTTAGGGATCACATCACAGTGTTTGGTTGGACTATAGCGGACATCAAGGGTATTAGTCCCGCGATGTGCATGCATCGAATTTTGTTAGAGGAAGGAGCTAAATCGACAAGAGATGCACAAAGACGATTGAACCCACCGATGATGGAGGTAGTGAAGAAAGAGGTAATTAAACTGCTTGATGCAGGAATCATCTACCCCATCTCCGACAGTCAATGGGTAAGTCCAGTGCTGGTAGTTCCTAAGAAATTTGGTATCACGATTGTCAAGAACGACAATAATGAGTTAGTGCCCACACGAATGCAAACAGGTTGGAGAGTGTGTATCGACTATAGGAGGTTGAACACCGTAACTAGAAAAGATCACTTTCCCCTTCCTTTTATTAATCAGATGTTAGAACGATTAGCTGGGCATTCTTATTATTGCTTTCTAGATAGTTTTTCAGGTTATAACCAGATTGTGATCGCCCCCGAAGACCAAGAAAAGACCACATTCATGTGTCCCTTTGGAACCTTTGCCTACCGGCGAATGTCCTTTAGACTTTGCAATGCCCCAGGTACTTTTCAACGGTGTATGGTGTGTCCTTTTTTAGATCTTTTAGAAGAATGCATTGAAGTCTTTATGGATGATTTCACAGTTCATGGTGATTCATTAGATGCCTATTTAGATAATCTGACACGTGTACTGGATTGATGCTTAGAAACAAACCTTGTGCTAAATTGGGAAAAATATCACTTTATAGTAGAATAAGGAATTATACTTGGTCATGTAGTGTCAGTTAATGGTTTAGAAGTCGATAAAGCTAAGATTAATATTATATCTGCATTGCCTTATCCCGTCAGCGTGCGGGAGATACGTTCTTTTCTTGGACATGAAGGATTTTATCGCAGGTTTGTCAAAGACTTCGCCAAGATAACATTGCCCTTATGAAAGTTCCTGCAGAAAGATGAAGAATTCCAGTTTAGTGATGATTGCAAGGTGGATTTTGATACTATGAAGAAGTTATTGACGTCAGCCCCTATCATTAAACCACCAAATTGGAAGCTCCCGTTCGAGATAATGTGTGATGCAAGCAACTATGCGGTCGGCCCCGTCTTGGGCCAAAAGATTGACAAAGCTGTTCATGCCATCTACTATGCCTCTAGAACGTTGAATACAGCTTAGATAAACTATTCAACAACGGAAAAAGAACTCTTATCTATTGTTTTTGCTTTAGAAAAATTCAAATCATATTTACTTGGTACTAAAGTAATAGTCTATTCTGACCATGCTGCTCTCAGGTACTTGCTGACCAAGAAGGAATCCAAACCTTGAATCGTAAGGTGGATCTTGCTGCTGCAAGAATTCAACTTGGAGATTAAGGATAAAAAGGGTGCGGATAACTTGGTGGCGAATCACTTGAGAATAATTCTAAAAGAGGAGGAAGCACTACCATTGCATGACATATTTCCGGACGAGCATCTACTCTCTATTGGCAACACAACTCCCTGGCATGCTAACATTGCGAATTATTTGGTGAGTAAGTATTTACCAAGTGAATTTTCTAAATCTCAAAAAGAAAAGCTTAGGAGTGATGCAAAACACTATGTGTGGGATGACCCATATTTATGGAAATTTTGTGCTGATCAGATAGTTAGATGTTGTGTACCTGATAATGAATTCAACTTTATTCTAACTTTCTGTCATTCCTATGCTTGTTGAGGTCATTTTGGACCTAAGCAAACAACACGTAAGGTGTTAGAGAATGGTTTCTTTTGGCCTTCAATTTTCAAAGACTCTTATTTGTTTTGTAAATCGTGTGAAAATTGTCAAAAGACTGGTAATATATCTCATAGGAATCAAATGCCACAAAACCCTATCCTAATTGTTGAAATCTTTGATGTGTGGGGTATTGATTTTATGGGAACTTTTCTGGTTTCTTTTGGGAATATTTACATCTTAGTAGTAGTTGATTATGTTTCAAAATAGGTGGAAGCTAAAGCCACTAGGACTGACGATTCTAAAGTTGTTGCAAATTTTGTCAGGACTAACATTTTTGTCAGTTTTGGAGCACCACGGGCCATCATCAGTGATTGCGGCACTCATTTTTGTAATAGGGTGTTAGCAGCCTTGTAGAAGAAGTAAAACGTTCTTCACAGGGTATCTACATCCTACCATCCACAGAGCACTGGCCAAGCAAAGGTATCCAACTGAGAGATCAAGTCCATTTTGGAAAAGGTAGTCAACCTGAATAGAAAAGACTGGAGTCTTCAATTAGGCGATGCACTATGGGCATATAGGACGACATACAAAACTCCAATAGGTATGTCGCCTTATAGGCTCGTGTTCGGGAAACCATGTGACCTACCTGTCGAGCTCGAACATAATGCTTTCTAGGCGATCAAACAATGCAATATGAACATGGATCAAGCTAGTGTCAATACGAAGCTGCAGTTGCAAGAACTCGAGGAGTTACGGACCGAAGCATACGAGTGTTCTAAGCTGTACAAAATGAAGATAAAAGCTTTCTATGATAAGCAGATCTTGAGGAAAATTTTTCTTGTGGGGACAGAAAGTCCTTCTTTTTAATTCACGCTTGAAGCTATTTCTAGGAAAATTGCGCTCTCGCTGGGAGGGACCATTTGTCATCACTCATGTTTTTCTGCATGGTGCGGTTGATATCCAGAATTTGAAGACGTGAAATGTGTTCAAAGTAAACGGCCATAGGCTAAAGCCGTTTCTGGATAGCAGTCAAGTTGAGGAAGTCGAGGTCGTGATGCTGATAGATTCGACTTCTGGATAATTTAGTGTTCTACAATTGAGCCAACAACATTAAACACGGGCGGCTAATTGGGAGGAAACCCAATTTCTTATACCTTAGTAGTTTTTATTAATTCAGTTTCTATATATAAATGTATTTCATTCTTCAAGGTCCAAATATTCAATCTATTAGGTTCTAAAAATTTAAATTTAAATGTGATAGGCTAGCAAAGGAAAAGCAAGGAGAATAAAATTCAGGACGGTTCTGACCGCGCTATGTATGCAGCATGCTCAAGCCAAATTGCCACAGGAACGCGCTGACCTCGCTTTAGAGGCGCCGATCCCGCTTCAACGGCGATGACCGCACTACACTGGCGCTGACCGCGCTACACTAGCGCTGACCACGCAGACCATACAGTAACTTATAAAAAATTTACTCTATCAAGCGCTGAGCACGCTATGGCGTGCGCTGATCGCGCCGTACGGCAGCATCAGATTTAAATTCAAATTTGGAGCAAGTTCGTGCACCTAAAACCCAATTCTACCTTTTCGTTTCTCTTTCTACTTCCTAATCTCCTTCTCCTATTCTAATTTCATCATACTTCTTCATCTCTTATCATAATGAAACCTAAATCCACTAAACCTATATACTTCCTACAACTCTAAATTCGCACAAACCCCAATTCTCTCTCCTCAATTCGTCAAAACCCTCTCACCACATCTTAACCCTTCAATCAATAACCATACTCGCTATCACCATTAACAACTCATATCACAATACACTCATCTTCCTATCCATCTCAACTTCATAAAAGGAAAGCATCACAAGCAAGGTTCAAAGCATAGAAAGGTAACAAATTGGTTTGTTCTTAGTTAGTAAATTATTTCTCATAAATCGATTTTGTTAGTTTTTCTTGCTATAATCTATAATTGGGATACCTTGGGTTACTGAAGACCCAAGGTTTTTATTACTAATTTGTGGATTAGCTTGTGATAGCAAGGAAACTAGGTTTGGGTGAAAAAGAAGGGTGCACGCCAAGTGTTCGTCAAATTGTCCAACTCAAAATTTCTATGCAAATCTCCAAATTATGACATCTAAAAGGCCTAGAACGTCGACCTCTGGAACTCGCCCATCTTTTGACACATCCAGGTTAGTGAGCGAATTGGCGGTGACCCGTTACAACGCCATCACCAAAAAATCTCTTGTTCCGAAACGGGGGTTGACACCCGATGCTAATTTGGATGGTGACATGGCGCTGATGATAGTTGAGAGGCAATGGTTTCAACTGGTAGAATAACCACGACCCGCGGTACTCAACATCGTAAAGGAGTTCTATGCTAACGCTATAGAGCATGAAGGGCGGGTTGTGCAAGTCAGAGTCAAATCAATTTCATTCCACCACGGGGCGATTAATGACCACTTTGGGTTGGAAACACAGATGGGGGACCACTATGAAGATAACCTCCAAAACTTGGACGAGATAATTGTTTGCCTATGCAAACCTGGCACAAAGTGGGTCACCAAGTCTGGGACGGACATAAAAGTCTCATTTCCCCATTCAGAGTTGAGCAGATATAGAAAGGTATGGTACGCTTTCATATGTGCTAGGCTCATGCCTTCAACCCATCAGTCGAATGTCACAGTGGAAATAGCATGTCTCTTCTATGGCATCGTCCATACTTGGTATGATAGGCAGAATGGTGTGGAATTTTCTCAAGTGGACGTCGGCATGTGCATCCAATAATCCATTGATAGGGCATTGCGTGGTAGCACAACAGGCGGCTTATTGCACGGATTTTTGATCACTAAACTATGCCGAAAGGCAGGAGTCCAATGGGATGCTTCAGAGCCTGTTCAACAGCCCACGGGAGCCATTGATCACAAGACCATCCTCACATACAGAGAATGGAAGGGTGGACGTCACATCCTCAGGATGAGGGCTACATAATGGTACCACCTTCTACACCGCCCTCACCACCATCAGCCATAGCCAAAGCCGGTCCATCTATAAAAAGTAGTCGATAGAAAATGCTCTGCCTTGTCTAACGCCAGGACCAAATTCATGCCTACAACATTGGCGCGTTCAAGGTATTGGCAGATGCATTCTCCCGTATCAATCCAAACGAGCAAGTCCATCTTCCAGATCCAACCACTTTACTTGCCTACCCTCCTTCTGATGATGAAGGATCTCAAGACGAGCATTGACTCGTCTCGCAGGGAAGTCCTCATGTTTAAACTTTTTATTTACACGTAATGAGGACATTACCTGAGTTAAGTTTGGGGGGGTATTATATATTTTTTATATTTTTTATTTTTGCATACTAGGTTGTATGTACATTAGGTTAATTCATATAGTTTATATTCATATAATATATATATATATATATATATATATATATATATATATATTTGCATTCATGTAGGAATTTGTTAGGTTGCATAGATATTGAGCAAATAAACCTTGATTAGTTATGATGAAAGCCAATGAGGAATTTGATTTATGACTTGTATGCATAAATTGATCGTCATGTGTTGACTAATTTTGACCATAAGAACCTCATAGCATAAGTTTGGTGTTTTCTACAAATCAAGCACATTAATTGATTTTCAAGAAGAATTAGGAAATAAATGTAAGATAAAACATTGATATGTATTTTTAAGGACCGAGAGTTTCACATGATCATATGTGTAATTTTTTTACAAATAAAATTTTTAAGGAAGAGTAATGTAAGTTATGTAAGAAATTAACATAACTTGAATTTTAACCTTGAATGGTAAATTAAAAAGATTTATAATCTTTAAGTAATTAATTAGCGATATAGATTATGTGAAGTGATTATATGATTATGTGAATATTTAAATATAACAAGGATTTATCAATAATGATAAATGTATTGTGAATTATGTTTGCGACTAAATAAATATATATTATTTAATTTGTATATGTTTATTTAGCATAAAAAGAGAGTTAAGCATAAAGTTATGTAACCTAATACATATATTAGGTATGATAATTAAATAACCTAATGGGTTATAATATAAGAGAATGATAGTATTTAAAAATATATATACTAACCCTAAGAGATTTATTTTATACATCTTAAATAATTAATTTTATAACCTAAGTAAAGAAGTCTTCAAGTTATCTAAGTCTTGTAAGCAACAATCTATCATAATGAGAGAGAATAAGAGATTGGGAGATAAGGATAAGAGATATACATTGTATATCTTTACTTTTACTAACCCACCCAAAGTATATTAATTTCATTTTCCTTTTCATCTTATTTCTTCCTTAACTTAGCAAGCAAAGAAAGCAAGAGAGAAAGAGAGAGCCTAAGGGGATTTCGGCCACCAAGGAGAGGAGAGAGAGGGTAAGTTCTTGTAGTTTTATAGTTCCTAAGCAAATCTTAGGAAGGAGAAGAAGAGGAATCTAGCTAAGGTATAAAGGATTTCTACTTTTATAGTTTATTTTTCTTTTGTTATGATTTGAGTTTTGATTTTTGTAAAAATATGATCTTAAGATTTAAAACCTTAGATACATATGTTTAAAAGTGTTTCATGTTTAGATCCAACTCTTTTATGGATCAAAAGTTGAATCTAAACTAAGAAATATGAGTTATGTTTTTTAAAAGATAGAAAATCAAATTTTTCTTAGCTTTGGTTGTGTTTGATCTTGTGTTTGTTGATTATTTGGTGAATTACATCATGGATAATATTAGATCCATGAGTATATGAGGTTCAAGTAAGTATTATGATGAGGTATGTTGGTTTTATGTGAAAATATGGAAATTTTCTTAAAAATCACCAAAGGTTGAAAAATAGATTTTTGAGAAAACAAAGTATGAAATGGAAACGACCATATCTCTCATTCTATTTTGAATTTTTGAGCGTGGTTAATTTCTGGAGTTAGATATACAAGTCTTCTAACTTTTTCAAGTAGAATCACGTAAAAAGGAGTTATAAATTTTTGTATGGACTGATTTTAGCAAAGGAAGTAAAATCTAAAAAATGCCTAAAAGTAGGCTGTCCAAAATTTGTGAAGGAAATTTAGGCAACTTAATTAATTTAATAAAATCCAATCTTTTGGGACGTGTAAATATATGTTATAAAGTAGCTTGTGTCCAAAAATGAGCTCATTTTGACTTAAAATGAGCAAGTTATGACTATTTTAATATTTGGGTTTTTTTGACAAAAAATACTATAACAGGAGTTGTATAACTCCGATGGCCACGAAATTTAAACTGGAGACTCACGTTAACATGTGTAAGACTCAACCTCAACTGCGTTCCCATTCTTTCTTGCAAACTCTTCCAAAAATTGGACGTGAAGCGCGGATCTCGATCAGAGACAATAGATACCGGCACTCCATGTCGTGAGACAATTTCTTTTACATATCGGCTTGCTAATTGGTTCAAACTGTAGCGGATCTTGATTGGTAGAAAATGTGCGGTCTTCGTTAGTCGATCCACGATAACCCAAATGGCATCATAACCTTTCTGTGTAACTGGAAGTCCTACCACGAAGTCCATGGTAATATGCTCCCATTTCCACTCTGGTATTTCTAACGGTTGTAGTAAACCACTCGGCCGTTGATGCTCTGCTTTAACGAGTTGGCAAGTCAAACATCTACTGACGCACTCTACGACTTCCCGTTTCAAATTGGGCCACCAAAAATGTTGCCTTAGATCTTGGTACATCTTTGTGCCTCCCGGATGAACGGAATATGTCGTATTATGTGCCTCGTGCAAAATCTCTTCCCTCAACTCGGTTACCGCTGGTACCCACACTCTTCCTTCAAATCTCAAAATACCATCTTTATCCATTCGAAATTTTTCTTCCTCATTTTTCGTGATCCTCTTTCGGATTTTCTCACACTCTTCATCATTTTCTTGGGCTTCCTTTACTTTATCCAACAATATCGGATGAGCTTCCATTACAAACAACTTCTCACCAGACTTTTCTGGTCCTTTCACTTCTATCTCCAATTTCTCCATCTCTCTTATCAACTCTTCCTGAGTCGTCAAATTAAACAACTTCTCCCTTCCTTTCCTGCTCAGAGCTTCGGCAACCACATTTGCCTTTCCCGGGTGATAAAGAATATCGCAGTCATAGTCTTTAATTAATTCTAACCACCTTCTCTGCCGCATGTTTAACTCCTTCTATGTGAAGATATATTTCAGACTTTTGTGGTCCGTGTATATCTCACATTTTTCTCCGTATAGATAATGCCTCCATATCTTTAACGCAAAAACTACTGCCGCTAAATCTAAGTCGTGAGTAGGGTATCGTTTTTCGTAATCCTTTAATTGTCGTGATGCATATGCAATGACCTTGCCGTGCTGCATAAGCACACAGCCAAGTCCCTTGTGCGATGCATCACTATACACCACAAAATTTCCCGCATCATCTGGTAATGATAATACAGGTGCTTCGCTCAATCTCTTCTTCAACTCCTGAAAACTCTCTTCACATTTGTCGGTCCATACAAATTTCACCGTCTTTCTAGTCAAATTGGTCAGCGGGGTTGCTATCTTAGAAAAATCTTGGATGAATCTTCGATAGTACCCAGCTAACCCTAAAAAACTTTTTACCTCCGTCGGTGTTCTCGGTTGTTCCCAATTACTTACTGCTTCAACCTTCGCAGGGTCTACAGAGATTCCATTCTTATCCACCACGTGGCCTAAGAATTGAACCTTCTCCATCCAAAATTCGCACTTAGAAAATTTTGCATACATCTTCTCCTTCCTTAGTGCCTCCAAAATAATCTTTAGATGTTCGGCGTGTTCTTCCTCTGTCTTCGAGTAGATCAAAATGTCGTCGATAAAGACCACTACAAATTTATCCAAGTATGGCTTGAAAACTCGGTTCATCAAGTCCATAAATGCTGCCGGAGCATTAGTCAATCCAAATGACATTACCAAAAACTCGTAGTGTCCATAACGGGTTCGAAACGCAGTCTTTGGTATGTCCTCATCCCTCACTTTCAGTTGATGATATCCTGTTCGTAGGTCGATCTTCGAGAAACACTTTGCTCCCTTCAGTTGATCAAATAAGTCGTCTATCCTCGGTAGCGGATATCGATTCTTGATCGTTACTCTGTTCAATTCTCTATAATCGATACAGAGTCTCATCGATCTGTCCTTCTTCTTAACGAATAGCACTGGTGCTCCCCAAGGAGAAACACTCGGTCGAATGTAACCCTTATCCAATAACTCTTGCAATTGTATCATCAATTCCTTCATTTCTACTGGCGCCATACGATATGGAGCTTTTGAAATCGGTGCCGTTCCCGGTGCTAAGTCTATTACGAATTCGATTTCTCTGTCTGGCGGAAGACCAGGCAGATCGTCTGGAAATACATCTTGAAATTCATTCACTACGGATATATCCTTAATTTCTACTCCCTTTTTTCGAGTATCAACGATGTAAGCTAAATAACCTACACATCCTTTCCTTAACAATTTCTTGGCCTGCATCATCGTAACGCCACACGATTGCTTAAGCGATGAGCTACCATAAAACACTACCTTAGACTTACTCGGAGTCTGAAGGTTCACACATTTGTTCTGACAGTCAATTATCGCCGCATGGTTATACAACCAATCCATTCCTAGTATCACATCAAATTCTCCCAATCTAATAGGAATCAAGTCTACGCTCAGTTTATATTCTCTAATGTTTGCGTGACAATCTCGATAAATATATTCTACAGGGATCACTTCCTTATTAGCAACTTCTATGATCAAAGGATTTTCTAATCGTTCTCGGGGTGTACTAAGTTTACTAGCAAATTCTTCAGATATAAAAGAACAGGTGGCACCCGAATCAAATAATACATAAGCATTTATATCATTGATTGGGATTATACCTGACACCACGTCCTTCGCAGCCACGGCGTCCTGGACGGTCATGTTAAAGGTTCTGGCGGTTGGGCGGTTGGATTGTGCCGGTCCACCGATCATCAGCTTGTTGCCTCCTTGCTGATTAATACCCCCGCCACTTCCCTTCTTTGGGCAGTCCTTAATCCGGTGCTCCGTCGAACCACTCGCAAAGCATCCTTGTATCTTCTTTGGTTTCGGACAGTTGGGCGAGATGTGCCCTTCCTGTCCGCAGTTGTAGCAAGTGCCACATCCCTTCCAGCACTCACCCTAGTGATTCTTCCCACACTTTGGGCATCCTTCAGCCTTCTTCTTGAAACCTCCACGAAAATTCCCTGATTGATTATTGTTGTTTTTGTTGTTATTCTCCCACTTTCTCTTTCCCAAATTACTTCCTCCACTGCTGCTTCCTACGGTACGATTCTCTCCTCCAGCATTCTTTCCTTTCTTCTCTTTGTTATACAGGCTTAAGGCCTCACTGCCACCTTCCGCAATGATTGCCTTTTCCAGTAATGTTGCAAAGGAATCAATTTGAAGAATTGATACCTTATTGAACAGCCACGGCTTCAACCCTTGTTCGAAGCGTCTAGCCTTTCTTTTTTCATCACCAACTTGGTGCTCCGCAAATTGCGCTAGTTCGTTAAACCTAGCTGCGTATTGCGCCACCGTCATCTCACCTTGTTTTAACTCTAGGAATTTCACCTCCATCCTATTCTTCATACTCTTCGGGAAGTAATTCTCGAAGAACAGCGTCTTAAACTTGTCCCAAGCTATTATCCCTTCTCCAGCTCTTTGTTGATTAGCCTCCCACCAGTAGTTCGCTTGTCCCCTCATCATGTACGTGGCAAACACCGTCTTCTGATCTTCGCCTACGCTAGCTATAGTGAAAGATTTTTTGATTTCCTTGATCCACGTTTGTGCGACGATTGGGTCGGTAGTTCCCTCGAACTCTGGGGGTCCTACACTCTTAAAGTCTTTAAAGGTTGTTACTGGCACAGTCTGAGGGTTCGGGCGAACGGGTTCATTGTTCCTTCCCCTTAAGGCTTCTCCTAACAAGTCTACCAGTTTCTGGATCGGGTCTACTTGTTCCCTCTCGTTGTTAACAGATTCTTCGGGTGCTGTCAATCTACGTCTGGGCGGCATTATCTGCATCACAAGTTTTCATTTTATTATTATTCAAGTATATTACTTAAGTATTTCTTTTTTTTTTATACTAAAAAAAAAATTGTAACATATTTCTGAAATAAACTTCATTTATATTCATATGTCAAATCGTTTCATTACATGATTTCCCCAGCATACTGCTATAAATGTTATCACATATATCCCCTAATATCACAAAAGACGGGGAATATACCAACCTACTACCATACTACCCCTCTAACAAAAGCTAACTCGGGGTTTACATCATCATCCCACATCTTACACAAAAGATCGGGATTACAACATAGTATATATAATACATAAGGACACAACTAGTACTACCACTAGACTGACTAAGGAAATCTCATCCCATCATCCCGCGCTCCACTGCGCTCTTGTACTCCAACTGTGCTATATACGCAACCAGCTCTCGGCTTAAGGTATGTAGAGTCTGTCCTGTTCTGCCGGGTAGTGGTACACACCATCAATCACCCTTTCAAAAGCTGAACGGAACACATACCCCATCTTGTTCATCTTTCTCTTCTTGCACCTGACCTCGTCCTCAAGGTCGTCAGCTCTCTCATTGGACGCTTCCCACTTCTCCTCGAAGTGTAACCTATCCATCACCTCCAACTCTAGCTGAGTACGGAGTGCCTCTTTCTCAGTCTTCTCACTTAGCTCCCTCTGCTCAACCTCTTCTAGCTTCTCTGCCAAATCTACATTCCTAGCCACTGACCTGTGAAACAGAGTCCCCATCTGGATCCCTGCCTCCCTACGGTAGGCAATCTCCACCTCTAACTCTTGCATAGCCAGCTTCCTCTGGTGGTCCTCGTCCCTTAGCTTCTGGAACTCAGACTCTCTCTCGTGGGCCTCTGCCTCCAGCTCTTGGACCCTGCAGTCTAACTCTAGGATCCGCTCCTCGTATTCTCCTAACATCTGCTCCTCTATAGTAGCCTCATCAGAGTCCTCTACTGGCTCATCCTCCATCGGCTCCTCCTCTGGATCAGTCTCTATCTCAATCTCGATCTCATTCTCGTCATCAAACTCGGATGGTGCAACTGCCTGCACTGGCACAGCCTCTAGAGGTGCCTCGTATACTACATGTATATCTCTGGGCTCCTCCTCTGCTACTCTACTAGTTACATCTGTGTCTGTCATCCTACAATCACAAACACAAGGCAAACAAACAGCAACTCCATTAGAATGTTAAATAAAACATAAGTTCATTGTATAGAATGAAGTTACATTTCATAACAGACTAAGTCTCTCAAGGAAAACTCTACATGAGTTTTATCTCCTTCCTAACTTCTAAGTTCACCTAAGCTATAGTCCAAGGACACTCGTTCCTAAGGTTTATAACTACAGCTCTGATACCAACCTGTGACGCCCCCAAATTCCAGGACCGCCACTTGGTCTCTCGAATTCGGTTCATCATGTGCTCATGGTAATACATCACGATAATAATAACTAAATATCACACGATCACAGCGGAAAATTTATTCTAGAATAATTTACAATGATTTATTATAATTATTCCCCCAAGTCTCGCAACCTACAGTACTTAATAGATTACATAATAATATCAATTAACGACTTATTACATAACCTGTCTTAAGCTTAGACATAATAAAAACTAGTCTTACTACATCATCTTAATACAACATTAAAATATTTAAAAACGTAAAAGAGACAAGCTAGTTGGTAGCCTTGCCCTTGCCCTTATCAACGCCCGAAGGTTCGCCATGCTCTGCCTTAACTGAAATGTTTTAGGGAAAGCAAGAATGAGCACAAATTGCCCAGCAAGTAATATACAATAAGGGTGAGTAATAAGATTCCCAATTCTCGAAAAGGTATAACAAGGTTTGATCGTTCAAGGATAACAAGAATATCAACAGTTCTCAATAACAGTCGCTAAGGACAGAATAATATCAATATGATTCAATAATACGTCAATTCAAGATTTTAAATAACTGAATACTGAGCAGTCACTAAGGACTATGAACTTCTACTAGAATTGACAGTAATAAACTGAAAATCCAATAAAAACAGGTACAACAGGTGATCAGCCTAAAGTACCATCGTTATGCATAACAATCAATCATACTCAAGTGTGCACGTCGGTTCTCCGACAATTATATATTCCCTTCAAAGAAGGTTGTTCTTCTCAGTCAAATACAAGATCCCGCACCAATCAATTAGTTTGGGTCATTTTTCAATAACATAAGTCTAGCCGAATCAAATGGCATAGACACTTTCACAATATTCAAGAACAATACTAAGTTCAACATGAATAATAGCTTTAATGAAATAAGAGTTCAAGTATGCTAATTCAATTCAAACAATTAAGTAGGAAACTAGTTCGCAATATACAAAGATAGAATACTTGTATCCAAAGAGATAAGTTTTAGATACTCGCTTACGATATCCGTTGAATAAAGTAATGCAAGGGTTTAGGATACTTGCCTTATGCGTAGTTTACTCACGTAAAGCTAGTCAACACTTTTGAATTCCTATCGTAATGATAGTCATTAGTCATATAATTTAACTTCACATTATATCTTCGAATATACGATCAACACACAAGCTAAGTTTTACCCTAGCTACACAATTATTTAGTATCTAATTTCTATTCTTAACTTTCTCTTTTCTCAAGTTGATCATATTCATACATCGTTACTATCATGTGAGACTACCACAATTAGCAAACATATTCGCATATTATTAATATCACATAAGACTACAATCAATACTAAATATATTTCATTTTAGCAAGTTATGGCATTCTCATAAGTTAACCGTCAAAATCGGGTTCAAGTGACATCATATAATATCACGTAGCATTTATACATTTTTAAAGGATACTTTTATGTTTGTATACAATCTTTCCTCGTTCTAATCATTTATGATTTTGTTTTAATTCACGATCCCTAACGACTTAGGGTTATACAATGCCATGAATTCACATAAATTGTCATGCTTATCATTTAGACATATAAAGTAGTCATATATTTTATTGATACGCATGTTCATATGTTTCTTATGTCATGGATATGTGATTCTAGCACTATTACTAGTTTATGACTTAATCAAACTCATGCTTGATTAACTTGCATTACATCTAACAAGTACGTACATATATGATGCCCTCAAACTACATTCAATCATGTTGAAAATATCATAATGTAGAGTCCTAATATAGCATGTCAAAGTCCACATTTAAAGCTTATGTTGTCATTAGTAAAGCTTGCTAATAAGGCCTAACATGCTCATGCTATCTAGATTCATATGTTAACATATTTGACCCGCATTTCAAGGTCACATAACATGCTTGAAAAGTCAGAATGTATACATGGTCTTTACATGTCAATATCAACCTTCAAAACTTGTATTTTTGTTAGAAAGGTGCACTAGTTGGGTTCACATGTTCATATTATATCACGATACATATATACTTAAGTCAATATGCATTCCATGTGTTTCTAGGTCATACAAACGTGTCTCAAAAGTCAGAATACTATTATGGTATTTATATATCCAAGTTCCTCTTTTTATAACTTTAAGTTTTCTTTGAAATATTCAACTAAAACAACTAGCATAGATTGCTATAACCTAGTAACCTTATTCCATATGTTAATGTGAGTTATATGCATATCCTAACAGTACATCATGCTCAATACATCAGAAGATATAAAAGAAATCATCAACAAATTCTGCAGTGGCGCGCGGCCGCGCCCAAATTGTACTAGGGAGACGCGCGGCCGCGCGGCTCCTGTTCCAGTCCAGAGAGCAGCCTGCAACGGCACATATCAAATCCAACTCACGAAATTACTTCACAAAAACTTTTCTAAGCAGCCACATTATGGTTTAAACATGTTTATAAGTCTATATAACAACTAAGAACATGTTCTAATCCAATCTAGCATGCATTGTAATCAAAATCAAGAATTGGAAATTTTGACAGTAAACAAAATGATGAACCAAGAATGAAGGATTTATACCTCTTGAGCTCAAACTTGCACAAGACTTGTTCTCAAATTCAGATTATAACTCACAATACTCTCTCTATATCAACTTAGCACAAATTTTAGCAACATAGAAAATGAAGAGAGGCTTGGTATTTATAGGAGAATTCAATATCCATACAAAGCAATTGCCCCAAGGTTTGAAACAATGGGGGAAATGAAGAACTAGAGGATTGAGGGGAGTTGATGGAATAGTGTCCAACCACCCCCATCACCCACATCCTTCTTCATCATGAGCATCATTGGCTAGCTAGGAAGTTGACATGAGGGAGTAGCTTAGGCCTTTGGCCTTTCACGTGGGAGAAGAGATAGTGACTATCATTTAGGGACAAGGCAATATGAAACTCAGCATTTGCAACATGAAGTGTATTAACACTAAGGCCATATATACATATACACTTAGGCTATTATATATTTATTCATACTATATTTTATAATTAACATTATAATGTAAGTCACATGCTTAATATTTCAAGGTAGTAGATGTGATATGGCAATGTAACATACATATCATCCATGTACATTTATTAATACCGGATATAATCACATCACATTATTTCCTTCATTAAATTCTACAATCAACAAGTGATTTCAATATATTCATGATATATCATTTTAATGTATACTTACATACACATTGTCACATAGGTATTAATCATGTAGCTCACATAGTTTAATTAATCTTAATACATGGTCCATATGTGTAATATATTCACATTGCATTATATTGCATAGTTTATGTATACTTGTATGGTCACACCTAAGTGTTTCTCTGCACTATATAATATAGTTGTATTATATATTATTGCATGCTTGTACATAACAATCAATATAATCTTATTATATTAATAACTTACTTATTTGTTTTATTATTCATAATGTCAAATAAATAAATTATTTATCTTATCAATTAATTAACAATAATATTAATTAATCCATTCCTCATCGATTATTAATAACACCTAATTAATAATCATAGGATTCATTATCACATTAACAAGTATAAATCTCAGCACAATTATAAACAAGTGGTTTATTATTATTATATTTCTTGCAATAATAATAATCACGTATTATTAATCAATCACATTTAATATTCCATAACCATCAACTAATATTTTACAATAGCAATTAACAATTAATATAGATTAATTGTTTACTTAATAATTCATTCGTTAATTAATATAATTATTAATATTTCCCATCACTGTGCCACACTAGGCTCTCAACGAGTTTATCGTAAACTCCATATTTTTCTCAATTGTCATAGATATTCAATTTAATATAATTGAATTTAATCATTCTCATAACACAAAATCATTTATATTCAAATAAATTCTCATTTCCATTAATATAATTATTTAATAATAATAGGAAATTCTCGGGTATTACAAATAATAAGCTAATTTTGTATTTTTATGAATAGTGTATTTTAGCTTCCTGAAATGAACATTTCAGGTTACTGAAATGAGAAACTGAAATGTCAGAAGAGATATCAGTTTTGTTTTAGTTTGCTGAAATGGAAACTGAAATGATATATTAAGTATACTGAAGTCATAAAAAGTGTATCAAGTTATAATAAGAACTTATAAATGAACGAGTAAATGTTTAGTCTAAGGTAGTATAGTTGCACTCTTTAATGATTGATTATGTGATTACATGCGATGAGTAAGATATGTGATGCTAATTAAGAGATCGATCTTATTAATGATAGGTCTTACAAAAGAAGTTAATGTAAATTCAACGAATCAGGCAAGTTTTCTTAACTCAATCTCGAGTTAATACTTTTCAAATATAGTGGTGGTTAATTATTGCTGATTATACCACGTCTGAG
Organism: Panax stipuleanatus; assembly: GCA_020205555.1. Lineage (NCBI taxonomy): Eukaryota > Viridiplantae > Streptophyta > Magnoliopsida > Apiales > Araliaceae > Panax > Panax stipuleanatus. Next base: position 49,715,581 of record CM035117.1, on the reverse strand, counting down.
AATTATTGTTGATTATTCGCAGTTAGTGCATGTTTATTAATTCAAATTGAATTATTAATTTTGAGAATATGCTTGGAGAATAACTGTTGTTGGTTATTCACATCTGTAGAAGTTATTATTGATTGCAAATAGTACAGTCAATTCCTGTCTATTATTGAATCACGTTGAGATATGTCGTATGTGACATCCCGAATTTTTAAGAATTTATAAATGAGAATTTAATAAATAAAATTCTTATTTATGAGATGTTTTGAGTGTGAATATGTGTATACGTGCCATATATTGTGAAATATGTGAATTAATGTGAAGAGAATGTTATATATTAATATATATTGATTAAATAAATAATTTAATTGAATTATTTATTGGGTTAAATAAATAATTATGTGATTATTATGGAGTAATATAATTAAGTGTAATATATTAATTAAATAAATATTTAATATTTTATTTAATTGATGTAACGATTTTATGTTATAGTTCTAATTTAATTGAGATAATTAAATTAGATGAGTTATATGATGAGTGTTACATGAAATTATAATTAGCAAGTAACTATAATTATGTGATAACTTTATGTGATTAATTGATGTTAGACTTTTAATTAATTAAAATGTAACATTAAGATTATGTGTTAAAAGAATTAAAAGAGTTAAAACCGTTTTTCTAAACAAGGCCTTACTTTATTTTAAATCTGTTCTGCCAAATGGGGCCTTAACTATTAAAAACCTGTTTTTAAAAAAATTATGTTGTTTTTACCAAACAAAGCTTTAAGGGTTTTGCTTTTCAAAAAATTTTGGAACCTATGTCTTTATTAGGGGAGTTAGTATATACATAAATATAGTATAAGTTACATGTTATGTATATATGTTATATGTATATTATATCTATAGTATTATAATATACGTTAGTTTAGAAGTTAGAAGAGTTAGAGAAATAGACAGTGTTAGAAACCAAAAAAAAAGAAATACAGAGAAAAAGAAGAGAAAACACAGAGAAAAGATAGAGAGAAAAGAGGAGGGAGAAAGAAGAAAGAGAAAGATGAAGTTTGAGAGAGTCAAACACACCACCATCTTCATCTTGTTCTTCTAAGCAAAGCAAGGTTATAATCTCAATTCTTGTTTTTAAATATGTTTTTATGATTCTTCATTAGTATTAGTTCTATGTGTTTGTGAGTTAATGAGAAATTTGTATAACCATGAATTGAATATATAAGTTGTGTTCATATAAGTGAATTATATGCTATGTATGATTTTCAGAAATTAAAATTTGTTATAAAATAAGTTTTTATGAAGAATTTGTGTTCTTAAGAAATTTTCATACTTTGGTTGAGTTTAGAATGAAAAATTTATAATTACTTATGTGATATATGCATATTTAGATTTTTGTATGATACTATCTTCAATAATGAAAATAATGCATGAATTTTTTAAGAAATTGTTTTATAGTGAATGATTTTGTAAAATATATAAGTTTTATGAAAATATCAAAATTTGATTTCTAAAACTTTTGATTCTTGTTATTTAGTTGGTTTTCGTGTTTAGAAACATGTTATATGTGTGTATTGTTTCAAGTATGTACTATACACTATTTCAGTAACTTGTAATTGTCGTTTGTTGGCATGAGTGGGTTAAACAGTGCCGTTGTTGCTATGTTTCTGTCTGCGTGCTAGCTTAGCTGCGCAGGCAGCAAGGGCAAAAGCAGCGCAACTGCGCCGCTGGGTTTACTCATGTTTGACACCTGCGTAGCTGCGCCGGTGTCGAGGCAATGTGTAGCGCAGCTGCGCCAGTACCTGAGCAGTGGCAGAAAACTTAAAGTAATTGTAAAGTTTTAAAACCTAAATTGATTTGGTTTATGTGTTAACATGAACCAAGATTTGCAATAAAATATTATGAGTATGTATTTGGCGATTTCAAAATAGAAAAGGAAGAAGGTGGTGAAAACCTTAAATTGTTATTAGTTAATTCATTTTAATCGAGTTAAAGGTTTAACTTAAGCTGTAAATTGTTTGGTTATAATTTAGTGAATATGTTATACAATTATAGTTTCGATAATTATAATTAGAGTAAAAATTTATATTAATCTATAGCTTATTAAATTATAATGAAGGTTAGTGGATTATTTGTTTAACTTAAATTATAATTTTGTATAATTATAATTTAATTGATTTATATGTAATTATAATTTGGGATAATTATGATTAAGATGAATGTATAATTTAAATTGTAATTTATTTAATTATAGTTTAATAAATACATGATTAATTATAAATTGTAATTTGTTTAATTATGCATGATGTAGATTGATTAATAGTTATAATTTATTAAATTATAATTTGATTAACATAAGATGTAATTTGATTAGTTATAATTAAAGTGGATGTTTAAATTATAATTTGTTTAATTATAATTTAATAGGAGTATGTAATTATTAATTTAATAGTTAATGAGGAATGAGTTAACCTAGATTGGTTAACTAACGTTGAGGATTAGCTATGTGATAATTAACTGATATTGTTAATTATACATATGATTTGACAGCGAGTGTCAAACGAGTAAATAGAAGAAAATCAGAAAGTATAAAGAAGTATTTACTTAGGCGTTTGATAAGCGTTGCTAGGTGACTAATAATTGATGCGTATGGTAATACGTTATGTAGGATCATGAAGCAGATTATATTAAGTTATTTTTCGATATTTGGTAATCTACGAGCCAGGCATGTCTTTCGGTTTCTATTTTCTATGTGAACTTGATGATATTATGAACTGTTTTAAATTATTTTGCAAAGAGCATGATATGTTATATATGTTGTAAACATAAATGTTAATGTCAATTTATCACTACATTGATTGATTAAAGAATGTTGATTGAGTAAGGAACTCAATCTTTATATTTGCTATGTGAATTGAAGCATGTATGCCATGTTACTTTAATTATTATGAGATGTATGTTGAGCATGTTACTATGTGCTATGTGATGCATGAAA